>JANAVB010001200.1:848058-1260558 GCA_029216955.1 Iris pallida
GCCTCGAAGATGGACAAGACACCCTAATCTGGACGAACTCTAAGTCAGGGGTCTTCACAACGAAGTCCCTATATGAAAGTATTCGACGAGGCTCACATAGCAGCTAATCGAGTCCATTAAACAACATCGCTTGGAAGCATCTTTGGAAAATGAAGTCCCTCTCCCCTCGGATCCTACTATTCATCTGGAGGTTACTAAACAGCGGCCTCCCCCTCCTCTCTTCCATCAACCGAAGACTACCACACATCAACCCATTATGTTCGTTCTGCCTCTTCCACAACGAAGATGATAACCATTTGTTCCGGCACTGCCAGATCGTCCAAGCAACTTGGTTTGCTAGCCTAATTTGACTTCATGCAAACGCTCACCCCAGCATCATCACACTACTACAACACTGGTTAAAGGATGCTTGTTCCTATGCGACATTCTGCCTAGGCACCTCCATACTATGGGGCATCTGGAAAGCCAAAGCAGACTGCATCTTCCACCATATAGCTCCATGCCCTCACCGCATCAACCACCTCGCTATTATCATATGCTCAAAATATGAGACAGACTATCATATACTTGCAGAAGAGACGCAGGAAATACTCGACCCCCACTCTATGCCTAGCTTCTGGGTGCCACCGGTGGAGGGGTCTACTAAAATCAATGTAGACGGTGCCACATCTCCATTGTCCTTAGCGGCTGTAGCTGTGGCTAAAGACTCAGCCGAGAGATTCATAGGGGCCAAGACATGGTACCTACCACTCTCACCAAGCTCAGATTGCAGCTTATTAGCAGAGATCTATGCCATCCAGGTCGACATTCAACTGGCCACACTTCTTTTGAACACGAATACTCTTATTGAAGGAGACTCTTTGACAACTCACATGATCTTCAAAGGAGACGCTTCTCTCATTCCATGAAAAATGCAGGACCTAGTCCAATCGATCACTGAGGATATTTTTATGGGCTACCGTCCGACCTTCACCTTCGTGAGAAGAACAGGGAATCAGGTGGCCCACGCCTTGATGAATCACGCTCTTTATCACAAACTAGCAACTTGTTTATCTTCTTCTCCCTCTTGTATTAATCAGTTTCTAGCTGATGACCTCTCTTTACTGTTGAACCCTTCGATAGTTCACAATCAATAAAATAGAAGAGATTTAAAAAAAAAACTAAATCAAAACCTAATATAACTAACATAACCCAATACTCCCAGTATAGTCCAAATAACAAAGTTGTTGTTTCCCCCCATAAGTAAAACAAAATAAACAATAATAATAATAATAATAATAATAATAATAGTAATGGGATAGTTGTTTCCTTTTTTCTCGTAAATCGAGAGAGAGAAATAAAGAAATAGAAGAAAACAAAAGAACTCATAACAAAAGAAGCAGAAGCAGAAGAAAGAATGTTAGGGAGATAAAAGAAAGGAGGATGATAAGAAAACTCACCGAAAGGGAAGAGTCGGTTCCTCACCGAGAATAGGGTGCGGTCTGTCACAGGAGCGGAGGCTCGGGGTGGGAGGGTTTATTGTCGATGGGCGCTCGCGGGGACGCGGTCGCGCTGTAGTGACACTGGTTCGCCACTGGCCGGCGTATGCGCGGTGTTTGGTCTCGCTGTCGGTCGACGCTCGACCGAGTTGATGGCGGTACCTGTTATCCCAATAATTATATCGTATTTTTGAATATGGATAATCAATTAAGTTTAACGTAATGATGTCACTAATATTCATATACTCACTATCAAGTTGCTATTTAAACATAACATTGTCCTAATTGTCCTATATCATATTGCCATGATTGTATCGTACTGCAACATATTTTGCTCGTCTAACATGTATTTGTAGACATGCAGTAAGCATGACCAAACCAGGACACAGGCAATAAAGAATTAATGATGGACCAAAGACGGTGTCATACAAAAGATTTCTCTGAACCACCTAGCGACCTATACGGGGCCTCGCATCGGGGGTTTCGCTGCCCGGTCAGCGGACAGGGGTCGAGGGAGCAGCACCCCCCATCGGGGGTTCGGGGGCGAAGCCCCCGAAAGGTATTCAGATTTCCAGATCTGTTTATCTTTGGACGACTACAATCAAAGAAAAAGACGTCTTCAGGGCTGCTCAAATATCAGAAGAAAGGCGTCATCAAAGGGCTCTTGGTTTTTCTATTTGTTCTAAGTCTGTAATCTTCAATTTATATAGTCTAAAAGAATGTGTACGTTGAGTCGCACTGTGTCATCTCAACCCCTAGACATATCTCTCCAAGCTCTACCATACAAATAGACCAATTCCTGAACCAAGCCCAAGCTCCACCAAGCCCAAAGGCCTAAAGGCTATTCTGCCATCTAGGAGGCAGAGTTCGGGCCGAACTCTGCCTCCACACAAAGTTCGGGCCGAACTCTGTCTCCTGATTTTCAGTACCCTGATTTTTAGGGCCTGCTTGGTACAAGCTGTCCAACATTCAAAAATTTAAATTCTTGGGGTAGAATTCGGGCCGAACTCTGCCTCCCCAGAGTAGTATAAATAAGGCTTAATTTCTCTTATTTCATATCATCTTTCTATCTCTCACTCTCAATAATCTAAGCCTTATACTACCTAAGCCTTACTGTCACGATCCGATCCCAATATAATAGGTCCAGTCGGATCATGTCCAGCCTGTACCGTTGTGAGACGGCGGGATCCACTGGCACTGGTGGAGCAGTTGGAGGATTCGCGTCAGCAATCGAGAGCGTAGGTCTCGAAGGAATCGGTGCAGCTGCATGCACGGTGGAGGTATATGCAGCACGGGGAGTCCGTGCAGTACGAAGACGGGTACTGGGCCGCACTGGAGAGGGGTCTGACTGAGCCTGGGTAGGTGTGTTCCCAGAGGAAGAGACCTCTTTGTCTGCAGGCCCTGAGCGAGTCGTCTTTCCTTTTGCCATCTTCTGAAAGGTTTGGGTACACCCATAAGCAAGGGAGCCTAATAAATCTATAAGCAAGCAAAAATATATATTACTATATATAATTTCGGCCCTATGGTGTAACAGGGTAAAAATTATCTAAGTGTTCTAATTGTTTCTATAGTCTGTTTTCCTAAAGTCTCATCTACCTAGGTCAAGTTACATAACTGCATGTTGGTCTAGACTAAGTTGACCAGACCAATTTATAGAAATGACCTGCATGGGCCACCACTAAAAATATGTCACGACCCGATCCCAATATAATGGGTCCAGTCGGATCATGCCCAGCTTGTACCGTTGTGAGACAGCGACATTAAGCTGTATCAAGCAGTGAACACAAGCAGTACAAATGGCTAAACGAAAAAAATAAAATATTTTATTAAACATTCTGAAGTACAACTAAAGTCGAAATGAAAATGAAGACAAAGCAAAAGTATCCAACATCACAAAGTTTTGTTTATTACAACTTTAGAAAAAGTGAACTAATCAGAAAATGTGCAACTAGGACTCCTGGTTCCTCTGCCTTGGTTCATCTAAGTCCTCGGAACCCAAGTCAGGCCCATAATAGGAAGTGTAAGCCAGCTCATCATCATCGCAGTCACCTAAAAATGTTGTCTCCAGTCAGGAGGAAGCAAGACACACAAATCCATTACAGCATTTTTATTCAATAATTAAAAGACGAGACAAGAAGCAGTTTATTATGGAAATATGATTTTCTAAATAATAAAAAAACATTTATGCAGTAAAACTCTGAAAAGTAAAATGATGCAATCTAGCTACAATAGTGTTTAGAGCACGAAACAACCTGTGGCCGGCTAGGGTTGAAGGCAGTAAGGGGGCTTCGGCCCAAGTGGGTTGGGCTTCCGCTATCCATAGTGATTCAGTAAGGGGGCTTTGACCACAGGTGTTAACGCCACTCTCCTAATCCCCGAGTCAATGATTCAGTAAGCAGTCAAGTCAATGATTCAGTAAAACAGTCGGTATAATCCGAGAGGGATCCCGTGAGTCAGGTATCGATACAGTACTCTATCATACAATGAAATTAATTATTAAATTAAAATACGAGTTTAGATAAGTATGTACTTGCCTTGGTGTCTCCGATGCTGTAGGTGACGACTGAAAGGTGTTCGGGTTGAAGTCCGAGTATCTGAACCTACATTAATCGATACTCTGTTTTAGAAGTCATTCAAGGGTTTTAACTGTCCGCTAATGTTCATAATAATCAAAACATTTGCTTAGTTTTAAGAAAGTATCTCAGACAACTACGACTATAATCGTTTAATGCCTTAGTCGCATATAATTTAATATAAAAACAATTTTTTCTTAGTAAAATGATTATTTTAGTAAAATACGAGAAATATCACCCTTAAGCTTATTAGTGGATAATAAGCGGTTTCGTAAAGAATAAAATACTTGAAAATATTAAATAGTATTTTATCTACATAATTCAACAAAAATATTTTAATAAATAATTTTATTTATTAAGAAGCCATAAAATTATGGAAATCATAATTTATAATATTAGTCTAAGGTTTTCAGAAACTTTGGAATTTTACTAAACTTAATTTGACAAGATAAAGTGTACTAAAATAATGTAAACATTAATTATGAAAATACTTTATATTAGTAATTAGTGAGAAAAATCATTTTAATGATATGAATAGCCTAAAGATTCTACAGAGAACATTTATTACCTAAAAACTATTATTTTTTTTTATAGTAAAACCGTTTTCGTAGGATAAATAATAGTTTTTTTTTTCCAAAATAGCTAAATAAATGGACCTTTAGCTTAAAAATTACCATTCCTATATTAATAACCAGACCTTCGATATAAAACCGTTTTGAGACTAATTTAGTACATTATTGCTTAAAATTTAACGGTAACGATACTAATAACACACTAATCTAAAAACGTTGTTCCTATATTAAACGTAACTAAAAGTTTAGTAACCATCTTAAAATTAATAAATAAAACTAATAATTTACTATTTTAATATATAAACATTATAACGCGACATATATTACATCTAGTGATTAATGCCGACGTATATTATTCTTAGCAATACTAAGCTGATATTTCATATTGACCAATGAAATCTAATACAGAAACACATAATCCAAAATATGAGCTAACTATCCCAGAATTGATAGAGCTTTATTCTGTCAATTTTGGTCGGACATGAATTGGTTTTTCATTCTGTGAATTAAACAGAAGGTCGAAAGGGATTTACCGGTTAGTTGATGACGAAGTACCGAGGGGAGGCCTCAGACTCGAACGCACGAAAGGAGCGTACGTACGTGGAAGTGCACGTACAGCGTGAGAACGCACGGACACGCAGGAGATGGGACGTACGCAATGTGCGGGCGGCTGCTGGCGCAACGGGGCACGGGCCGGCCTGGGTAGTTGCTGGCCGGGCAGTCGACGGCCTGCTGTGTCGGCGAGGACGTTTGGCCGACGAGGGATAGCCGGCGGGGCACGGGAAGCAGCTGACGGCTGCTTTTGCAGGTATACGAAGCACCGTCTACGTGCCGGATGCGCTGCAGCAGTGCTGTTGCACGCTGTGGTGCACAGGACGCCTGGGATGCGCTGGCCGGTCGACGTGGGGTCACCGACAGTCGACAAGAGGTGTCGATGGTGGTCCGGAAGGTGGGTACAGATAGGAGGGTAAAGGAAGAGGTGTGCTGGTGTGTGTTGAGGAGAAGAAAAGTGAATGGTGCTGTGAGGATGAGTGAAAAGGAAATAAATGGTGAAGAGGAATATAAGAAGAGGTGGGGAGAAGAGATGGTGTTTCAATTGTGGTGGAGAGTGATGTGAGGGGAGTAATTTAGGGAGTAGTTATGGGAACATTGAAGAGAGTAGGGGATTTGACCGGGTGTGTGGGTGGGAATTAGTTTTTATTTTTTATTCTTTTGTTAGAGTCAGGGTTTTACACTTACTCTTTCAATCTACTAGCCACAAAACTTTCTAAGCCCCATGGTGCTCAAGTGCAATTTAGCTAGAAGTTTTTGTGCAAGAGTTAAAAAGAAGTCACTTGAAAAATTCTAAGTTTCGCCACTGTGAAGTTAAAGTTGCGAGCGCTTCAAGTCTCGTGTTTGTAAGAAGTTGGCATGCTCTTCTGAGTAAAGGCACGTAGTTGTACACTATTTCACAAATAGTGGATTTCAATCCTGAGCTAGAGTTCTTAGGCCTGAACTAGTCCTCCACGAGGAAAACCAGGTTATATTGCTGTGTTTGCGTATGCTCTTCTGATCTTTATTTACTTCCGCATTTCTCTCTGATTTATTTACTATCTTAATAGTTGTTTTGTGGAGGTGATATAGAGTTAATTTTTATTTGGTGATTATCGACACAAACTCTATTCACCCCCCTATAGAGTTGCCTACACGTTATTTCAATTGGTATTAGATCAATGACTCTATTGTTAGGCTTAACATCCTTAGAGTAGATCCTTGTTTATTTGTGTATGGCATCATATTCCTCCTCCTCCGATAAAGAGGGTTTTACTTCTAGTAGCATGGACAATAATGTTTCTTCTAAATGCAAGAAATGCTCTAAGTGGAAAGCCATGTCTAACCAATCCTTAAAGATTGTTAAGGCTTTTCATTCTACAAATGAAGAACTTTCAGAAAAGGTTATTCATTTAGAAGAATCTAATGAGGCTTTGAGAAATAAAAACAATGGGTTATTATCTAGACTTGATTCTCAAAACTCATCTTGTATTTCTTTAAAGAGTTTGAATAAGACTTTAATTTTGAAAATCAAATCTCTTTTCTCATCAATAAAAGATCTTAAAAGCCAAGCACATGAGCTAAATCATTTGTATGATTCTTCTATTGACTCTTTAAAGAAATAAAATGATGATTTTATTTCTAGAATTACTTTATTTGAAAAAGAGAATTATGCTTTAAATGCTAAATTTGATTCTCTTATTTGTTTGCATAATGATTTGCTATTAGAACATGATATTCTTAAGACCAAATCCATACATGCTCACTCTAGAGATATTCATCATTCTAGTATGTCACATGTTCATAATCATACTCATTCCGATACATGTGCACACACTAGTATTAGGTGCTTCTATTGCTCTCGTATTGGACACATGAGTGTAATTTGTCCTATTCGTAGGAATTCTTCTACCAATGCTAGAGTAATAGTATATGGGTCCCTAAATCTAACAAATATGGATCCAAGTTTATTTAGATACCAAAGTCTTCGCCTAATGTTGTAGGTGGAGCTTCTTGTACGAGGACATAACACCGAAGAAGCGTGTTGGTGGTTGCAAAGCTCAAAGGTCATCTTCCAAGCAATTGCACCAACACAAGTGTGGCCACTAGAGCCACTTTGGTAACATGATTAAACGATTCTCTTTAAATGGTTTATATTTGTAGAATATAGCATATTTCTCTTGATGTCTTGCTAATAGCTCACATTGACATCCTTTAGTTGCTTATTATATAAATCAATATGAGATATAATACTAGCATGCTTAGTTAATTTTCTTATTATTTCTTTTATCTAGCATGACTAGTTACTTAACTTAAATAAGTAGTCCACACTATGTAGTGTATCACTCATTTTCTAGTAGTGTGACTTAATCCTTATTTATAAAGCATGAATATCACTCTAGTCCATAGGACCTTGGTTTTGATTTGAGTTAATATGATTTTAACTCTCCGTCTTTAAAAGTTTTGAGATAGTTACTTCTTGCCGATTTGTATTTAATATGTCATATTTATCTTAATCGGTATTTGTGAATATATGTGTTTAGCACAAGCTTCTTATCACTTGACAAGTATACACTTATACTTCTATTTTAACCTTGTGCTTACATAATATATTCATTATTGATTTTCATTAAACCTCTTATGAATATGTATTTGCCTAATAAAGCCTATTTATACATGTTTTGAATTTGTGATAGTTTTTTAAATTTTTATTAAGGATACATGACTATATTCATTAAATCTCCATTTACATGTAGATCATGTATTTATTATATTGATATATATTTTTGTAAAAAAATAACTTTTTGTGGGCATATGAGTTAAGCTCAAGTTTTATATTATTTTGAAGAGTATCTATTCATACTTATGCTTACTTCATACTTTAGCTATTGATTCCTTGACCAAATTTGTGCATATCTTCTTGAATCAATTAGCTTCTTCCTTAAAGTCTTCTTTTGATGATATTTTTTTGTTGACTTTATGGACACATGTCTTTTACTTGATTCTTGAATCTTTTCATGTATGCCTATTTGTGATATATATATATATATATATATATATATATATATGTATATATATATATATATATATATATATATTGGTTTTGGTTAGAATATATATATATATATATATATATATATATATATATATATATATATATATATATATATATATATATATATATATATATTAATGAGTCCAACTGTTGACATTTATTTATTCAATACCTTTAAGTTGGAATGTTGAGAGAAAATGTTTATTAGTGGCTTGTTCATGACTTTTATGGAAGTTCTTTTAAGGATTGCTTGGTTTTGTGCTTTATCTTACTTGTTAAAATCATCGTACTTATTAGTGCACATTTTGAACATGTATCTTTTATATATTCATCTCCATAAGTGCATTATGAAAATGTTTGTTTTGAAAATATTCTTAGCAAATTTTGATGATCATTCTTTCGTTATTATTTGGGTATTTACCTTTCTTATACTTAGGAATTTTGGATTTTGATCTTGTTTCAAAATACTGCATATATTCCTTTAAATATAAATTCTTAAAAGTAAAGAACATTTTGGGAACAAGCCGAAAGGGTCCTTCTGTCATACAGGTGCAAATAGCCTGAAGCGACACGGTGTAATAGTCTTCGGACTACCGCTAGCTGGGAACCGGCCCCTACAGCTAACCCAAAGTGATCAATACTTTATAGACTTAAGATTTATTAAGGTCTACTTGCAACCATTATCTAGTTCTGGATCCTATGTACTGTACCCGGTCCCCTAAGTTCCAGAATACATCATCACATCTAGCCCTATATTTTAAGCTATAAATATTTTATTATTATTGTCCAATGATGTTTTTGTAGCACATAAGAATACATGTAATTGATATATCATACTTCTCATGTCCTTAGCTACTATGGTTTGAGCTTATGTGTTGAGATTTTCTGTTTATAGAGAATACACTTATTTTATAATGGCTATAATATTTTACATTCTCTAGATCGATCTATTATTTTATTATCTTCAGTTAACCTCAATACTTGACAAAGAGATTTGTTTCATTATGTTTTCATGAAGATCATTTTAGCCTCATTTGGAGAAGAGCATAATCTTGCTCTTATCCTTGCTTAGTAAAGAGTATACAAATTATTTTGATCATTCAAAAATGTATCACCCTTATTGTGAACTCTATGCTTAAGCATGTATCTTTAGTGTTAGTGACTTAAGATTTAATGAGCACATTTATCTTGTTAATGGCCTACCTCATTAATCTTAATTAGTTATGTAGCTTGTTTATTTGCAATATATTGTTAAGCTACATAATTTTTGTTCACTTTCACTTATCTAGCTATCTTTTTGAATTTCAATCTATATGTAATATGCTAGTTTACAAAAATAAGATTTATGAATTTTCTTGATGAGATTTGTATTCTATTTTAGATACATATGTTTGGTCTCTAAAATTAGTTTGACAAATTTTTTAATCATGTTTCCATTGAGGTTTGTGATTCATCATTTTAACTTCCTTCTATACTAGTCATTGGTAAGCATCTCTTAAAATTCTCTCATCTTTTGAGTCATGATTTTATCCTATTATCATTTCTTTGGAATAAATTTGCAATCATTTAGATAAGATTGACTCTTTTCTATATTTTCTATTGGTTTATTTATATGGTTTTTAGATAAGATTTATGACGGATTATAATTATTTATTGGTTTACTTTATGAATGATCCTAATGATTGAGTAGTCCTATATTATCTAATTATGTGGTTGTCAAGTTAATTTATTACTCTACTTTGACTACTCATGGATTATCTTATATGCTCTTTGCTATTTGAACTTCATCGATTTCTCATTTAGTATTAGCAAGGTTGGATTATTACCCGTTGATGGGTATATATGTGGTAAAACACACATAGTCCATGCAAAACAAGAAATTGGTTGATCATTTCTTAATTAGATAATCATGGTCATGATATTTGAGTTTTATTTTTTTTGTATTTTTGAGCTATATTTTGACTTTCACCATAATTGATTTAATTGACTTTATTTCTTTTCATGATGACCTTCTTCTCAAAAGGTAACATGTATTGATATATCATATTTAATTTTTCTATAGGCTAATGTATGTCTCTTTTGATTAGATGTGCTTAATTAGAATATTATTTTAGCTATTAAGTGGATATCTCTTGTTGAGTAAAGATGATATTATTCGTTTTATGATGTTTTTTATAGCCTTATATGCATTGAGCAAGGGAGAAAAATTAATAGTTGATTTACCCCTAGATCTTGAAGTTATCATTTTTTTGCTATAAGTGATTTGGAACTAGATACACATATTTTAAGGGAGAGCAAATAAATTGGTTCAATTCATTTATACCCTTTAATATGTTGTATACCTAGTTCATCATTGACCCATATTTTAGTGATTGAGGTTATGATACTGTTATTTTGTGAAAGGTTTATGAGAGTATATGCAATTGTTTTCATCATATTATCTCTCTCTTTTATATGAGTCATCTCGTTAATATTAACTTTTGTATCTTATCTTGATGACTATTGTGCTTTCTTTGATTTACCTTTCCTTGTATGCTTAATTGATTTGGCTTTCCTTGTTGAGGACTTACCCAAAATTCATGATTTTATCTATATAATAGTTAAAGGGGGAGCATTCAAGTCGACTGAATTTCTCTTTCTCAAATATTTTTCTTCTTTACCTTCACGTTTATCTAACGGGTATTCATATAGCATGATAAGGTAATTGAGTTCAAACGCATGAATTTTGGATAAGCAAATAGATTTGCAAATAATGAGATTATTTTATATCAATTGCTCTATTTTATATTGATTATTCGTTTATTTTGTTCCACTATTTATCTGTGGACAATTGTGACTATCATAGTTTCATTGATCAATGTTTCGAGTTTCTTTATTTCAATCGATATCAAGTTTTTATATTTCAAATATCTCAACTGGTATCTTTATCTACAATTATCTAATCCTCATGGATTTTGACTGAAATCCTTTATTTCATAATTCTCTTTTAGAACTAGAGTAATATTTCATATCATGTCTTGGATTTCTTTCTTTGATTTCATGTTGGTAAACTATCTATTGATTATTTTCAAATTCTTTTAGTTTTACCAACTATTTATGTTTTGACAAGCTATTTTCTATTTGGCACTCTACATTTGATATGTAGTTTCTATACTAGTCTTTACACACTTCTCCCATTGTTCCTCATTTAGTATATCTTGATCATGATTGTCAATGCCTTCCTCCTTTACTTAAGCTTGAGTTCATTTTATCTATTTTTACGGGGGAGCTTATTTTTTGATCATGTCAAAGGGGAAGAACTAAGTTTAAGTTAGCACATAATCTTCTAGTAATATGTGTTTATTAGTGATACATGCATCTATCGTACATGTCTTAAACTTAACTGATTTTCCATAATCAAAAAGGGGAAGATTGTTAGCCTAATGATTACATCGTATTTTTGAATATGGCTAATCAATTAAGTTTAACATAATGATGTCACTAATATTCATATACTTACTATCATGTTGCTACTTAAACTTAGCATTGTCATAATTGTCCTATATCATATTGCCATGCTTGTATCGTACTGCAACATATTTTGCTCGCCTAACATGTATTTGTAGATATGCAGTAAGCATGATCAAACCAGGACATAGGCAATAAAGAATTAATGATGGACTAAAGACGGCGTCATACAAAAGATTTATCTGAACCACCTAGCGACCTATACGGGGCCTCGCATCGGGGGTTCCGCTGCCCGGTCAGCGGACAAGGGTCGAGGGGGCAGCACCCCCCGTCGGGGGTTTGGGGGCGAAGCCCCCGAAAGGTATTCAGATTTCCAGATCTGTTTATCATTGGACGACTGCTATCAAAGAAAAAGGCGCCTTCAGGTCTGCTCAAATATTAGAAGAAAGGCGTCATCAAATGGCTCTTGGTTTTCCTATTTGTTCTAAGTCTGTAATCTTCAATTTATTGAGTCTAGAAGAATGTGTACGTTGAGTCGCACTGTGTCATCTCAACCCCTAGACATATCTCTCCAAGCTCTACCATACAAATAGACCAATTCCTGAACCAAGCCCAAGCTCCACCAAGCCCAAAGGCCATTCTGCCACCTAGGAGGCAGAGTTCGGGCCGAACTCTGTCCCCACACAGAGTTTGGGCCGAACTCTGTCTCCTGATTTTCAGCACCCTGATTTTTAGGGCCTGCTTGGTACAAGCTGTCCAACGTTCAAAAATTTGAATTCTTGGGGCAGAATTCGGGCCGAACTCTGTCTCCCCAGAGTAGTATAAATAAGGCTTGATTTCTCTCATTTCATATCATCTTTCTATCTCTCACTCTCAATCATCTAAGCCTTATACTACCTAAGCCTTACTCTTCCAATCTACTAGCCACAAAACTTCCTAAGCCCCAAGGTGCACAAGTGCGATTCAGCTAGAAGTTTTTGTGCAAGAGTTGAAAAGAAGGCACTTAAAAAATTCTAAGTTTTGCCACTGCGAAGTTAAAGTTGCGAGCGCTTCAAGTCTCGTGTTTGTAAGAAGTTGGCGTGCTCTTCTGAGTAAAGGCACGTGGTTGTACACTATTTCACAAATAGTAGATTTTACTGAGCTAGAGTTCTCAGGCCTGGACTAGTCCTCTATGAGGGAAACCAGGTTATGTCGCTGTGTTTGCGTATGCTCTTCTGATCTTTATTTACTTTCGCATTTCTCTCTGATTTATTTACTATCTTGATAGTTGTTTTGTGGAGGTGATATAAAGTTAATTTTTATTTGGTGATTATCGACACAAACTCTATTCACCCCCTCTAGAGTTGCCTATACGTTATTTCAGCGTCGAGTTGACTGGGGTTGGATTAGGGTTCTGACGGCGAGAGAAGAATGGAGGGTTGAGGTTCACCGGGGATGGGGACGGCGACGTCCGGGGATGGAGTGGCGATAACAGTGGTATTGGTGGTTATGGAGGCGGTGGTGACGATGGCTTTTGTGGTGGTGTGGGCGTTGGCTGCCGTGTCGGTGGCCACGGGAAGCAGTGGACGGCGAGGTTGGTGCGGACGAGCAGTGTTTTGGCGGAGCAAGGTCCAGGCATGGCACTTAGATGGAGACTTGGGTGTCGACAAGGCTGGAGGCTCTCTGAACTTCGTATACGCGTGTGGCAGTTATGTCGACGCACGCACGTTGGTGTTGGTGGAGCCAAGGAAGGGCCGCATATGGAATCGGTCGTCACGAGGTACTAGGGCCAGAATAGAGGCTGCTCAGAGAAGATGATGGAAGAGTCATGGGAAGGCTTGGTTGAGCTCTGGAGGTGCAGGCACATAGGTTATAAGAGGATGGATAGATGAGAGATGATCGTTTCTAGAGAATTATAATAATGAGTTATAACAAATATAAGGTTGTCAAATAAGGAGATGGTGTATATAAAATATAGGTAGAGATAAAGATTAACTTTGAGGAATTCTATCATAACTAGAATTAAAATAAAACAAGATCGGTCTACATAGTTATTTAAATATAAATTATGATATATTTTAAAATATTTAATCTATTAGTATACCAACAAATATTTTCTTTATTTGATCTTATCATATATTTGATTTTAAAAAACTATTCTTTTAAAACTAAAATACTTTATTAGTCAATATAATCAAATAAATTTCAAGCTGCACTGTTCAAAATCCTAATCCAATAATTGATCATAAAAATAATTTAAAATTATTATTTGATACCGTCAAAATAATTCAAGTATATTTTCATAAATTCATATTTTATTTAAAGTAAATTAGCAAATCTATTTATTGTTTAAAAATACTTATGATTTTTAGAACCATTTAAAAAACCAAATCTTTTCAAGGTTTAAATCAAATAATTACCTAACCCAGTAAATTCCAGATTAATCAAAATTAATCCATAATGACTTTAAGAATAATACTAGATATTATTAATAATATTTTAAAATACATTTAACCAGATCTAATTTAATACTTGTTGACAGTAAAATTTTAAAATAATATTTTTTAAAACAATAACTTGAAATAATACTCGATATTATCATAATTATCAAACTGTAAAATAATGACTCAAACGATTCTAGAATATATTTATACAAATACAAAATTTATTTTGACAAATCTCTTTGTCATCGAAAATATCTTTTATAGAATTTAAAATAAAATATATTTTCTAACTAGGAAAATATTTAAAACTAAATATAACATAAAAATAAAAAAAAAATCAGAAAGTGGGCTTATATCATCAGACTGTCAGAGACTAGTAGAATACTCTTTGGCATTGCCATAAACCCATGCTAGAAATCATGCGTAGAACGGAGAACCCTGAATTTTTTTTTTCAAACTAAGAACTTTGCCTTCAGACAGGTATACCGCGTGTCACTCCCCGTCCCCGATGTAGTGCCCCGTCCCTACATTGTGCACCGTTTCTCATCCATAGGGTGTACGATAAAGGAACACTGTCGGTATTGATTTGGTCGGAATTGATTGCTCGGGATCGATTGAATCGATTGAACAAGACCGATTGAATTAAGATCCTTTCCTCGTTATGGAATGGCTTCTTCCGAATCAAGTCTCATATTCAGTGGATTGCGCATCGAGGATAAACTCTACGGCTGAGTCGAAAGAGACCTCTTATTGCTCTGCTTTTCATGCCGCACTTGCTTTTTTGGCTTTGGTTTTCTGAATGCATTTTCGTGAATATTTTTGATGGTTTTTATAGCTTGCGTTCTTTGAACTTCATATTTCCTATCGAACTCACTGAATAGGGCAATGTTCTGATCTGTTGCTTATGCAATTTCAGGTGATCGCGTAGGCGCCATCTAAGCACAACCACCGGTCCCTCGCCTCAATCAACCTAAGGTGAGTGGCTAATCCTCCTTCCTCTCGACCCTCTGGTTTTAAATCTATCATAAATACAAAGGAGATATGTTTGTCTTTATAGTGTTGAGTCAATAAACTGTGGCAAGATTCCTCATGAACACTTGCTATAAAAATGCTATAACATGAAATAGATACATACTTTTATGCCATATTTACTATAGATCTGTGCAAAATGAAGATTGAATCGATTTACGAGTATTGCAACGATAAGGTTAAGTACCTTAAAAATGGGCTAAGTTCTAACGAATAAAGAAGAATAGTACAGTCATTTGACAACTTGTGCACAAGGCGTAGTTTCTTCGAATGGTTGCCTAGGCTAATGAACCGATTCGGCCTAGGAGGAACGAGTATAGTAGTGCTAGCTGAATTGGCATAGGTGATTTGGGATCTTTCAAATAGAGCTCGCTAATCGCCACGAAAGGATCGCCGTCTAACCCAGCTATAATCCAAGATGGCTTGACATTGCCAGTGACCTTCACACCCTTACACAACTTTATCTGATTCTTGTGACACAGGATGAATATGGTTTGTTTACTTTAGGCGTAGAGACTATACCACAGATAATTGTAAAACGCTTGTAGTTTCCATATGCTTGCCTCATAAAATATTCACATACAATCCATCAGGATGGTTCGAAAGATCACCAAGTATATAACATTTTTTTACAAAACTTCTTGAACAAATAGGAGCTTGGATTTAATTAGCCACCCACCAGTACATGTGAACATACTGATCCTCGCTCTCCACAGGTGCTACGAATCAAGTGAAATGTGTCAGCTAGCAAGGCAACGTTCATGTTTTGAAGCTTCGTCCACGTGCCTATGCTGGTTCTGTCTTCAGACGTAATACTTCTTTAGGAACTTGCAGTTGATGGACATCATTAGCAAGTCCCCATTAGGCTTAGCTAGCCGATAAGTACTGTTGGAGTACACTATTTCTATGACGAACAGTCTTTCCCACTTGGACTCGAACTTCCCAGCCGTCTTGTGGGTCATCACCATTGTTCTCTGTCACGACCCGCTCCCGAATAATCGGACAAGAGTCGGACACGCCTAGCCTTCGTCGTTAGACACGACGAAGTAAGCTGTACCAAACTAGGGAAATCTAACTAGATACTCATAAATGAATATAATCATAGCATCTAAAAACGTATCCCAGAATAATCACCATAATCCACAATTCTATGTATATAAATGTACGAGTCATCAAGAGTGAAATGTACTATAAATTCTAAAACAATATCTAAGAGTAAAGGTAACAGTCTAAACCTGAAACCTCACGCTAAGTCATGACCCATCCTGCTCAGCTAAGATCTCGGACTCTGGCCCATATGGTAGAATGATATCCTGCAAGCATACCTGCAACTTATCCAGTCAGGAGCGAAGCAAAGTACAGTTCTAGGTAATGAACAAGAACATGCATGATATGAAAATGAGTACAGGAGAACATGAACTATAAAGTACAGAAAAATAACATGAAGGTACTTAAATGTAAGTACAGGAAATAAAGTACATGAATGTAAAGTACAAGAATATAACTATGAACCTGAAGTACAAGACATGACAAGTGCACTATGTTTGAAATACAACTAGCTCATGTGACCGGCTGGAGGTAAGCACACGAAAGCACATGAAAGTACATAAAAGTACAAGAATGGTACGAATTAGGGCCCGCGTGTACGATGCGAGGCCTAAGCTAGGCACATGAGTATAGTAACCAGGATTGGTCACATGGCTAGTGTATTTCCCTACCCGACACAAGTAAGTACAAGAACAGGAGTACAGGGTATCGTGTCATGACGTGTCACAAGCCAGAGTACAAGAATATAAATGCACAAAACCATAGAAAAGTACTTGCCTTGCTCCGGGAAGGTACGGGTAGGCAATAGAGCTGTATGTCCTCCTGAGTTATATTTGATACAAGTTGGTTATTTCTAAACAATTATTAATTAGCTAACTAAATTATTCACTGACCATAATTAGCTACTGAGAATACATATTCTAACTATATATACAAATACTAAAAGAATTTATCTAGAATAGCTAGCAACTATACAAAATAGCTAAATAATAAATACTAGATAAGAAGGGAAAATTAATATTAAATATTAACTCAATTTACAATTATTATTTGAAAATTTCTTAGTGGCAATATAATACTAGTTAAAAGCTTATACTCTATTTAAACAATTAGAGTAACCAAAATTAAAATATTTTCTTTAGTAAAGTAGTTAGTAAAATAGACTTGATAAATAAGAATTAGAAAATACTAAGAAATATTAATCATAATTAATAATATCATTAACAGTAGTCAAAATAACCAAGCACAACTCTACTCCTAAATTCTCTCATGGCCCATATTGCCACAAGCTTAGCCTAATAGTATACTCAGCTCACAGCAGTCCAAAATCTTATGAAGTTAAAACAAATACCAAGCCTAACCAAAATAGACTCGGCCTAAACTCCCACACAACTTGTTAAATAACCAACCTCATGCCCAATAGTACCGCCAACCACAATTTCTGTACTAGAATGTCCAACCAACGTTCCATAAGCTATCCAATCATTAGATGCTTAGGAGAACAGCCTACCAATTGCCCAGTAAATTTACAACCCATAGTCGTATACAACATCCTTGCAAAATGTATACACCACAACCCAGCAAAGCTAAACCCAATCACAAACTTAACAATTTGACAAAGCTTAGGCTCAGTAAAATTCAGCAGCCCATTTGAATTAAATGATTATATGCTTCCCAAGCATAACATGAATATATATATATATATATATATATATATATATATATATATATATATATATATATATATATATATATATATATATATATATATATATATATATATATATATTTAGAAAGAAGATTTACAGAACCAAATCAAAAATATAGGAAATATACAACCAAATCGAAGAATTAATATACAACCAAATCGAAGAAAATAGGAATATACTTCAATAAACTCACTTTAGAAAATATTCGGCTAATAGTCCTGTTCACCAAACTGACCTCCCACTCTCCGCTATGCCACGGGCACCTCCAGACACGAACACACATAAGGATACATCACGAATCATCCGGACACGTACAACCCCTGGACACCACAAACGGACACAGCTACGCGTAATTCCTATGACCCAGTCCTGTTTAACATTGCTTCGATCAAGAATTTATACAAGGTTTAAACAATCTGGAAGAATTAAAATATTACCTGAGAGGAAGAACCAACTGGAAGAATCCGTTGATCCAAAAAGTCGGACACGGCTCTTCGTGTCCTGCCGTGGTCCAAGTCTCATACTGCATCATTACATCAAGCATGTCCCAGACAAGAAAAAGAAAGAAAACTTAGCCAATAGGAAGTTCTGTAGAAGAGAATCATTGATCATGATTTGATTGATCGTCCATAATCGATTCAAACAAAATAGATCCACACGAGACACATGATATGAACGAAGAAAACTTACCACTGTTGTCAAACACCACCGTGGGGACTTCTCAGTCGAGGAGATCGACTGAGCGCCGCAGAGAAACCGTCGGAAGTCGCAGCGAAGATGATCAAGAAGCCATTGTCGTCGCTAGAGGGGGGTCGCCCGGTCGAAGAAGGGTGGTGTGTCGCTCAGGTCGGGTGAGAGCCTCCTGAGTGAAGGTGCCTTGCCGTCGTCATGAAGGTCGACGAGTTCATCGATGTCGCCGTCGAGTCGGAGGAACCACCGTTGTCGCCGTCGAGCCGGAGGAGAATGGCGCGTGCCTAGTTGCCGCCTGCCACCGCCATCGCCGTGGGAAGAGTGACGCACCGTCGTCGAGAGGGGTCGCCGTCGGAGTGCTCGCTATCGCCATCGTCGGGGCTCGTCGGAGCTGTCGTCGCTCGCAGGAGCTAGGACTGAGCACAGAAGAAATTTAGGAACTATCGGGAACTAAGGAAAGAAAATGATGAGCTGAAAGCTCACTCACTCTCCAAAATCGGTTAATAAAAAGAAAAGGGAAAATTACAATCAGGACCCTCCGCTTTCGGAATAATCACATAATAGCCCCCGCCCGCTCTAACATATTTACACAATAGCCTCCCCCTCTCTAAATAAATTTACAGAAAACCCCCTTCCTTTTCACTTATTGCAGAAATTATAGAAAATCAGTTGGAGAGTCACATGGTGGCCCCCAAAGTTTGTTATACAAACTATCAAAATTTAAAATAAATTCTGCCCAACTAATTTCCCTCTAAAATATCAATCACTAAATTTATTATTAAAAAAAATCAAATCTTATTATTTTAAACTTATCCATCAATTAATATTAAAATTCTTTAAAAATCAAAGTTATTTCTCAAAACAGGGAGGTGGAGTTAAAAATCTTCCCCCTTAAAATAATTTCGTCCTCGAAATTCGAGAGACAAGCAATACACTCTCAAAGCAAAATCTCAAGAAGATTCAAACACAATTCATTTTTATTATATTTAAAATTTTCAATATCAAAGTACAATTAAACAAACAACTGGGATAACGCTCCCACATCTCATCCTCACGCTCCCATGTGGACTCTCCTGGAGAGTGATGTCTCCACATGACACAAACAAGTGGAATAGTCTGGTTCTGCAGTTGTTTCTCCCTCCTATCCAAGATCTCCGCTGGCTGCTCCTCGTAGGTCAAGCTCGGACTCACCTCTAGCTCTGAATAGTCCACCACATGGCTCGGATCTGGAATGTAGCGTCGAAGCTGGGATACGTAAAAAACTTTATGTACTTCCTCCTGGCTGGCTGGAAGCGCTAGTCGGTATGCCACCTCGCCAATCCGTGCCGTCACGTCGAAGGCCCGATGTACCTTGGACTGAGCTTCTCGCCTCTGCCAAAACGAATGGTGCCTCTGGTCGACGAGATTTCAGGAACACTCCTTCTCCAACCACGAACTCTAGTGGCCATCTGTTGCTGCCCGTCCAGTGCTTCTGTCGATCCTGTGCAACTCTGAGACGCCCTGAGCCTTTGAGATAAAATACGATAATTACACACAAAAAGTTGAAATAATACGATCTAACAATGATCAAGGATTAAATAGGCACAAATGGAATGAAGTTTCAATTACGACTTAGAGGAACAAAATCATGAAGACACAACTATTAAGTACGATAAAAAATTGATAGTTTAACACAATTGGGCTAGGACAAGATAGGAAAATCATGGTCAGACAGACATGATTTAAGATCAAAATTTAGACAAGACACAAACGAAGTATGGAATTAAAATCTGGCAGTGTATAATTTGAGAAAATCAATGATCTAATGATAAAATACCAGAAGGTAATTAGCAAGGGTTGATTTGAGGAACGCACAAAATACTCAGGAGATACAGTATCAAATCAGGATGAACGTGCAAGGATCTGTGATTTTCGAAAACCAATAATCATATGAAAAAGAAATATAATTTCCATGATACCCGAGAACATTTAGGTATTTGAAATCACTTTGCTTAGAATCCCTACCCCGCGAGTATATATCTGACTGTAGTGGACTTTCGGCTCTGTGACTCAAATAACAATATGTCACTGAATATTCTGTCAACCTTATCCATTTTCCAACAATCATTGTCGAAACCACCCAAGATATCAAAGGTATGAAAAATAAGATAAAGTCTCAATAATACTCGAAAACCTATGAATGTCTGAAATCACTTCCAACTTAGAGTTCCTACCCCGCCAGTGCGCTGCTGGCTGCAGTAAACTTTTGGTCTCCGCAATCCAGATAACGGCTGCAGCGCGCAACTGTCATGCCCTAGTAGATCATCGAATAGTCTTTCAACTTTATCCATAAAAAATTTCAAGGAATTAGAATAAGTTTTAATAGTCCAAATCAAGAAGATGGTGAGGTTATCTGACTATTAGAATACAAGAATTTATTAGGTACTAAGAGACGACAATGGATCCAATTAGTGAGTACAAAAGGCAACCAGGAAGATTTAAAATTTCAGACAGGGAGCGAAGTTTCAAATTATGACGAAATTCTCAAAGGAATCCGGAATGATAACAAGATCCCGTATATGGAACGTAATCCTGGGTAGGTAACGAAGTCTCAAAGGTGGTAAAGCAAGGTATCAGACAAAAGACAAAGTCTCAACATAAGGAATAAAATTTTGTCTCGGGAATAAGGTTCAACAATATCTCAAATAACAACGAAATCTTGAACAAAATCTCGAAGGAAAAAAAACCTCCAATAGGATACAAGGTCTCAAATATAAAGACAATATCAACAAAGTCGTGATTAGGAAATAAAATCTCAAATAGAAAATCTTGACGAGGAAACAAGATATCAAACAGGGAACAAGGTCTCATCGAGTCGCGAGTAGGAACTGAAGTTTCAAAGCCTAAAAAATCTTGGATATGAGACAAAATCACGAATGAAAGCAAAGTCATGAAATAGGAAACAGGGTCTTGAAATCTTGAATAAAATCAAAGTCACGAGTAGAAAAAAGAAAACCAATGGGTGAATAGGAAACAAACATCGAATTGTGGATACGTATTTCAAAATAAGAAACAAAATCTTCACAACTCTCAGAGGGATCCTCAACAATGTGCTACCTAGGACAGAGCTTTAAACAAGTTTCGAATGAGGAACATGGTTTCGAAATGAAATAAAAAAATGATTAAAATCTCAATTAACACGAAGTTTGATAAAGGAACAAAATTTTGCAAATAGAAGCTATCATTAGGAAACAAGGTCAGGAATGATGAATATGCAAACGATATCGAATAATGGATTTCAAACAATTATCGAATTGTGGATCTGAAACAAGTTTACCGAAATAGGAAACAATATCTCGAAGTAAGTTTCGACATCAACCAAGGTTTCAAACAAGAAGTTTCAAGAAATGATCTAGGTGATTCAAAGAATTTAAGGGAAGGCTAGATTGCGAATCAAGATACGTGGTTTTTCCAACCATGCGAAAGAAATCTTCTGTCTGTAGTTTGCCTTCAGTATTCCTCTGGGACTAGAATCTCTTCAACCTTCTTCAACTGTCCTGTCGTAGACTGGTCCCTGCAGTAGTGCTCCTTGTGATTGCTAAATCTGGAGAGGTGGGTCCCCTTGCTGTAGCTCTGGTGCTCCTCGTGCTCGTTCTTGAGCAGTGTGATCAACGGTATCCGGGCAATCCTTGACTTAATGGGCAGGTGATCCGTAGTGCAAGCATAGCCTCTGTCTTTTATGGCACTCATCGTAGTGGTGTCTCGAACGGTGACAGAAATTGTAATTGGTTGTTGGCTGGATTTGAGTCTGAATCTGATGATGTAGCTGAAGAAGCAATGTCTAAGTATGGCAACGCTTTGCGGGTTCAGAATAGTTGCTGTCGTCGTCATAAGTCTTCATGTCTCTCATATGCTTCAACTTTCCGTCTTGTTCCATTATCTGTGTTATATTCTGGGTCTCCTGGCTAGTGGCTTCAGTCTTCAGAGGAGTCGGATCCTCCAAGTCTTGGATAACCTTCAGTGGCGGCTCCAGGTTCTCGATCTGCTTCTTGGTGCAAGATATGTGCTCGGTGTCAGGGAAGTCCAATGTCTGAGAGTCTAAAAATCAGAAGTCCTTCATGGCTCGGAGAGTGTACCCATAAATCTGGCTTAAAAAATGATGACATGCTCCCTCTGGTGTCAAGGAACTCTTGGAACGTCTCCGTCAACTGCTTACTACCCATGGGGATAGTAGGGCGATAGTGGAAGCTCGAAACCCTCAAGTGTAGGTGGATCAATAGTTCTGGGGTCGCGTGCTTGAATTATTTGAAAAACAGAAAATTGTTAAAATAACCTAGACCTAAAAACAACAAGTGTTTATAGAATATCAATATACCTGATGTACCCGATTTCCTATGCTATGATTCAAGTTTTCCTAGTTTTAAATCAAGTCCCCCAATAGTACACTAATACCTAGGTACCATTAGGATAGACCTGCATTGGCCACCACTAAAAACATGTCGCGACCCGCTCCCGAATAATCGGACACGAGTCGGACACGCCCAGCCTTCGTTGTTAGACACGACGAAGTAAGCTGTACCAAACTAGGGAAATCTAACTAGATACTCATAAATGTATATAATCACAACATCTAAAAACGTATCCTAGAATGATCACCATAATCCACAATTCTATGTATATAAATGTACGAGTCATCAAGAGTGAAATGTACTATGAATTCTAAAACAATATCTAAGAGTAAAGCTAACAGTCTAAACCTGAAACCTCAAGCTAAGTCATGACCCATCCAGCTCAGCTAAGATCCCGGGCTCTGGCCCATATGGTAGAATGATATCCTGCAAGCATACCTGCAACATATCTAGTCAGGAGCGGAGCAAAGTACAGTTCTAGGTAATGAACAAGAATATGATATGAAAATGAGTACAGGAGAACATGAACTATAAAGTACATGAAAAGAACATGAAGGTACATAAATGTAAGTACAGAAAATAAAGTACAGGAATGTAAAGTACAGGAATGTAACTATGAACCTGAAGTACAAGACATGACAAGTGCACTATATTTGAAATACAACTAGCTCATGTGACCGGCTGGGGATAAGCACATGAAAGCACATAAAAGTACATGAATGGTATGACTTAGGGCCCGCGTACACGATGCGAGGCCTAAGCTAGGCACATGAGTATAGTAACCGGGATTGGTCACATGGCTAGTGTATTTCCCCACCCGACACAAGTAAGTACAAGAACAGGAGTACAGGAGTACAGGGTATCGTGTCATGATGTGTCACAAGCCATAGTACAAGAATGTAAATGCACAAAACCATAAAAAAGTACTTGCCTTGCTCCGGGAAGGTACGGGTAGGCAATAGAGCTGTACGTCCTCCTGAGTAATATTTGATACAAGTTGGTTATTTCTAAACAATTATTAATTAGCTAACTAAATTATTTGCTGACCATAACTAGCTATTGAGAATACATATTCCAACTTTATATACAAATACTAAAAGAATTTATCTAGAATAGCTAACAACTATACAAAATAGCTAAATAATAAATACTAGATAAGAAGGTCAAATTAATATTAAATATTAACTCAATTTATGATTATTATTTGAAAATTTCTTAGTGGCAATATAATACTAGTAAAAAGCTTATACTCTATTTAAACAATTAGAGTAACCAAAATTAAAATATTTTCTTTAGTAAAGTAGTTAGTAAAATAGACTTGATAAATAAGAATTAGAAAATACTAAGAAATATTAATCACAATTAATAATATCATTAACAGTAGTCAAAATAACCAAGCACAACTCTACTCCTAAATTCTCTCATGGCCCATATTGCCACAAGCTTAGCCTAATAGTATACTCAGCTCACAGCAGTCCAAAATCTTATGAAGTTAAAACAAATACCAAGCCTAACCAAAATAGACTCGGCCTAAACTCCCACACAACTTGTTAAATAACCAACCTTATGCCCAATAGTAATGCCAACCACAAATTTTGTACTAGAATGTCCAACCAACGTTCCATAAGCTATCCAATCATTGGATGCTTAGGAGAACAGCCTACCAATTGTCCAGTAAATTCATATCCCATAGTCGTATACAACATCCTTGCAAAATGTATACACCACAACCCAGCAAAGCTAAACCCAATCACAAACTTAACAATTTGACAAAGCTTAGGCTCAGTAAAATTCAGCAGCACATTTGAATGAAACAATTATATGCTTCCCAAGCATAACACAAATATATATTTATATATTTAGAAAGAAGATTTACAGAACCAAATCAAAAATATAGGAAATATACAACCAAATCGAAGAATTAATATACAACCAAATCGAAGAAAATAGGAATATACTTTAATAAACTCACTTTAGAAATTATTCGGCTAATAGTCTTGTTCACCAAACTGACCTCCCACTCTCCGCTATGCCACGTGTACCTCCAGACACGAACACACATAAGGACACATCACGAATCATCCGGACACGTACAACCCCTGGACACCCACAAACGAACACAGCTACACGTAATTCCTACGACCCAGTCCTGTTTAACATTGCTTCGATCAAGAATTTATACAAGGTTTAACCAATTTGGAAGAATTAAAATATTACCTGAGAGGAAGAACCAACTGGAAGAATCCGTTGATCCAAAAAGTTTGATACGGCTCTTCGTGTCCTGCCGTGGTCCAAGTCTCATACTGCAGCATTACATCGAGCATGTCCCAGACAAGAAAAAGAAAGAAAACTTAGCCAATAGGAAGTTCTGTTGAAGAGAATCATTGATCACGATTTGATCGATCGTCCCTAATCGATTCAAACAAAAAATAGATCCACACGAGACACATGATACGAACGAAAAAAACTTACCACTGTTGTCAAACACCATCGTGGGGACTTCTCAGTTGAGGAGATCAACTGAGCGTCATCGAGAAACTGCCGGAAGTCGCAGTGAAGATGATCAAGATGCCATTGTCGCCGCTGGAGGGGGGTCGCCCGGTCGAAGAAGGGTGGTGTGTCGCTCAGGTCGGGTGAGCGCCTCCTGAGTGAAGGTGCCTTACCGTTGTCATGAAGGTCGGCGAGTCCATCGATGTCGCCGTCGAGTCGGAGGAACCACCGTCGTCACCGTCGAGTCGGAGGAGAATGGCGCGTGCCTAGTTGCCGCCTGCCACCGCCATCACCGTGGGAAGAACGATGCACCACCGTCGAGAGGGGTCACCGTCGAAGTGTTCGCTATCGCCATCGCCGGGGCTCGCCGGAGCTGTCGTCGCTCGCAGGAGCTAGGGCTGAGCACAGAAGAAATTTGGGAACTATCGGGAACTAAGGAAAGAAAATGATAAGCTGAAAGCTCACTCTCTCTCCTAAATCAGTTAATAAAAAGAAAAAGGAAAATTGCAATCAGGCCCCTCCGCTTTCGAAATAATCACATAATAGCCCTTCCGCTCTAACATATTTACACAATAGCCTCCCCCTCTTTAAATAAATTTACAGAAAACCCCCTTCCTTTTCACTTATTGTAGAAATTATGGAAAATCAGTTGGAGAGTCACATGGTGGCCCCCAAAGTTTGTTATAACAAACTTTCAAAATTTAAAATAAATTCTGCCCAACTAATTTCCCTCCAAAATATCAATCACTAAATTTATTATTAAAAAAATCAAATCTTATTATTTTAAACTTATCCATCAATTAATATTAAAATGCTTTAAAAATTAAAGTTATTTCTCAAAACAGGGAGGTGGAGTTACAGTCTCTGTCACGACCCACACCCGCTTTTCGGATACGAGTCCATGTCCAAGTCCAGCCTACGCCGCAGTGTCGGCGGTAGAACGCTGTTTAGTACATACAAGTCACAGAAACTATGTCCAATAAGGTAATCTAGATCTCGTCCACAGAAGGTAAAGCCACATCCAAGTCCAATAAATACAACTGAAAAAAGGACTGAATAATATAAACTAAATTTTAAGTAGTTCAAGTCACGTCCGGTGGACACAAATCTACTACCAATAGACGAGAATAAAAATAGAACATGAAATAGCTGAGCCCAAACTGCTAAATCATCAAGATACCCTCGGCTACGGTGGTACCGTGGTCCAATGCTGGCTTAAACCTGCTCGCGTGCACCTGGCTCAATACTCGGCTAAACCTGAAGAGATCATCAGGTCCTCAGAGGACTAGCAAGATACATAATATACAAGCCTTTCTAACAGTTTATCATGCATGAAGGAAATCCAGGATATAAACAGGAAAAGCTAAACAATCACGAGACATGAATGTATGAACGACTACGCATAAATAAACTGCAGGGAAACAAGTAAACAAGAGATCAATGGAATACCAAACCCTCGTCCCGAATGTGGATTCGCAGGTCAATTTCAAGACAAGTCACTCTCGCCCCGTGTGTGGACTCGCAGGTACAAACGATCAACCCTCGTCCCGTGTGTGGACTCGCAGGTTGTAAACAATCAAAAATAAGGAAATAACAGTTCAATTTATAACGTGATCGTCCTACGATACAACTCAAACCAGTACAAGTGAAAAGCATGTCTAATAAAGCTACAAGGCTAACTGTGAGCAATGATGAAGCACATGTCAGCAATCAACTGAATAATGAAAGCAGATAAGCATGTAAATAAAACTGTAACGAAAGGCAAGGTATACTTGCCTGTGGTCCTGAGCTGCGAGTACTGATTAGGTGTTGAGTCAGAGTCCCAAGAACCTATATTTGCATTAATGAGATTATTAACATGATCTAAAATTTAGTGTTACTACATTTACTCCTATTAGCTGTGTCTAGCAAGGTGATTATATGTATATATCCTACTGACCTTCAATGGTAATTCTGAATTCCCAGGTGAACCCAACCCTACTAGGTTTACCCTTATGTGATATGGCATTCAGCTGGATATCAACCCTTTGGGGTTTGATACAAATAGCCATTGGTACCTAAGTGTCTTAACTGAAAGTTCAGGATTACTCTTGACACCATACTCCCTGTTGGGCTGCTAGGTACAGGACACCCTCCCACTTCTAATTTTATACTCTAATTCCTATGGGTACTGCTGACCCCTCTAGCTATAAGGCTATGTCTGGTACTAGCCTATCTAGTCTCAACTCCTTCTAATTATTCCACATGTGTTTGCTATAGTGTAATCAATTCTATTGTCAATGTACTCCTGCTATACCCTGAGCAGGTATGTAGGAGTCTAAGGCTGATGTATTGATGAGTAGTCAATGCTACGGGTAGGTCTGTTATAGGTGCAACCAATGTTCATCTAGTAACCTTCATAGCTAGGCCATCCTACTAATGTACAACACGAGTATAGAGCATACTGGTGCTCTCAATATGTCAAGCCTGGTACAAGAAGTTGTTCTTACTCGAACCATACAGACTTCTCATATTTTTGAGTTGGTAACAGAACCCAGGTCTATCTTGAGGGCATGTTCTGTGCCCAATTGGTATGGACTACTAGGCTTCACTATCCTGGTATTGGTCTAATTCATAGGTACCTGTACTCCTATCTCTCTCCTTGTTCATTATTTTATAGTCCTTACTCTCTCTCTAATCTGGACAGGGAACACATATATTTAGGATAATATTCCAAATGTATCAGTCAAGTGAACCAGGTGGGACTGATATCTAGTTCTATGAACCCTGTAGCCCCTGGTCTAGCATTGCATACCAATGCAATATCTCTTCATATTTGTGAATATATGAACCTACTAAACATTAGGTGGAGTGCCTAAATTAGAACCTTACTTGTACCTGTTATTTAGAGACTACAATTTAGTTGCTCACAAAGGCCTTGCCTATTATCCTGAAATGACCCCCTGCTGTCCATACATGAACGTTTCTCCAAAAACCTATGCTGATATCATGGATTACACCAATGTTGCTAGAGTTAACATTAATGTGGGTAACTGATTGATGTTCAGGTACTCACAGGATACTCTAAGGAGGATAATGGCACTTGTTCTGATTCCCTCATTCCCTGTCTTAGCCTAAGGGCTCACAGTCTCTGTACTGCCAAGACGAGGTCGCCCACCTGGTAGGATCATTCGCGGACCTTTTGGTTGAAGGCCCCAGAGATGCGAGCTTGGTAAAGCTCAATCCTTTGATGCATAAGCACGCTTTTTTCATCCAACGCTTCCAGCTCTTGTAACCGCCTGTGCTGATTGTCTTTGACAGTTAACTGATTGGTGATCATGTTAGCAGACAACATCTTCTTAAGGACTTGACCCATGCTGGTATCGGAGTCCAAGTTGAGGAGTCAGAAGAGTATGAGTGCCTCATGACTTCTTTTTCTAAATCTTCTGAGGTGGCCGTAGGTGTAACATACCCCAGCCCTCGACGGGTATGCTGGTAGTAGTTTTTAGCTTTTCCTTTTGGGAGAATGGAAAGACACCGGCCTTTGCCATAATTGAGCCCCTTGTTGCTATTCAGGTTGTAGCCCATCTTTTGGATAAGGTTTTTGGCCTGCACCATGTAGCGGTAGAACTGCATTTTGCCGTTGTCGAGATCTGGGTCTTCATGAGTTATTCGCTGCAGATGCTCTAATCGACCGAATATGATGGGTTTCGCTTCTTCTTTTTTCTGGCTGGAACTACGAAGTAGGTGCCTCGAGTAGGGACAACCCGGATCACTTGGTTGGCAGCTGTCACTTGCGTCTGTAGTTTATACAGAGAATTATCCAGGAAATACTTGGTGTTCCAGCACGCGCCAGAATAGTTCAATGATAACTTTCTATTGATGAAGTTGGATATCTTGTCCCGAGGGATTACATCATCGAAAGAGTGGGCTTCTGTATCGGCGCAGACATAATCTTCTAGCTCTTCCTCAGTTAGGGCTAGAGCTGTCATTGGAGGAGATGGAGGACGCCTTCCTTTCAGTTTGACCATCAAAGGAATGTTGGTCGGATGCTCGTGCACCTTCAGGGTCGGCCTTGGGGACCTCCGGGGTAACTTTATTCGTATAGTCTCCTGACCATCTTCCATCATCACTGGAGGCAAAGGTCGTGTCACAACCCGCACCCACTGTGAGGGTACGAGTACGTAACAGTGCCCAGCCTACTCCACAATGTCGGCGGTAGAACGCTGTCCTAGGTCACAATATCTAACAATATAAAGGTACCTGTACAGTATATACACTCCGAATGGAGGTGACATAGCAACACAGTCTCAATCACATCTAAGGTAGAATACGATAAAAAGATAGATATATATGGAACGAAATGAATCCACATGGATACAATCAGATAGAAGTCTAAGTGTCTAAGATAACATCTCCATAAACATCAGATAAAATAAACTACCAGTCTCCACAATAATACAACTTTGAATCCAGACAACTACTAACATAAAAGTAAGGAACAGACTAGACTATCTATACTAAGCATGGGTATCATCCTCAGCAGCTGCCTGAACCTCCCCAGGGGTCCAGGTCGCAAGTGTCATCTAGACAAGATCCATAGTAAGGGGTACAGGGTTCCTCATCATCCTTTGTAAAATTTTCAACAGGTCCAGTCAGGATGGGAGCGAGCACAAAACATCTCACGCAGTTTATATCAAGTTAGGAAATATAAAGCATGCAATAGAGTAAGATACATGAAACGCTGAAAGAAGAATGTATATGAAAAACAGCAGAGATGTGATAATAGGAAATATCTATACATGATAATTCCCAGGTTTACAGATTTCTCATATGAATGTGTGTGTATGCAAAATAGGAAATTGGCAAGTAAAGGGCTTGTGTGTGTATAGGAAATAGGATGTGTTAGATGTGTATGAGTGTCTAATATGTGTGTTCAGGTTCAGATTTCAGTTTGAAAGACAATGGAGGAAAACTCAGATTTGTGCAATGACAGCCCATGCCATCCCAATCCAATTTTGAGTCCATTCTACCAATTGAATCCTACTATTTCCAACACAATCACAACCAACAGTGAACTAACATATGTTCAGGAATAAACATGGGATTTAAGAATCAAAAATCAGTTGTAAAACTGAAATTTAAAATTCAGCATATGGAAGAATAGACTGCATATCAGTTGACAGTTACCCAGTATTCAAAATCCATTAACACAAGTGCAAAACCCCGTTTATCTTGAAAACCCAACCTAGCAGTATCTATTACATATGTAGGAATCAAATATGGCAATTTAAACTTTAATTAATTAGTTTAACATTGAATCTAACTCAGAATTTGAATTTCTAAAAACGTATATCAGTCTAAATCAGTTCATTGCAACTTTAAAGCCAAAAGCAAACTGAAAACTAATCCCATGCTATTTATAAACTCCTAGCAAGTAGGTTAACTTCCAGATACATATAGGTGTACAAACAATCAATTTAAAACACACAAAACAGGTTAAATCACAAATGAACTCAGCAGAAATCAACAGTGAACAAGTATCAGGAAAACCCCCCTTTTCAAACCAAAACCAAATCGAAAACCCAATAACATTCGTGTGCCAGTGGGGTACAGACATGGGGACATGTCCCTCGTGTCCAGAAATTGGGACACATAGTGTCCAAAACTAATATTCAAAATTTTAGAAAACTGGAAAAATTTACTCATCGTGCAGCCATGTCGAGCCTTCGTGGGCTCGACACAGTGCTCGAGGTGGGTCTAGCTCATGCATATGGGTTCGCACATAGTAGGGATTCGTGATGAAGTGTCTGTATCGTGTCCAATCAAGTCATGTCCAGAGAAAACAACGCGTATCAGACGCGGTTTTCGTGCGCAGGCAGTTCAGTACAAAACCCGTGCGACCTCGTTTTCGTATCCGACACGAAACAAGGTGTCGTGAAACTTGGGGTGTGACTTGTCAGTCACTGCCCCAATCTTCACACCAAGTTTCGCATGTCGAAACGCTGTGTCCAGGGAGAAACAGGACACGGGTAGCAGGACATCACACACGCATGTCGTGCAGCGTGTCCGCACCCAATTTCGATACGAAATCGAAACAAAAACCACATCAGTCTTCACAAAAGTTAGTATACACATTTAGATCTACAAATTCATATAATTAGTTTTATAAAAATCAAAAATAAAATCCTTAGAGGCATTTAATCAAACACCTACACAACACTTATGACACATGTCCGATACGGACACCAAACGGACACGAAACTAACCCAAACTTCAGGAACAGCTAGGGGACTCCTAGATCTAGCCCTAAATGGAAAGAAAACGAAATATTAATGCAATTTGAGGAGTTTTACCTATAGGTGCAAATAGCATGATAAAGTTCTAAATGGGGGATTCCTCCTTGATAGCAAATGCTCCCAAATTGTCCCAAGGCTGGGATTACTCTCCATACACAGGAAATAGAAGGTTATTAGGCTCTAATGCAAGAAACTAGAGTGGAAAAGGATTTAAAATGGAGAATCTATGGAATGGGGAAGAATAGACAAACATCTTTCTCCAAAATGTTGAAATCTCAATAAAGAGGCAAGAACAATAAATGAAGAGATTATTTATAGGGGGAATAGCCCTAGGTGGCTGGTCATAAAGTGATAGTTAGGGTTAGGGTTGAGTCTAATAGGCTATGGACCTATTTGTACTAGTCATTGAACCAAATCCTAAGTATCAAGCCTATTGACCAATTCACTAAGCCTTCTATTCAAGTCTTGATTCCTACATGACTAACTTAGATCAAATTAGGATTTCATACTCTAACCAAGTAGTCATGACTAGGGTTAGCTTCTAGGACAGTCTCCTAAGTCATCCTGAGTCAAAGTCAAGAATAGCACTAAATTAAATTATACTAAAAATCACCAAAATTCCAATAATTCTAATTAATACAAAATAATTCCAAATAAATCCCAAAATTTTAAAAATAACTAAAATACCCTCAAGGTAGAAATGATAAATGAAATACCCTAATCACATGGCTAGGCTCTAGGGTTACACTAGCAAGACACCAATCACAAGTCATGATTTTAAATAGTTTTTTTAAAGGTGATTAAAAATCACCAAAAATCCTATCATGATTTAAATATCATTAATAAAAGATTAAAATTATAAAATTTTAAAATTACCCTTATTTAGAAAACTGGGTGTTACAAGTCTACCCACCTTAGAAAAATTTCGTCCTCGAAATTTAAGATGGTAGTACTCCTTCTAGGTCAAACATAGTCAAGGATTATCCACTAGTCATCAACTAGTAAATTTGTCCACATCCAAGCACTGGGTCAACAATTGGTCAACTTCTTAGGATTTTACCTATGCTAGCTATCTAAGTGTTGGCAACTAGAAATTAGTAAAAGAAAACTCTATAATAGACTAACTCTTAACTTCCCAAATCCTATCAAGTCACCCATAACTAGATACCCAAAATCTAAGCACACAAATCCTAAATACCACATATACGTAAGCTCAGGAACAACAATCCATTACATATATCCTAAGTATATCATTTGTAATCTATCTATATATATAGAACTCTCAGTCTTAGGTTAAACTACAACTATACTCAAGGGCAGGCTCTGGTCATGGGTGCCTCACTGGAAGGGTAAAGGAAAACAATAATAAATCATCAAGGTTGTATGGCATACTAACATCCTATATGTAAACTGGTTGGTATTATAGATAACAGTAGAATTATCTGCAATGGGTTACTATTCTAACACAATGCTAACTATCACCTCTAGGGTACAGACACTCTACAAGTCATCATATCATTATACTATGAAGGAACTACCTATGAATAAGCTCTAAAAAACTAAAATATCCCTACTCCTAAGTTATTTATAACAATAGAAGGGTATGATGTTCAAAAACCTTCAAGATACAATCTGATAATCATATGCGTCTGTCCAAAATCATGTTACTCGGAGTCTTCGTCATGCTAGTGAGCAAGGCTACGGTAATCACAGAGTCCTTGACTAAGGTACATACCTCTAGGTTCATGGTATTTAAAATTTTCGTATTGCCGCATGCGACGGCGAAAACCTTAAATTTCCACACCCGAAAATTACGTCCAAAATCTGACTATATGTCCTCATTATGCCAGCTAACACGACTATCGAAGATTCTAGATCCCATGATTGAGGTGACCTAGCCCATATGATTTTCTCAGAAGAAAAACAAACGTAACACAAGAACAATAGAACAAATTGATCAGTCAACAAGGAGCAGATGGAATCGAATTTCAAGATAGTTATAAGAGGCAATTGTGGAAATGGAATCGAGAAGATCGGAATCCTGCACCAAGATCTCTAATGGCCTATGCATCCTCGACTGTCCTGGCGAAGCTCGCCCTCGCTGGGTTCCTCTGGCCTGCTGCTGGTGCTGCAGGTACCTCTGCTGCTGAGAGAAATTGAGAATAACGGGAAAAGGTCTCCGTACAGGCGGAGGTGCACCTCCAATATAGCAGAAACGCCAACCTGAGTCGGCACAACAGAAGCTACAGTCTCGAGGCCCTGATGAACAGGACGAGAGGTGGCCAGCCTCTCGATTGTATTCCTCGAACCGGAGCAATAAGATCGTGTCTCCATAACCATCATGAAGACAGATCAAAACAAGAAGTAATTTCTGAGAATAAAACGAAAAAATCAAGGGAGGAAAGTTTATATTCAAGGGAAGTCAATAGGCAGCAAATTTAGATAAAAGGAATCTGATTAAGAGTTTTTCTAGTGTGATTGAGTACCCTCAAAAATATTCTAATCCTACTGCAGGCTGTAGTGATACTCTAGTTCGAATACCACTACATAAACTCGACCTGCATGGGCTACCACTAAAAACGTATCACGACCAGCACCCACTGTGAGGGTACGGATACGTAACAGCGCCCAGCATACGCTGCAGTGTCGGCGGTAGAACGCTGTCCTAGGTCGCAACATCTAACAATATAAAGGTACCTGTACAGTATATACGCTCCGAATGGAGGTGACATATCAACACAGTCTCAATCACATCTAAGGTAGAATACGATAAATAGATAGATAGATATGGAACAAAATAAATCCACAGGGATACAATCAGATAGAAGTCTAAGTGTCTAAGATAACATCTCCATAAACATCAGATAAAATAAACTACCAGTCTCCACAATAATACAACTCTGAATCCAGACAACTACTAACATAAAAGTAAGGAACAGACTAGACTATCTACACTAAGCATGGTTATCATCCTCAGCAGCTGCCTGAACCTCCCCAGGGGTCCAGGTCGCGAGTGTCATCTAGGTAAGCTCCATAGTAAGGGGTACAGGGTTCCTCATCATCCTCTGTAAAATTTTCAACAGGTCCAGCCAGGACGGAAGCGAGCATAGAATATCTTACGCAGTTCATATCAAGTTAGGAAATATAAAGCATACAATAGAGTAAGATACAGGAAACGCTGAAAGAAGAATATATATAAAAAATAGCAGAGATTTGATAACAGGAAATATCTATATATGATAAGTAAGAACTGTAAGCAATATATGATTTAGTGTACAATATGGTTATGTAAACGGTTTAGGACAATACAATGGTAACTCCATTGTACGTGAGTGCACAATAGACATATACAATAGTTATACAATGTTGTACAATATGATTTGATTACATAACTAATTCTACTCTCCCTCCCCAATCAATACACAAGGATCCACTCCAGTTACGTTATCTTATACAATAGTGTACAATGTTATACAATAGATGTACAATGTTATACAATAGTTGTACAATGTTATACAATAGTTGTACAATGGTAACGTCTCAAAAGAAGATCCATATAGTACCAATCCGTGATAACTGTTTTTGGGCAAGACAAAAGACAGAAACTCGCCGATACCAAGCCAAGAGATAAGAGCAGATTGATGTTAAGAAATTCAGGGAATCCATAAGAGAAGGTTCGAGAAACTACAATCGTGTCAGCATCAAGTACAGTAATCTAGAGCAAGAATGTAAATCCAGACAAGTATAAAACGGTCAGAGAATGTACTCGCCTGGTATCTGAATAGCGGTAGTAAATGTACTGTCCAAGATGAGGTACCTGACTCCTAGTTAGAGCAACACAAGTCAAGATGTATACATGGGATGATAATTGAAATCTACAATGCATCTGCATGCTGTCTAGGTCAAACTAGACTAAAGTCAACCCTTGGTCAACTCTAGTCAACTAGACTAGTCAAACTAGGTCAAACCTAAGCCAAACAAGTCTCACTAGGCCTAACTAGTCTATTCTAGCAAGCACACACCATTTTTAGACTATACAAGTCAACTACACATGTAACTGGCATTCAACCATATCCATAGGCTATGAGTCCTAGGCTATAGGCCCATAGGCAATATCATGCCTATACCAACCCACAATTTCACATATACCCATATATTAATATATCTAAATTAATATAATATCCCTATTATAATATATAGGCTACATAAATATGTGCATCACACACACACACTCACACACACACACACACACACACACACACACACACACACACACACACACATATATATATATATATATATATATATATATATATATATATATATATATATATATATATATATATATATATATATACCTAGAGTGATAGGAAATAGGGCACATGTGTTGTGTACATGTAGATAACAGTGTAGAATGTGTGTGGAGTGACATGAGAGTGTGTATGAGTGTGTGTTGAGTGTATATGGAATTTCAGGAATTCAAGAGTGTAAATACCTTTGTGTGTGTGTGTACATGAGTTAGCATGTGGCATCTATGAATTAACCAAGTGCCATATGTGAAAATCACATTGACAGTTCACTATCCAACCCATGAATCAATTTTACAGTGACTAATACATGAGAAGTCAATTTTAAAGAAAGGGAATCAATTCTCAGTTATTAAGGAAAGAAAATGGAAATCAATTTACAGTTTGGTATTGAACCCAATGACAGTTCTAATATAACAACAGTGAACCAATACAATGTATAAGAATTAACATTCAATAATCATTCAAATTCAGTTTAATGAAGTGGCAGTTAGTATCTATCTCAGGATTACACAAGTGACTGTGTCTTAGTGTTAGAGTGTGTGTGTGAATACCCAAATCAATGTAGTATGTAACCTGTGAGGGTGTGTCAATAGGAACAGTTAGATAGGTTAGTGTATATGTGAATCAGTGTCAAGTGACAGTTAGTAAAAACTGGAATAAATGCAAATGTGTCAATGGGTGAAGGCAATGTAAAAACTCAGATTAAATGACAGTTAACTCATTTTCAGTTTTAGATGTAAATGTGTATGTGTGTGGATGGAAACAGTGTGCACATAATAATTCCCAGGTTTACAAATTTCTCATATGAATGTGTGTGTATGCAAAATAGGAAATTGGCAAGTAAAGGGCTTGTGTGTGTATAGGAAAATGTGTATGAGTGTCTAATGTGTGTGTTCAGGTTCAGATTTCAGTTTGAAAGACAATGGGGGAAAACTCAGATTTGTGCAATGACAGCCCATGCCATCCCAATCCAATTTCGAGTCCATTCTACCATTTGAATCCCACTATTTCCGACACAATCACAACCAACAGTGAACTAACATATGTTCAGGAATAAAACATGGGATTTAAGAATCAAAAATCAGTTGTAAAACTGAAATTTAAAATTCAGCATATGGAAGAATAGACTGCATATCAGTTGACAGTTACCCAGTATTCGAAATCCATTAACACAAGTGCAAAACCCTGTTTATCTTGAAAACCCAACCTAGCATTATCTATTACATATGTAGGAATCAAATATAGCAATTTAAACTTCAATTAATTAGTTTAACATTGAATCTAACTCAGAATTTGAATTTCTAAAAACGTATATCAGTCTAAATCAGTTCATTACAACTTCTAAAGCCAAAAGCAAACTGAAAACTAATCCCATGCTATTCATAAACTCCTAGCATGTAGGTTAACTTCCAGACACATATAGGTGTACAAACAATCAATTTAAAACACACAAAACAGGTTAAATCATAAATGAACTCAACAAAAATTAACAGTGAACAAGTATCAGGAAAAACCCCCTTTTCAAACCAAAACCAAATCGAAAACCCAATAACATTCGTGTGCCAGTGGGGTACAGACATGGGGACATGTCCCTCGTGTCCAGGGAGAGTCCCTTATGTCCAAAAATTGGGACACGTAGTGTCCAAAACTAATATTCGAAATTTCAGAAAACTGGAAAAATTTACTCATCGTGCAGCCATGTCGAGCCTTCATGGGCTCGACACAGTGCTCAAGGTTGGTCGAGCTCATGCATATGGGTTGGCCCATAGTAGGGCTTCGTGATGAAGTGTCTGTATCGTGTCCAATCAAGTCATGTCTAGAGAAAACAACGCGTATCAGATGCGGTTTTCGTATGCGGGCAGTTCAGTACAAAACCCGTGCGGCCTCGTTTTCGTGTCCGACACGAAACGAGGTGTCATAAAACTTGGGGAGTGACTTGTCAGTCACTGCCCCAATCTCCACACCAAGTTTCGCATGTCGAAATGCTGTGTCCAGGGAGAAACAGGACAACACACATGCGTGTCGTACAGCGTGTCCGCACCCAATTTCGATACGAAATCAACACGAAACCATATTAGTCTTCACAAAAGTTAGTATACACATTTAGATCTACAAATTCATATAATTAGTTTTACAAAAATCAAAAATAAAATCCTTAGAGGCATTTAATCAAACACCTACACAACACATATGACACGTGTCCGATATGGACACCAAACGGACACGAAATTGACCCAAACTTTAGGGACAGCTAGGGGACTCCTAGATCTAGCCCTAAATGCAAAGAAAATGAAATATTAATGCAATTTGAGGAGTTTTACCTATAGGTGCAAATAGCATGATAAAGCTCCAAATGGAGGATTCCTCCTTGATAGCAAATGCTCCCAAATTGTCCCAAAGCTGGGATTACTCTCCATACACAGGAAATAGAAGGGTATTAGGCTTTAATGCAAGAAATTAAAGTAGAAAAGGATTAAAATGGAGAATCTATGGAATGGGGAAGAATAGACAAACCTCTTTCTCCAAAATGTTGAAATCTCAATAAAGAGGCAAGAACAATAAATGAAGAGATTATTTATAGGGGAAATAGCCCTAGGTGGCTAGTCATAAAGTGATAGTTAGGGTTAGGGTTGAGTCTAATAGGCTATGGACCTATTTGCACTAGTCATTGAACAAAATTCTAAGTATCAATCCTATTGACCAATTCACTAAGCCTTCTATTCAAATCTTGATTCCTACATGACTAACTTAGATCAAACTAGGATTTCATACTCTAACCAAGTATTCATGACTAGGGTTAGCTTCTAGGACAGTCTCCTAAGTCACCCTGAGTCAAAGTCAAGAATAACACTAAATTAAATTATACTAAAAATCACCTAAATTCCAATAATTTTAATTAATACAAAATAATTCCAAATAAATCCCAAAATTTCAAAAATGACTAAAATACCCTTAAGCTAGAAATGATAAATGAAATACCCTAATTACATGGCTAGGCTCTAGGGTTACACTAGCAAGACACCAATCACAAGTCATTATTTTAAATATTTTTTTTAAAGGTGATTAAAAATTACAAAAAATTATATCATGATTTAAATATCATTAATAAAAGATTAAAATTATAAAATTTCAAAATTACCCTCATTTAGAAAACTGGGTGTTACAGGTGGAGCTTTACCCCGAAGCTTAACAACAAGAGGCACTGACACCTTGGGGGGCCTCCCTTTCAGTGAAACCTTTAAAGGTTCTTCGGCCATTGCTGCAATTTTTGAAGGTGTCTCTGCCTCGTCGTTAGCATCATTGCTGTTATCATCCCAGGGGACTGACTTGTATGGATCGACATTCGTACAGTAGGCTTTAAGTCCCCGAAACAGGTCGATATCAGCGAACTCCGTTTTGATAGTCCCATCGTGGCCACATATTTTATACACTAATATAGAGTGGAAGGGACAATTATGTACTCATGGAACTATGGTTGCCCTAGCAGCATATTGTAATTTATGTCTACATCAATGACATAGCAAGTCACTTCAGTATGAAGGTCGTTGATATGACATTTCAGGCAAATTTTGCCCAAGGGCTCGCTCTTTTCCGCGTTGAAGCCACTGATTGTTGTGTTCGAGGTTGTCAACCGGTACATTATAACCCCTAAAGTTTGAAGCAGGCTTCTTAGGATAATGCTCAAAGAGGAACCTGGTCGATGTGGATGCAATCGACCTTATTGGCACCGACATACCCCGTATAGTACAGGGGACAATTGTGCCGGTTATTCTTTAACAATATGTCTTGCTGGGTGAAAGTGATACTGGAAATTACTTCGACCACGCTGTGATAATGTGGGCAAGCTATAGGATCTACTTTCGATGGCTGAACCTGGGTGAGGAAGGACTCGACGTTCTGTAAAGCTTCACTGAGCTCATCTCGAGTCTCTTTAGAGAGGCAAAGGAGCTCGAAAAGTGACAATCTAACCGGAGTATTAGCTAGCTGTGCTAGAATATCGAAGTCGTAGGGCTTGATAGGCCCGATTGCTGGATCCTTTATGAGGGATTTGTCAAAGAGAACCTCCTTCTGTTTCTCATTGACTACGATAGGGGCCCGGGATGGACCCGCCTATGATGCCTTAGGGATTTGAGGTGGACCTGCACCTGATATATCTGGAACAGGGGGAGTATTTGGTGGAGACTCCTTCTGGTCTGGAGCCTGGCTCTTTTTTTGCCTCTACGCTGAATGAGTGGTCACCAAAGCATCGTCGGTCGACGTCGAGACCATACGACATGCCTTTCTTTTCTTTCCTTTGGCAGAAAGGGTCGTAGATGTCATCATGTCAGGAACCAAGTCAGGATGTATCTACATGACTTTTCCTCGAGGCATGGAGAATGGGATGATCCCTTGAGCGTTGTCCCGTACTGGCGGAAGGTTGACTACTTTCATCCTCACCTTTGGAGTAGGGATGATGCCATCTTGTACTTCTGTGGCTGGAAAACTTCTGAACTAGAGAGTAACCATGTTGGCTGTGATGATCTTCTCTTCGTAATCCAACGATATGATATTGGCGTTAATGAGACGCTGAATTTCCTCCTTTAACATATAGCAGTCCTGTGTTGAGTGATGGACGTACTGGTGATAATGGCAGTACTTGGGATGGTCCACCTTTCCCACTTCATTAGGACGCCTGGGTGACAGGATGGATAGTTTGCCACTCTTCGTAAGCATGTCGAAGAGCTCCAGCGTATCCTCGTCATTGAAGGAGTAAGTCTCCCTCGGCCTTTGCGTTTCTGCAGACTTGGGGTTCGCAACTACCAAACCTTTAGAGATGTTGACGGTCATGGCTTCCTTACCTTTTCCATCTTTAGGGTTCTTGTTGTACGAGCGTCTACCCTTGTCTTCGGGTGCAGGAAAGTATAGCCCCAGGAGCTGCGCGTCCTAGGTTTCCTTTGTGCAACATCCGCTTCTGTATTAAAAGGTGTCCACTCCGTACAGGGAGTACTGTGCCACAATTTTATGGCAGGCAGCATGTTCTTATGGCAGGAGTCCATAAACATGGGCTCGGACATGCCGGGTGGTAATCTGAGGGCTGCCTGGCAGAAGCGCTCGATGTATGCATGGACAGGCTCTTTCTCCCTCTGGACGATTTCCATGAGGGTCGATATTGTCATATCCATGTCTACGTCATAGAATTGGTCCACAAACCGACTCTTCAGGTCTTCAAAGGATGAGATACAGTAGTCCCAGAGACTACAGAACCACTCATAGGCTACCCCTGCAGGACTCCTACGAATATATTGGACATGAGGGCGTCTTCCTTTGGCAGGTGTCCCGTTACTGAGGCAAAGTACCTCAAGTATTGTCGGGAGACCCCTTTCCTTCACAAGATGTATGAGTCTGTAGATTGTATTTGGGAGGATAGACGACGTTGTCCCACTCGGCAGGATACGGCTGCCAGATCCCAATCTTTTGGAGCGTTGATTGCTTCTCTTTGGCATCATGACTGTAGGTCCTAAAAAATCAAGTTGCATCAATCAACAAAATCAAGAAATCAAAATATACATCATCTTGTTGAATTGCACAGACAACAGATTGCGCAGCCAACCGATTGCGCATTCTAATTTGCGCACACAACCGATTGTGCAAGCTGACGTGGCAGAAGTCATCATTACTAAATCAAATCAAATCTTTTCTGACAACTGACAGCGCGGATAACAAGGAGTCTGTTCGTTTCCTGCGCCGCACAGAGCTCGAGGGCGGCTGACAGCTGGCAGCGCAAACCAATCCTGCGCAGTTTGAGTTTGCGCAAACCATGTATGCACAATTCAACTCTGCGCACTCTATCAAATATAACTGTTAAGTTACACGTGGCATTCATGCCATCGATTGTTCATTACGTGGTAACTGTTTATGCACGATCATGCGCATTTCTATCAAATCATGCCATGTGTCCATAATAATCGGCCCACGATCCAGTAACTATCTGCGCAAATCAATGTTGCGCAAACCAATGCTGCGCAAATCATCATGCGCAGTCCAAAATAACTGAAAGTTAGTTATTTCCAGAACTCTATAAATAGAGTTTCAAGTCTTCATTCAAGAGATCAGAGATCAGATATCAAGATCAGAAATCAGAAATCAGAGAGTCCAGGAGTTCTTGCCAAAGTGCTGCTGCATTCTTCCGAGACTTTTGTCTTCAACTTCAGAGGCTTTTGCCTTCAGTTTCCAGAGTTGTTTTCAACTTCAAAGGCTTCGTCTTTACAGTTCACATCGTCCAAGGGATAAAGCAATCGTCATCGAGATTGGATTCCTACAGTTGTAATTTTCCCAGAATTCTTGTAATCTTTATTACAGTTTGTATCAATAAAGTTCTATACTTTTGTTTTTGCAAACAAAATGGCGACTCTGCTGGGGACAACTTTCTCCTCCGACGAGGAAGTAGCAACTCAATGTGACGTAGCGTCTATCGGGAAGACGCAGAAGACCCTGGTTGTCAAGGTCAACCAGACAGCCTACGAGGCAATGCTCAATTCCAAGACCATTCCCCGTACTGCAGCCACTTCTGCCAAGAGCAAAGTGCGCTCAGTTTGGGTCTCCAAGACTGCTGCACAATCTGGCAGTATTGCCATCAAAAGTGCTGCACACTCTGTTGCACAATCTGCTAGTCAGAATGCTACAAAAACTGCTGTGTCAACTGCTGCACAATCTACTGGCCAGTCTGCTGCGCAAACTGCTGTGTCAACTGCTGCACAGTCTGTCTCAGCAACTGCTGCACAATCTGTTGCAGTCAATGCTGCGCAATCTGTTGCAAAAGTTGTACAAACTACTTCATATGCTGCCTTGTCAAAACAGAAGACTCCTATGACTCTGGCGCAATTGGCAGTAGCTTTTCCTGCGCAAAACAGCATTCCAGCAACCAAAGTGCATCCTAAGCACTCTAAAGCAAGGACTCCTACTTCTGTGGCCAGAACCAATGCACCCTCCACTCATGCGCAAATCACTTCTGCGCAAACTAAGAGAAACAGCCCTTTGGCTAAACTCTCTCCTTCTCATAATCAAGAGAAAATATCTGATTCTCCTCTTAAACATCCTGCTGTTCTAGCACAATCTACTAGGGGTAGTCCTTTGGCTATTCCTCCTTCTTCTCAGATCAAAGGAAAAGGCCCGTTGGTCTTTTCTCAAACTTCCTTGTCTCATGACTTGGAAGACAACAGAGGGAAATGCTCTTTAGTTATCCCTTCTTCTCAGAACAAAGGAAAATGCCCTTTGGTCTTTTCTCAGTCTTCTTCGGTCTTTACTGAAGCAGACCAAATTGCACGTGTTTCAACACCCGTCAGTATAAGATCTCCTACGAACAAAGATTCTTTTTACCTTCATAACAAAAGAACTTGCACTGATCAAAGAGGTATTCTGCCTACCCCAGTAGCAGAATTCCAAGACCTCCCAACTTTCAAAATATCCCGTTCCAAACAAGGAAAACTGTTGGTGTCTCAAACAGAAACCCCTGGGAGTGAATTTGCAGACCTCCGAACATATCTTAACAGGACAACTTCGGCAAAACGTAAACAGCCAATGCCGAAGGTCAAGCCTCAAAGACAAATCTCCAGGAACATAAATTCTGATACCTATGCCAATGAGATGAGTACTTCCTTGTATACACAGGGAACAAAACATTTGAAGAATCAAAACCATGTCCCAAATATTGTTAAAGAACACATTCCTCGAACTTTTCCCCGTCCCGGCATGGTTTCTGATCTTCGAGAACATCTCAGACAGAAACGGGATAATGTCTCAACTCCTTCAAATCAACCATCTGATCATCATTGCAATCATAAAGTCATCATCCAATGTTGTTGTCAAACAACAAAGCGATCTATCTTCGATCGTCTGACTTTTGCTAAAACAGAACCAATGTCAGAAGAAGACGAAGTGTTGTACGCTTCTGTCAATATGGCTTCCCGAGACACCGGGGGTAGAAAGTGCTCCAAACATGGTAAGCCTCGCAGACCAAGCCAACGATATTTGGATTTACTCCAAGAATCCTCTGAAGGAGTATTTCAACATACTCGTTCCCACAGCCGAGACACAATCGGTCAAAGGAATCTTCCCCAAGATCCTTCAGCTTATCTTCCTACTTTTCAGTCAGGAGACGAATCTTTCTCTGATTATGATGCATATAGTGAAAGCTCTGAACAAACAGTTTCGTCTACTGTACCTAGAGAAGTGACGGCATATGTTGTTACTGATGATCCAGATGCTTCAACTTCTGTAAACCAAGAACAGCGGATTGTTGCACTGGAGGACAAATTGAAAACCATGGCTGAAATGGTCGCCAGTATGCATTCTATCATTATGGCACAACATGCTACCCCACCAACTGTACCGGCTGCTATAAACCCTGAAATCATAGCTTCATCGGTGCCTGTCAATATTGGGCTGGGGGTAGTACCTCCTCAGATGCCTCCTGTGCAAGTACAAGTTCAAACTACACCCAGTCAATCAGGTGCTGGGGGTAGTGCTTATAATGCTGTTCCTCCTCCTACCACGGCTCCTTCCTCTTCATCTGAAGATGCTAATGAAGCAGTCAAACTTTTACGAACTCAGTTTGAAGCTTTCAAAGAGAAAGACAACCTGCAAAGGTTGGGAATCAAACAGCCATATCCCGTCGAATGGAAAGAAGTTCCATTTCCTCCCAAATACAAGATTCCAACAATCGTTCTCTTTGACGGTAGTACCTCACCAAGTCAATTCATCAATCACTTCGAGGTAATGACTGTTCAACTTCAACCAAACGACGCTCTTCTTACCAGAGTGTTCGTCGGTTGTTTAGCCGGCGTAGCATATGACTGGTACAGAAGTCTGCCCGATGGTTGTATCACTTCTTTCTCAGGTCTCAAGCAAATCTTTCTAGAACGATTCTATGAGGGATTCAATGACATGACTATGTCAGCCCTAAATAAAATCAAACAGAAACATAACGAGACTGCAGAGAGTTTCATTGAACGTTTTCGTCGAGAAGCCCTGAAAATGCCTCCAGGGACTCCTGCTGCTGTTACCATAGATACTTGTAAGGCAAATCTCTTGCCTATTATCAGTATGTGGACAGGCTCAACTCAGTTTCAAGACTGGCCATCCTTCATTGTTAATGCTAAAGCAGCTGAAGTAAGTGCTGATAAATTCAAACAGTTGGGGGTACAAATGTCTAACCCCGATCGGGATGAACATCAAGCGTCAGGCGGTGGTAATCGCCAAAACAACCGCAAGAACAAAGAGACTCTGAACATTAATCTGAAAAGCAAAGAGTCTTTGGCTGTCAACGTAGCTCAGCCTACGTCCACTTCCACTCCTTCTGCACCACAACCGAGGGAACCTCGTCCTAAGGTAGAGTATTCTTTTGACGAGAATGACACGGCAAGTATCTTCGATTGTTTACTCAAAAGCAATAAGATCCAGCTCCCAGACCCAAAGAAACCTGATGAAGTCGGTAAGACCGATCATCCTAAGTACTATGTTTACCACCGATTCATTGGACATCCTACTAGAGCATGTTATGTGCTCAAGGGCAAGATTCAAGAGCTTGTTAATGCTGGAGTTGTTACTCTGCAACAAGATGAAAAGACTGTCACTGCCAATATGGTTTCAGTTCAGTTCGGTAACTTTCCCCCGCAGATGATACAGCATGGTGTCATTCCTATTCCGAAAACTACTCTTGAGATTGAAAATATTCCTTCTCCACCAAATGAAGGTCTCGTTCCTTTGTCTCTAGACAATGGCGAGGTTATGTGGATTCACCCCGATCTTACTTCAGAGTTCGAGGATTCTTCTTCTTCCAAGAAGAAAAGTCGCTCCAAAGGCAAGACGAAGAGTTGCAACATGGTATCTTTTGATCCCATTATTGACGAAGAAATTCTATTAGGCACCAGATCAGGAAAGCCCTATTTGAAGGATTACCCTGAAACTCAAAAGAATCTTGCTTCTTCTTCTGAACCTACCTCAGCACAACCTACTCTAGCTGAAGAGAATCCTGCTGCACCTTCACCAGTTGTGATTCCTATTCCTCCTAAGCCAGTGACTGCTGATAACGGCAAACAACAAATCCGCTTTGACAAACCTTTGAAGAAATCGTCTCCTACAGGACTCGAAAAGCCTTACAACTTCGATATATTGGCTCAACTAGCCAATACCCCAGCAAAGTTGTCTATCTTTGAACTCTTGCGTCTTTCCAAAGAGACTCGAGAAACCCTCAGCGAAGCTCTTATGCAAGCAGAAGCTTGTCTAACCTTTCTCAAAAAGCCCGAAGCAGAATCAGTCTCTTGTAATAGTGTTCAGGAATTCATTCCGAACATAACTTTTACGCAAGATGACATGCTAATGGAAGACAACAGGCATGACCGTCCTCTTTACTATACAGGATATGTCGATTCGATGAAAGTCGATCGTATTCTGATAGATCCAGGGTCTGCTCTTAGTATCATACCGAAGACAATGCTCGATGCTTTGAAAATTCCTGTGCATAGTCTCTCCACTACAATCACTACCATCCTTGGATTCAATCAAGGAAAGAGTGAACCTTTGGGCAAGATTCGCCTAAAACTTCAAATTGGCAATCTTCGCACAAAAGTTACATTCTACATTATTGACAATTTTGGTTGTTCTTACAACGCTCTATTGGGGAGACCATTCTTACACGAGCACAATGTTGTTCCATCAACCCTTCATCAATGTTTCAAATATGTTGATGACAAAGGCGTAGTTCGTAAGGAGGTTGCGGATCTTTATCCTTTCAAGGGTGTTGAAGCATACTGCAACGACGCTCGGATGTATAAGGATGAATTCATGAAAATCGTGTTAGCATTAGACACTGAAGAAGAACAAGAAGCGACGCCTAAAGACACTCTAATCATACCCGTCAAAGGGCGAGTTTCTCATCCTCAATCTTCCAAGCCACTGGCTATTCACTTATCAGCCCAAAAGAAGTCAATTGATGCTGATCAAGATCAAAGGGAGCTCACCTCTTCTGAGCCACTTGTTATCGATTTACGTCGTAACAAGGACAAAAAGCAGCTCACTTCTTCTGAGCCAATTGTTGTTGATCTCATTCGCAACAAAGAAAAAAAGGAGCTCACTTCCTCTGAGCCACTTGTTATCGACCTCCGTCGTAACAAACCGCCTCCACGTTCTTCTTCTCCCCCTCTTGTAATTAATCTGACTAAGCCTGCTAAGGCCAAAGGTCCTGTTGTAAATACTGATGTACAAATCAATGAAAAAGTACCTACTTTCCAGTATACTGATATTATTTATCATACTAAATACTATTTAGATATGTTAGATAGCTTCCAATCAATTACAATGGGAGTTGTGCAATCTCTTCATACAGAGGTCTTACTCGAACACTCAGATGATTCATACTTTGTTGTCTCTTCTCGAAAGAGAGGCGAAAGTCCAATAATTTTTATTAAAGGACCAGAACAAAAATTCAGTTATACGGATGACAGTAAACTTAACGACACAGGGCGTATCCAACTCCATCGTTATAGTCAACAATCAAAAGACATCATTCGGAAAATGGGTTATAATTTCAAAAGTGGCTTCAATTACGGTAAGGGTAGACGAACTCCTATTCGTACAACTGTTCCGAAAGGAAAGTCAGACATGTACTATAGCAGGACTAAGAGAGGTCTCGGATATGCTTCTCCTCCATTGTTATCCCCAGCAGTTTCCGAATCCGACAGTGAAGAACGCTCTAACTCATCTGATTCCAGATCTTGGGATTCTGATACTAGCATTGGTGAAGTCCATAGGTTGGTCGTATCATCTAACATGGTCTCCGTTGAACTTCCAGAAGACTATGACGAGAATGTGGAAGAAAATCCTGAAACAGATCCTTGGGATCAGCATATGGACAATCAATGGGTACTTCACTTTGAACAACGTGAACCCCCTACTGAAGATCAACTACTTCAAGTTGATGTAGGAGAAAGAGATTCACCTCGACCAATCTTTATCAGCAAAAATCTTCCAGAAACAGACAAGGAAGAGTTGATTCTTCTTATTAAAGAATATATTGATGTCTTTGCTTGGAGTTATGAAGACATGCCGGATTTAGATCCCAAGATTGCTACACATAAATTGAACATTTTGCCTAATGCAAAACCTGTTAAGCAACAACAGCGACGCTTCAAACCAGAAATGATGGACGCGATCGATGATGAAGTCAAAAAGCTCATTGCTTGTGGCTTCATTCGAGAAGAACAACATCCTGATTGGGTAGCCAATGTCGTCCCAGTTCTGAAGAAAACTGGCAAAGTTCGAGTTTGTATTGACTTCCGGGATCTTAATGAAGCATGTCCAAAAGATGAATTTCCTCTTCCTATTACGGACGTCATGATCGACAATACTTGTGGGTTCGAACGAATATCTTTTATGGATGGATTCTCTGGATACAATCAAATCAAGATGCATCCTGAAGATGAAAAGCATACTTCTTTCCGCACTCCTCGTGGTGTTTATTGCTATACGGTGATGCCATTTGGTCTTAAGAATGCTGGTGCAACTTACCAACGTGCTATGAGTACTATTTTTAAAGATCATCTTCGCAAAACTGTTGAATGCTATGTTGACGATATTGCTGTCAAAAGTCGTCTAAAGGAAGATCACCTTCAAGACCTGAGAACTATCTTCAATCTTATGCGCCAACATCAACTCAAAATGAATCCCACCAAGTCGTTCTTGGGTGTCTCTAGTGGCAAATTTCTCGGCTTCGTCATTACCTCTAAAGGTATACACGTAGATCCCGAGAAGATCAAAGCCATTCAAGAGATGCGTCCTCCACGCAACTTAAAAGAGCTACGAGGATTCCAAGGTCGACTTGCATACATCAGGCGATTCATTTCGAACTTGTCTGGACGTTGCAGACCATTCACTCAACTAATGAAGAAAGGTGTATCTTTCGTTTGGACTGAAGAATGTCAACAAGCATTCGATGATATCAAGCGATATCTCATGAACCCACCAGTCTTGGTGCCACCTATTTCTGGTATTCCGTTCTTAATGTATGTCCATGCTATGGATCATTCATTGGGTGCTTTACTTGCCCAAAAGAACAAAGAAGGTCACGAACAAGCCATTTATTATCTTAGCCGTACTATGATTGGTGTTGAACACCGTTATAGTCCAGTTGAAAAAGAATGCTTGGCTCTCATGTTTGCTGTACAAAAGACGAGGCATTATATCATTGGTCAAACTATTCATGTTATATCTCGAGTTAACCCTCTCCGGGTACTTATGAAGAAACCAAGTACACTTAATTCTCGGTTGGCTACATGGGCAATCCTGCTAGCTCAATATGACATGGTGTATGTTCCACAAAAGTCTGTCAAAGGTCAAGCGTTAGCGGATTTTTTAGCGGCTCATCCTGTACCTGAGACATCTAAGCTCTATGACGAAATTCCAGACGAAACATTGGAAGTCAACATGATCTCCGAAGAATTTCCAACCTGGCATTTATTCTTTGATGGTGCATCAAGGATTGGACCAAATGGTGCTGTTGTGGCAGGTGTTGGAGTGGTCCTCGTTTCTCCAGACGGATCAACTATCCAAAGAGCCTACTCTTTAGATGAACCTTGTTCTAACAATGTAGCAGAATATAATGCTCTACTTATTGGCCTTCAGTTAGCTAAACAACTGAACGTTGAATATCTTGAAGTATACGGTGATTCTAAACTGGTTGTTAATCAGGTTAGAGGAACCTATGAAGTCCGTCATCAAGACCTAGTACCTTATCATGAGGCGGCAATCAACTTAGCTATATCATTCAAAGATTTCTTCATTGACTATGTGCGGCGGGCTTGCAATACTGAAGCAGACGCTTTAGCCAATCTTGCAGCTGTCTTAGCTATCCCTATTAAAAGACAGCAGGTAGTAGTTATCTCCAACCGAGAACTGTTCTGTATTGAAAATAATCGTAATATTGAATTCAGCAATTTTCCTGAAGTTAATGTTATCGATGATGACTGGAGAACTCCTTTTATCGACTTCGTGGTACATGACATACTCCCCGAAGATCCTAAGGAGGCTACAAGCGTTCGTCGACGATCTCTCCGATTCTATTATAATCAAACTACTAAAACTCTCTATCGGCGAACTTATGACGGTCTTCTTTTACGCTGTCTCGCTGGTGATGAAGCTAAGCAAGTACTGCGTGAAGCTCATGACGGTGTATGTGGAGCACATCAGCCTGGTCCTAAGCTACAAGATTGCATTAGACGTATGGGTTACTACTGGCCCTCTATGGTATCAGATGCCATTGAGTATGCAAAGAAATGTCGAGCTTGTCAAATCCATGCAGACTTCATTCATCAACCATCAGAATTCTTACACCCGACGGCTGCTTCCTGGCCTTTTGAAGCTTGGGGTATGGACATCATAGGGCCTATTAATCCTCCTTCTTCTAAAGGACATCGGTTCATATTGGCAATAACTGATTACTTCTCCAAGTGGGCTGAAGCTATACCACTGACTGAGGTTAAGACTAGCAGTGTCATCAACTTCGTTAAACACCACGTCATCTATAGATTTGGTGTACCCCGAAGAATCATCCATGACAATGGACCTCAATTCATCAGTCAGAAGTTCACTAGATTCTGCGATGATCATCGGATTGATAATATTGCTTCAACAGCATACAATCCTGCCGCTAATGGTTTAGCTGAAGCTTTTAACAAAACCATCATTAAACTCCTCAAGAAGTTTGTTTCCACTAACAAACGGAACTGGAGCGAGAAACTTGGCGAATGTCTTTGGGCCTATCGAACTACAGTCCGTAATCCAACAGGCTTTACACCTTTCTCTTTAGTGTATGGCTGTGAAGCCGTTCTTCCTTTAGAGCTGCAAATTCCTTCTTTAAGGATTGCCGTCGCTAACGAGCTTACTACAGAGAACAACGATCTTCTTCGACTTCAAGAGTTAGAAGCGTTAGATGAGAAGCGATTAATGGCTCAACAGCATATTGAGCTATATCAAGCCCGCATCTCAAAGACTTTCAATCGCAAAGTTAAAGTCAGAGCATTTCAACAAGGAGAACTTGTTCTAGCAGTCAGACGTCCTATGACTATGACTCATATGAGCAAAGGGAAATTCGATACGAAATGGGAAGGTCCCTATGTTGTAAGCAAAGTCTTCTCAAATGGAGCTTATCAACTTTCAGAGCTTGATGGTCGAATTGCCATGATGCCTATCAATGGCAAATTTCTCAAGAAGTATTATGTATAAATGTAAATGCTTGTAAAATTGTCAAACAGAATCAAGTTCATAAATAAAATGCAAATTTTATTTCATTAGATGATAGTACATAATGTTAAAGGTCACTATCATCTTTCTCTACATTGGGACGCGGGCCACTGCCGTCCTTCTCGAAGACATGATCAGCAAAAGAGTTAAGAACCTCCTTGCTGGAACCCACGAGGAATTTGCAGGCGGCCATCCTCATGGCTTCTTCTTCTTCAGTCTTTCCTGGTTCGAGCAGGAAGTCCAAGATATCCCGTGGCGGCTGGGGTGCAGACGGACCTTCGCCCGCTTTTGCCTCCTTCGGCTGGATTGGATCGACAGGGCGCTCTTCAGTGCCCTTCTCAACCTTCGGGGCGATCTCGGCCTTCTTAGATACTTCTCCGGACGATGACATTTTTATGTTGAAAAGCAGAAGTGTTCATTCCTGTCAGACTTCTGTTATATTTATAGGCAGAAGTTCCTCAAATAACGAAGAGACGGTTCATCCGTTCATTTATCACATTCATCAGACGGTTCATCCGTTCATTAAAGCCCGATGGTTCATCCGTTCATTTATCACATTCATCAGACGGTTCATCCGTTCATTAAAGGCCCGACGGTTCATCCGTTCATTTATCATATTCGTTTGACGGTTCACCCGTTCATTGTCATCCATCATTTGACGGTCTTCCCGTTCATTCATTTTCACAAATATTGACGATTCATCATCGTTCATTATCTACATTAGCAACTTGTCGTTTTCGATTAAGTTGTCAAAATCGAAATAATAATATTCAATATATTCTGCCATGTCCATATTACCTCTGAGCAGATATAATGAATATAATTATTTTCTACAAAATTATCAAGAAATATATCATGTCTTGCACCTCTGAATATATTTTCTATCTCTATTTATTTATATCTAAATAAGATATGCAATAAATAATGGAGCCACAACAAAATGTCTTTTATATCAAAATACGGGACATTACAAAAATGTAGCTATAGCAATAAAACACAAATACAAAATCAAGAAGGAGGGACAATCAGATTGTCAATTTGCTGCTTTAAGGTCTGCAGCTCTTCTTCGTGACTAGTTGTTACTCTCATTCTTGCTTCCTCCATCCCATTTTCTTCATCAAAGATGGGCATATCTACTGTCCTGCGGGTAATTTCAGCACTATGAGTCTCGTCATACTCATTTTTCTCCTGAATTAGAGCATTGAGTTGTTCAATCATAAATCGTTGATTGGCAGTTTCTTCTTCAAATTCCTTCTGAAGGCGAATAATTTCCGCTTTCAATTCAGCAAGCCTCTGTCCTTTGTTCTCAGCTGCCAAAGTAACTGATTCTATCTTTGAGTTGAATTCTGCTGACTTTGCTGAATGAGCTTCTAAAAGGTTCTGAAGGTTTATCCTTTCTATATCAGCTTCTTGGGCTAGTCGTTCATATTCAACTTGCACCAGAGAGTCTATATTCTTCTTCTTGAGCTCTTTATATTTCCTTATGGATACTTCCAACTCATCTAATATATGTTCAAGAAGAACGGCTTGGGCTTCGTCTCCTTGGCCTCTTATGGCTTTTATCAGGAAAGAAGTGTGGTCCCTAACCATAATGAAGTTAGCTCCTTCCTTCTCTATCATTTTACGGACAAGAGATCCCAATGACTCAAAGAAACATCTGGTAAAAGATTGGACAACTTGCTGATTGATGGCTATAGTTCCAGGAGTCGAAGCTACCCCTGTTGAGGATGGGGTAGTCGGTTGCTCAATCCTTTGCTGATGAATGATAGGCTCTTTAAACAAAGGAGCCAGAGTAGAACTAGCTGCTCCTCCTGTTTGTTCTTCTGCAAAAAGTAAAATTATTATTTTACTAATTTGCCAATAAACAAAAAGATCAAATTAAAAAAGCAGTCTTACCTTGATTGGATCTAACAACAACTGCATTTCCTGCTGGAATAGACTCCCGTTGAACGGAAGTAGCTTCAATTGCGACAGCTTGGCTGCTGCCCGCTTCAGAGCCGCAAGATAAGTGATGGCTACTACTAACAACTACCGTTGGAATAGGCACCATAGCCAGGTCCCTCGGAGGTGTTGGTAGAGTATCAAGACCTGCAAGAACTACATATCAATCTATTTTAAAGAAAGAAGATTGTTAAATATCATTTTATACCTTGGGGTTCGGTAGCGGGACTCTCTTGCTGAACATCTTCACCAGCCACTTCTTCAGGGGATACTTCTATCTCGACGTCTTCATCAGGGTTAACAACCTTTTCTATTAACGCTTCTACTTCAATATCCTTTTTAGGATCCGAAGCATCGTCGGCGGTTTCAAGAGATATGTGTTCTTCGTTGTCCCCTTCAGGATTCTGTATATACTTATCAATATTTCCAGACGAAGAGCTTTCTTCATCCTTATCTTCTTCTTCTTCTTGGGCTACATTCCCACTGTCAGTTGCGGTGAGATCCTCCTGCAGGCTATAACAATCTTCTAAAGCTTCGATCATTTTATGCTCTTCTTCTTCACGAAGAGTCTTTGGGGTAGGAGGAAGCTGAGTCGTCTCCACGACAGGTGAAAGGGGTCGTGTAATATTTTGCTCATCCTCAATGATGTTTTCTCTGAATGTTTCAACTTCAGTTCTGGGGTCAAGATCTCCCCTTTGTTCAGTCTCTTCAAGGATTTTATTCCCTGATTCAGAAACAGGGGTGGGAGATGGCATTATAAATCCTGCTGCAGCATCTACTGAAGTCAGGAGTTGTTTGGAAGAAGAGGCTTCTAAAGTTCTTCTGGTGACCAACTTCTTCTTTCTGTGTAGAGGTCTATCGGGACTCTCTACATTTATTGGTGCTGTTTGCTTCTGTACAGAAGTTGGTGTAGTAGTAACTTCTTGATTTGTCTCGGCTAGCTGCCGAGATTGGGATCTTGTAGTCACTTTATCAGAAGAATGCTCCAAGACCAATTTCTTCTTTGCTGCAGGAGCAGGAGGTTCCTCTCTTCTTCTTTTCTTGGCAGGAGACTTTCCCACTTTTAGAGAGATCCGCATTGCTGCGTTTATCTCTTGTTGGAACATCATTTCTCTTGAAGTTTCTAGGGGTTCATCCGCCGGTTCGTTTGCCTCATCATTGGCAGGGATTGATAAAGCTATCCTCCCTTTCCTCAATCTTATCGCAGAAGCAAAACTATCGGCGAGATTAAAGTTCTCGGCAAAAGTATTTGCAGATGTGTAAAATACCGAGTATGTAAAGAGCATCCGAGGCCCTTGAGGAGTGCTCTTTGGTGGCATAGAGAAGGTAGCCTTTGTGTCACGGGCATTGTAGTAGGCCCAAGCTCGGGCCCCGTCAATCAAGAAACCCTTGCCCTGAAGGCAGGTGATTGCGTTCCCTACGTGGAACTGATCATACCCAAATTGTCTAGCAAAACGGCTAGGGAGGTATGGTTCCAAAAAGCATTCTTCTTCAAAGCGGTATACTAAATGAGATGGTCGAATTGTCTTCAACCATTCAAAGGCCACACGGTTTAAGGGCTGCAGTTTTGAATCTACCATGTTGGGTGGCATCTGGTCATGACCGGCCGGGAGAGGGGCGCAACAGAAGTTCCATCCTCTGTTCAAATTTAAAACAAATTTACATTCACTCAGAGAGGTGTACTTCCATTTACCCTGAGAATATCTGCGCAAGAAGCTGCCATCTACTGGTCCCATACCAGGGTCCATTAAAGTTGGATAGTGGAGGAGTAACCATCCAAAGAGATAAGTGTACGGCATTTCGAGATGGGGGAATTCTTTCTCTCCCTTTGCCTTCAGCATCGAGTCAACATACAAGCGAAGACTCGCATTCAATCTGCAGGTCATTGCCGATAACAAGTCAACCTTATAACCGAAGACTAGCTTGACGGCAGCAAAAAGTACACCACGATGAAAACGGTCCACTGCACTAGATCCCGGGACTACGAATCGTCTGAGCCAGTGTGTCAGAAACCCTGATAACTGGGCTTCTTTGGACATGGGTCTGTAACCCATTCTCAAAAAACTCTCCAAAATGTCACCTTTCTTTAAAGGTGGACATTGATAATCATCCTTCATTTTCTTATCATAATGTTTACTTTCTTCCATCATCTTCATGACTTCCGTGTTAATCAAGGGTTTGAAAAAATGAGGGTAACATTTGTCATTTTCCTTGGTTTTCTTCTCTTCAATATGATTTAAGAACAAATATGGCAACCACTTCGAAGAATAGCAAGTGTTGGCCGTAGCACTCTTATAGTACAAAGAGCAAATTTTGTAATGGCATAGCAGTTCTTCAAACACTGCTACCATTTCTGCATTTTCTTTTCTGAGTTTCTCCAACTCGTCATTTGTGGGAACAAACTCCTCATATGGAGCATCCGCCATGGGCAAGTATGAGATGTACTTCATCTCATGGAGTGCAAACCCCATCTCTCCACCCGGGGTCATGAAGGTTCCTGTTCTGTAATTGTATCGCTCAGCCAAGGCCAAAAACATTTGAGGGTTAGGAGCAAACCCGTATACAGTGGCATGCACTGCTTGAAACAGGTTAATTTGTTGAAGTTTGTCTTGGAAGGTTGTCAGAACCCAATTTGCAATGCAATTCCATCGTTTGTAATCTGGATTCACTAATCCAGTCATTCTGATATCCTGTTCAGGGTATCTTCCTTCTTCCTTCGCAAATTCATTTGCGAATATAGGGGTTCTGACGGGCATCAGCATAGAGGAGTTTTCCGGTGGGATGCAGCTGGGTCTTAAACCTCTCAACATAACACTGTATCTGTCAGAAGAGCTGTAAAACATATCTTTCCCGTTAACCTTCTTTACAAAGATCTTCCCTGCACGAGCATCCTGGAGAAGGGTGATGTTCCAATCCATTTTCCTTGGGTAGCTCGCATGAGCATACCGTGACAAAGGAAGGCATCGAGCAATTTTAGGAATGAAGAATGATCTGTCTTCCCGGTGGACTACCATCTCCTCCATCATTGGCCTAGGCTGGGAGACTTTTTCAAAGGCGTCACCAAACAAGAATAAGGGTTTCTTGTGGATAACAGCATCTGCTGATTCCAGAGGCTGTCCATTCATCAGACACATTAAAGTTTCGTTGTCCTGAGAAATCAATATTGCCTGACGAGAAGTCGGCAGATCGTATTGAGGATAATAGACGTGAGACAAATCTTCTTTATATTCAGATTCAGACAAAGTTCCCACAAAATGTTCATAGTTTGGATCTTCATTGGTTTCAACTGCATCAAAAACAGATGAAGATCAGTACAAGTCAAAAATTCTATTTTTCAGACAAGCAAAACAGAAGAGTACACAATCCTCAGATTGCGCTAACATGGATTGCGCAACATTAATTTGCGCATCTTAATAGGGTGCGCAAACCAATCGATTGCGCTGACATTCAGCACAAACCAATCGATTGTGCTGACATTCAGCGCAAATCAATCGATTGTGCTGACTTTCTGTCAGCACAATTCGATAGATTGCGCAGGATTACAGTCTTCATAAAAATGAAGACTGACTGTTTATGCAACCAAAAAATCCTAAAAAGGGTGGCGCAAGTTGAACTCATCTCTAAAAAGAAATGAGTTTCGAAGATCGAAGGAAGTCAAAATACCCTAAAAAGGGGTTTCGATCGGTTTTACTACCTATCAGAGCAGGGTGCGCAGACTCATGTCGAGATGCTCGCCGAGCAACTCTGTCAGAGGATTCGGCCGGAGCTTTTCCCTTCGCAGCGGCGGTGGCGGCAACATTAGATCGTCGGGGCGCCATGGAAGTCGTCGGAGAAAGAAGACAGAAAGGGTTCGGGAATTTTTCTCTCAAAAGCACGAAAGAGGCAAAGTAAAAAAATGAAATGAAGAAGTGGGCTATTTATAGCCTTTGAAATACGAAACGGCTGCCTTGGATTGCGCCTAAGATCGGGGAATACTTCGCTTTGCGCAGACAGCTCATCATCATGCGCAACTTGATTCAAAAATTCAAAAATTCAAAGTATTTCGAAACTTTGAATCAAATCAACTTTCGAAAACTTTGAAGGGGGTCTTGTAGGTCCTAAAAAATCAAGTTGCATCAATCAACAAAATCAAGAAATCAAAATATACATCATCTTGTTGAATTGCGCAGACAACAGATTACGCAGCCAACCGATTGCGCATTCTAATTTGCGCACACAACCGATTGCGCAAGCTGACGTGGCAGAAGTCATCATTACTAAATCAAATCAAATCTTTTCTGACAACTGACAGCACGGATAACAAGGAGTCTGTTCGTTTTCTGCGCCGCACAGAGCTCGAGGGCGGCTGACAGCTGGCAGCGCAAACCAATCCTGCGCAGTTTGAGTTTGCGCAAACCATGTATGCGCAATTCAACTCTGCGCACTCTATCAAATGTAACTGTTAAGTTACACGTGGCATTCATGCCATCGATTGTTCATTACGTGGTAACTGTTTATGCACGATCATGCGCATTTCTATCAAATCATGCCATGTGTCCATGATAATCGGCCCACGATCCAGTAACTATCTGCGCAAATCAATGTTGCGCAAACCAATGCTGCACAAATCATCATGCGCAGTCCAAAATAACTGAAAGTTAGTTATTTCCAGAACTCTATAAATAGAGTTTCAAGTCTTCATTCAAGAGATCAGAGATCAGATATCAAGATCAGAAATCAGAAATCAGAGAGTCCAGGAGTTCTTGCCAAAGTGCTGCTGCATTCTTCCGAGACTTTTGTCTTCAACTTCAGAGGCTTTTGCCTTCAGTTTCCAGAGTTGTTTTCAACTTCAAAGGCTTCGTCTTTACAGTTCACATCGTCCAAGGGATAAAGCAATCGTCATCGAGATTGGATTCCTACAGTTGTAATTTTCCCAGAATTCTTGTAATCTTTATTACAGTTTGTATCAATAAAGTTCTATACTTTTGTTTTTGCAAACAATGACGAGCATACAGCTCCTTGATGGTCTGCTGTATCTCGATTGGCATTGCGGTGCCTGTAGCCGATGGAGTAGACGAGGATGGTCCTACCTGATTGGCAGTAGGCAACCTGCTGGATTCGTCATTGGTTGGTGGATCATGCACATGTATAGAGGCAATATGGGCCATGCTACTCTTGAGGTCTATTATGACCGAAGATAGGGTCTTCATGGTGTTCGTCAGCGAATCCAACTTCATCTCGAGGACTTCGATACGCCTGAGAGCTTCGTTGTTGTCTTCCCCATTGCCATCAGCCATGAAGACAGACCGAGTGTGAGGGTAACTCGAGGGAGCCGTGGATCCTTCACTTTCTGGCTCTGACGCCTGAGTCTCGCTACCCTGAAGATATACCGTAAGATTATAATCTTCTCCGAACTCAGTATGGTTGCTACCCCCAGTCTGGTGACTGGCTGTGCTAATGGAGACATCCGTGTCGTATTGTACCTCGTTAGATTGGAACACATGGTTGTTGTGCATGGTAGGAGGCTGGCTACCCCCAGTTTTTGACAAGGCACCCAATACAGATTTGGAATAAGTGCCTTGGAACACACCTGCATCGGGTACCTTAGCTTTGCTGTTCTCTGACTTCCTCTTTGGTTTAGCAACCGATATAGGAGGATTCTGGGAAGGCTCTTTGAAAGCTCTAGAATCCTGCACCGCGTAGCATGTGGTGATGTGGGTCTTATCTTCTCTATGTCTCACTGACCCCCTGTTAGGCCTCTGACATGGAGTCGACGTAGAGTAGAATCTTCAGAAGATGGAGCGCCTACTTGGCGATGGCACAACCGTCTGTTGACAACGGCAGTTGATGGTAATCTGGGTACAACGGTGCCTTGATTTAGGCGCGTCTTATACCACATATTCTTCTTCCGCTTGGGAGAGGGTTGGCTCTTCTATCGTAGTACTCCCATTGTACATGCATGGAAGCTGTATAAAAGTACGATCAAAGCGGGTCTGGCAAGGAAGCCTCCTGTCGCTCCTACGGGAACATCGCTCGCATGGCTCCCTCTCCATAGGATGTACCCCTGGCTTGGTTTACGCACAGGAGTACCCAGTTGAAGGAAGATTCGACTGGTTGAGGCATCAGAGCACGGGAGCCAGTCTTGTATAGCTTTCCGCTGGCTACACGTGTTACTGTCAACACGGGCCTCTGGTCTGCCGCTGGTGCCACACGCTTGTTGTACGAAGTGCGAGCCACCTGGGATCTCTTCCTACTACCCCCAGCGGGTGAGTAGTATTCAAAGTCTATCGAAGGTTTACCTGAAGGAAAAGCGATTCTTTCGAAGACAGATCTCCTTGCCGACAATACTTCCGTCGTGAGGGGTTGGACCGGTGTGCGCTTTCTTCAGCGTCTTTCCTTCGTCAGAACAACCATGGAACCACCATCTTCTTTGCCATGCTTTCTCAGGACATGAATCGGGCAAGGGGATAAGGCTGTAGCAGTCGGGATCTTCTCTGTGGCTTTGATGTTGAGGGGGTCCTGAGATGCAGTTCCCGCCATCGTGCTGCTGGCTGCAGCCGTCTTAGGCCTCCAGACACGTCGAGTCTTCTTAGGTTGTGCGAACCGCTTCAAAGTCTTCGACTTTTTATTAGAGAAGAGATCTTCAAAAGCCTACTGGTCGAAGCGTACGACCAGCATGTCTTGAGAAACTTCCATCAAGTTATCATCAGATTGTGTCACCACCTTCTCGTTGGAGGAAAGGTAGTCCCCAGCAGATTCGCCATTTTGTTCGACGTAATAAAAGGTTGAACGAACTTTTTAGTTTATTGAACGTATAAGGTATTTGTGTACAAAGAAGGAAGTTCTAAACAGGATATTCTAAGTATAGGGAGAAGAGATTTCTGGGAAAGGTGATGATCGAGCACTGCAGCGGCTCCTTTACTCCGTTGACAATCTGACGACGAATCAACCTTGCTATGGCTCTCTGGCACCTTTGATGGGACTCTGGGGTTATCGATCAAGAGGCTGTCTGGATGAGAAGATCCCTTGAAGATGGTTGGTTGGTTGGTTGATAGGTGGATAAGGGTGGTCGACTCTTCGTGGATGGAGATCGCTGCTCCTTTGAAGATTGTTGATTGTCGATGTTCCTTCTATCAATTTCGATGCTTTGGTGGAAGAAGAACTCTTTCTATTTATAGAGAACCGAGCACATATGCGATGTGCGTTAGGGTTCCTGAGATATGAAAGAATTTGCCGTGATTGTACGGTACGGGCTTCTGTGGCACTGACATGTGGCGGACATCGAGATTCCCCTTAAATAAGATCTCTGGTGGTTATAAACATAACCGAAGGAGGTGACACATGGCGTGTGCTGATTTGCTTGCTCAGATACAGCCGAGTAAATCTTGGGATTTTATCTTAGATTTGGAGTCTAATTGATCTTCGTCTAAAATTTAATTCAATCTGATATGATATCAATCATGATTTAATCCCAATCTTCTCTGCAAGAGGCAGTTTAAACAAACCAATTAGGGCAGACCCACGATTCCTGTGCCTCTGGTGAGGACTAAGTGCTACTATGCTTCTGTGGCGACGAGTAGACCGTGCTTCTGGAGACGACGGAACCTCTGTGCTTTCAGGCGATGAGTGGACTTGGCTTCGAATGACGACGAGACTTCTGTGCGTATAGAGCAACTTATGAAGCTGTGTTTCAAGCTACCAGAGTCACTGTGCTATAGGCGACAAGTAGGCTTGTGCTTCAGTTTAGCGAGGTTACTGTACTTTTGGAGCGACAGGTTGACTTGCATTGGTTGTGATAGGAGTTCCCAAGTCTCTTGTAGAGAAGTGACTTAAGCTTCTGATCCGGAGCAGATGACTATGCCGTGGGAATGGAGATGGTATGAGCATATCACCATCCTGCTCCTCATGCGGATATAGGTAAGTAGCTGCGCCTCTGAACAGTGGAGACGTTGGCTTCGAAAGGAAGGGTATAATACCCTTGCGCATCCGAGATTGGCGCATGCAGATATGTGTGCCTCTGGAGTGCAGATACTAGCAGGAATAAAAGAAGGGGAGGAGGTGTAACTCCAATTCCCAAAATTTAGAAATATAATATTTTCTATTTTGGTTAATAATAAATGTTTCCTAAATCATTATGCTATTGTATAGTTAATAATTATATATTTTTTTATATGCAAGGTTGGTTTGGCCTTCTCTAGCCCGGCCCATAAATATGGGTGTATACTCTGCTTTGATGATAGATTTTACACGAGTAGTGTTTTCATTTTTTTTGAATCCTTAATGAATTTATCCCGCCAATTCTACCTATGTAACAAACTCCCCTGGCCTATGTAAACTGTCTTCCCCTTCTCCAACAGTCCTAACAAACTTTCTGACATCCTCGCCTCCTTCGTCCTCAAGAAATCAACCAAATTCGAACCCTAGAATTTGGGGACAAAGTTAGCGGATTCATCTCCTTTGAAGGAGACGACAGGTCGGAGTGACAGATCGTGGCGGACTCCGACGAACGACTGACGGCGAGTTTCGTCCACGACAACGGCTGCACATAGATCGACAACATTCCTTATCGTCCTGTTGAACTCGATCCCAGTAACCAAATCAACTACTTAATCAAATTCAATTTCTGACACATGAACTAGTTTTAATCTCCACTCCTTGAAAGAATTTTTTTCTTCATCCTTCAATTCCTTATAGAGATCCCATTCTGAAGAGTAGATCAACTGAAGATTTCTCATCTTCGTAGAGATTCACAACTGGGTTGTAGTTCGTCACCATGCTCTAGAATTGTCATCAAAACCGTAAGTATCATGTTATATTTTTAACATGAGGGGATTGATACGCTCTTGATGAATTTTGAGACCAGCTCTTCGGTTCTAGAGATTTTTCTTTTGAATTTTTATCATCATTTTGTGCCAGCTCTGTTAGACTCCTTGGATCTAGTCGCACGAATACATTGACCAGTGGTTGATCTCGAGTCGGATACGGGAGTAAGTATCCGATCCCTTAAATCCTTAATTCTAATTTTCGTGTCTTGCTTAGCAATGTATGAATTAAATTGTGATGCAATCTTCCCTGTTTTGTTGTGCATCTGCTCGATCTATTGCTTCTAAAGAGTTGAACCAGATCAGACTAATAGTTGCGTGTTCGTGTCACCAAGTGTCATTTGGATCTCACCTCTATCAGGTAATTCATAATTCTTCTTATTGAAGCTGTACTGCCTAAATTAGTTCGAATGAGTAAATGCAGACAAGATATTAGGAAGTGTTAGGAATTATGGATGCTTGTGAAATCCTGAATTAATGAGCTTACTGCATTTAATTTTTTAATAACAGTTGTTAGTAGATCTGAAGAATGGTAGGCTGAATAAGTAGAGATTGGAATTCTTGGGAGTAGACCAAGTTAATGTCAGTTGTATTACTGAGGAATTGACAGGTCTCAGAAATTTGTATTCTCTGATATTTAAATGGAAAGTCTTGTTTAGATCCTTTATGTAAATTTGTATCATTCATTCGATGTTATGATATCTCTATATTGTAAGTAATCAATTGAATGTTTTCTCAACTAAAGTCTATTTTCAACAAACTAAGATGTTCTTTATTGTTTTAACATATAGGAATATGGCCAGGAATTTACTATTTAGGTTAGAAGAGTGGCTATGGTAGGAATTAAATGTCATGATAGACCTGGATCTAGGTATTGGTACACTTTTGAGTTTTAATGAATAATTACTCATGTTTCAGTCAAGCGTTCTGTAAGCAGGCTTGAGGACTGTGATAAATAAATCAGGTATATAGAGGCTAATTTATGCAGGGGATATTGTAGGTAAAGCATTATGGTTGCTCTTGAGTAAAATGGAACTGTCGTGTTCTAAAAAGCATGATATAGGATGAAGATGTGAAGTAGGGATTAGACACTCTAGGTTTGGGCTTAGTGCAACCTGGGTATTTATTATGGGAGTGCAATTTAACCTGGGAGGATCCCATGTACTAACAGAGTTACATGTATTGGTGCTAACTGGAACATTTTCAAATCATATTGATTTATCTTAATTAGATGTTATCAGTACCACCATTACACATTGACTCTCTATTACAATTTTCATCTTGACAAATTGCTAAGATCAGTTAGAAACTGAGTGTAGATAGCAGTGAATAACATATGTTCTGATATTAGAAGTTAGTGTAGTATTTCTTTAGCTTACTATTAGTGGGACTGCTGCATTCTCTGCTACTTTGAAGGATGATCTGCTTTCGGGTTGGTAGATAAGTCACTGGGATTATAGGTATGGTTGATTACTGCTAACAGGAGGATCGTAATGGTAGTTGCCTTGTCTAAATTCAATAAGTTTATTGATTGATTGAGAATGGTTTAGTTGGGAGTATGAGGGTGGTCAAGATACACTGACACTGAGATTATTGCAATATGTGAATATTTTGAGGCCACTTGGTTGTGAGAGCATGTCCTAGGCTATTTAGGATTTTTATGACAGTTGAATGAAATTGAGTGTAAACCTGACAACAGTAGGAATATGGCCTGTTAGCTGTGAGGTAACCTTGCATAACAACAATGTGTAGGCTTTTGTATAAATGTTGAATAACTTGAAATTTTATAAAGTGAGGTTAGAACCATATCAGTATCTTGGTTCAACTTGATGAACCTGAGATTTCAGAATGCAGTGTCTTGGTTCAATTTGCTGAACCTGAGATTTCAGAATGCAATGTCTTGGTTCAATTTGATGAACCTGAGATTTCAATCTCAGTATACTATTACAAGAGAAGGAAAGACCCTATTTTCAGTTGAATTCTTTTGTGTATAGGAATAGACACATGTAGAAAACTTCTCGATTATATTAAATTAGCATGCATCCTAATTTTGTATGAATTGATGCCAACTTCTTCTTTTAAGTTTATGGGATACTTTGAGGATTACCATAGAGTGGGTTGGGAGTAATTTAGTGTACTAAATTGATAAAGAAGATAAATAGTTTAACTTAAAACCACTAGTATATTCTAATTATATTAGAGTACTTGATAAGTAAATTAGAGCTTGTTTAGATCTTTAATAAACTTGTACCTATTAACAGGAGGACATCTAGTTCCATTGATTATCCGTACTTTTCTGGAGCAAGGCAAGTACTTTTCTATGGTCTTGTGCATTTACATATCTTGTACTCTTCTTGTGACACGTTATGACGCAATATCTTGTACCCTTGTATTTCTTGTTCTTGTACTTACTTGTGTCGGGTGGGGAAATACACTAGCTATGTGACCAAACCCCGGTTACTATATTTATGTAGATATCTTAGGCCTCACATCGTGCACGCAGGTCCTAAGCCATACCGATATTCATGTACTCCTGTACATATTCCTGTACTCACCCCAGCCGGTCACATAGGCTAGTTGTATTTTAAATATTGTGTATATGTCATATCTTGTACTTCAGGTTCATAGTTATATTCCTATACTTATATTCCTGTACTTTAATGTTCATTTCCTGTATTTCATATTTTTAGTTCTTCTGTACTCATTTCTATATCATGTTGTTCTTGTTCATTACCTAGAACTGTACTTTGCTTCGCTCCTGACTAGGATATGTTGTAGGTGAGATGGAGGCCCAGTGTGATACCTATTATGGCCGAGAGCCTGTAGATGCAGTAGAGCCTGCTGGAGTTGCTCTGGACTTAGAGGCTGAGGAAGCCTAGTACCTACCTTTTAGTTTCATTTGGACTTGTATTAGAGACATCGGTTTTTATTTCATTTCTAGAAAATGTAATAACTTTTAGACATGTACTTTGATTCTGGGATTCGATATTATAGATGCTGTGGTTTATATTTATTCTATTCTGGACTTGTAGTTTCTCTAGAGATTGGTACAACTTACTTCATCATATCTAACGACGAAGGCTGGGCGTGTCCGACTCGTGTCTGATTATTCGGGAGCGGGTCGTGACAGGAGGGCCTACCACCATCTTGTTCCTGAGGTTGGCGCAGGCAGGTGGTTGCGCCTTTGGCTTGAAGACTCTAGCTTCTTCAAAGTGCTGAGTTACTGATATACTTATGAGAGGCTACGCCACTAGAATATCAGAACATGCTTCGGTGGAGGTCAATCCTCCAGCGTGTGTTTCGAGAAGAAGGAAGGCTGCACTTCGATGAAGATTGCATCCCTTGTAGATCCTTCTAGGCATCTGTCGAATCTGTACTAGATCCTTTGTAGAAAAACATAATTAGTCCCTTATGTGTGGTCTTGATGTGTCTGTACTAGACTTTGGTAGACATGACAATAATGGGACTTCTTTCCATATCTTATGTTTTGTCTTTTTAGCATTGAGCCCCAGTCTTCTGCATATTCTGCGCTTTGGCGAAGGGATGTCTTCAGCTGAAATTTTTTATGCTTCTACACCACCCGACCTAGAGATTGAGTTTACCATCGACACATTCTCCAATACCCGCCCAATTTCCAAAGCTCTGTACAGAATGGCCCCTGTAGAACTGAAGGAACTCAGTGCAGTTGCAAGAGCTACTCGACAAAAAATTCATATGACCTAGCATCTCGCCATGGAGAGCCCCAGTATTGTTCGTGATATAGAAGGATGGGTCGATGCATCTCTGCATAGACTATCGCAAGCACAACAAAGACACCATCCGAAATAAATACCCCTACCCCGTATCGATGACCTCTTTGATCAACTATAAGGCGCCTCGGTGTTTTTGAAGATTGATCTTCGATCGGGTTACCTTCAACTCAAAGTCAAGCCAGACGACGTGCTGAAGTCAACCATCCGCACTCGTTATGACCATTATGAGTTTTCGATGATGCCATTTTGCCTAATGAATGCCCCTACTGCCTTCATGGATCTTATGAATCAGGTGTTTTGTCCGTTCCTCGACAAATTTGTAGTAGTCTTCATAGACGATATTCTCGTCTTTTCGAAGGACAGAGTGCAATATACATATCATCTGCAGACCGTGCTTCAGACCCTTCATGACAACCAGTTGTATATGAAGCAGAGCAAATGAGAATTCTGGCTAGACAGTATATCATTGGGCACATCATCTTCGTCGAAGGCATATCAGTTAATCCGAAGAAACTTAAAGCCGTTGTTGATTGAAAATAGCCCACGTCAGTCAGTGAGATTCGAAGCTTCCTTGGCTTGGTAGGTGTCACGCCCTAACACCAGAATGCTGGAGAGTGGGGGGCAGGCAGAGCCAGCTACGTACATCAAAGTACAACCCACCTCATAATACGGTCACAGCTGTCTAGATGCATGAGGGTTAAACTACAATCCATCAGTATCTATGGTCAAGAACAAGCTTATTGTCTCAATCTCAAGCAAGCAAATATATGTTACAAGATGTTAGATTATCAGAGATACAAGGTAAGGCATCCCAAACATTACATATTTAGATGATCATGAAACTAGTCATACAAAATACGAAGACTAGCAAGAGTTTAAGTCATACATGATTAACCCTAGGATTTGTCAATCATGTTACAGCCATTAGGCAAACAGGAATTAACTTTGCTCGACGGCTAAACGCCTCAAAAAAATAATTTATAATAGAGTGGAAGAGCAAAATAATAAACCCACTAGTTGCCAGGATTACGTCTGGTGTTCACCATCTGGCTGATAAGCCGGAAGATCCTCTGATATCACTCTGAAATCTGCTGATAAGCAGGAAGATCCTCTGATATCACTCTGAAATCTGGCCATACAAAACCAGCTGGGTCATACCCCAGAAAGAGCAAGTGCCACAAGGGAGGCTTCACTTAGGAACTAAAACCAGCATATAATAAAAGAAGAATTAAAAAATAGTATAGTTAAATAGCATAAAAGAATGAGTTAACATAAAACATAGCTTACAGTAGGAGGAACAAGAGGTGGGATAATTCTCATGTTAATCACAAGACAGGCATTCAGGCACGGCCAATCAAATCCTACGGCTTGCTATCAATAGCTAACTAGGGTTATCACAGGCCTAGTTACTAGCAAGATGCAGTTGAGATGTTCCCACAGTCACAAGCCCTGCATCTATCTAGGTTATCCAGGCGAGGTGATTTATTAGAACTACAAGGGTTATCAAGATTACTGGTGTACTTTCAGTACTTGTGTTATCAAGAAGTGCCCTACATGACAGTGGGCTGGAAATTTGCCCTACTCGTCGGTAGGCTACAAGTCTCTCAGGTGTGGCCGGGATAATGGGATTGTCTGTAACTAAGAAAAATCTCTCTATATGAACTACTTGATTAATCTAGTCATTAACCTAGTCAGATTCATTATGAATTCCTGACCGTGGTAACCAGGAATCTATGTCCTAGACATGATACAAGACGAGACAGGTAGCTTGTACAGGCACAATCAAGAAAGTTAACAACAGTGTCAAGACAAGAGTTACTTAGCAAGTCAGGGTAGCTGTCGCAACAGCCTTTCAAGATTATACATGTTATGCCAGGTTACTTAGTCATGTTAAGAGTACTTGTATAGAGTGCGCCTCGACGGGCCACTTATCAAGAGTTATCAAGACGGGTTCACATTATTATGTTGAAGTCAAGTTCAAGTTACTATCTCAAGACTATCAAGTGTCAAGTCGGGTCGTCGTCATTTAGTCCAAGTATGGAAAACATGCAAGGAAGATCGAGAACACCCACGTGTGATTAAAACTATAAGTCACATATGAAATCTAATTAAAGTGAGACATGGAGATTCATGAAGCAAAGATAAAGATCTACAACTTTTATGTTTTGAGTTTATAAGGTGTATGAGGTACAAGGTGCACGAGGTGCACGAGGTGCAACATGCACAAGGTGCACGAGATGCAAGGTGTACGAGCTACAAGGTGCACGGACCAAAAGGTGTAAAAGGTGCAAGGTGCGCGAACCAAAAGGTGTACGAGGTGCAACATGCATAAACCAAAAGGTGCATAAGGTACAAGGTGCACGGACCAAAAGGTGCACGAGGTACAAGGTACGCGGACCAAAAGGTGCGCGAGGTGCAAGGTGCATGGACCAAAAGGTGCACAAGGTGCAAGGTGCACGAACCAAAAGGTACGCGAGGTGCAAGGTGCGCAGACCAAAAGGTGTACGAGGTACAAGGTGCACAGACCAAAAGGTGCACGAGGTGTACGAACCAAAAGGTGTACGAGATGCGCACGAGGTGCACAAGGTTCGCGAGGTGTCGTCCCTACCAGCAAACTTTTGGCCATAGTATTTTATAACTTCCAATGTCCATAACTTGGGCTAAAGGACTCAAAATTAGGCAAAATAAAGGTCTGAGCTGAATAAAATTGAATTCTCTACAACATGGAACCATTAGTTTTCGAAAATAACAAAGTTTAAGAGATCAAAACCAAGAAAAACCGAAGAAACTATAAACTTAGATCTACACAAATGTAACCCTCAAAACCAAAATCTCCAAGTTCTAAAGAGGCTTCGAATCAAGCAAGGAAGACAACGGAACAATAAAATTTGAGATCCATCATGAAGCAAGTTGTACTTGCCTAGGGCTTGGGTGTAGGTGGAGAGAAGTAAATAAAGAAGATGAGAAGAAATAAATAAAAGTTATGGAGGAGAGAGAGAGAGAGAGAGAGAGAGAGAGAAGTTGACTTAAATACCAACCTCTCCATCTCAAACCAAACCAAGCCAAGTCATGTTGAACTAAACCAAATAAACCAAGCCAAGAATAAACCAAGACTAGGCTAAGCAAGACAAGTCTAACTACGATCCACCTGACAAATGTCAGAAATCCGTACACGTATAATAAAAATACGTATAACGAAAAACGAGAGTGACAACTCTACCCACCTTAGAAGAATTTTGTCCTTAGAATTTAATCAAGAGGCTAGAGGTGTCGGGACAAGTTACACTAATACTGACAATCTATAACTAGCAGTCAATCAAGTGATCATTCATGCAAGCAAGGAATTAAAAGCATAAGGCATAAGAAAGACATTATACCTTATGAGTCAAACAGGTGTGGATATCGCGATTGGATATCATTCCCACGTTCCCAAGTTGATTCACCCAAAGAGTGATGACCCCAAGCAACACGGACTAAACTAATAGTCTTGTTCTTGAGTATCTTCTTCCTTCGGTCTAATATGGATACAGGCCTTTTCTCATACGAAAATTTGGTACTAACAACCAATTCTGAATGATCAAGGATGTGGCTCAGATTCAGAATGTATCATCGCAATTGTGATACATGGAATACGTTATGTACCTCACGTAATGACGGCAAAAAAGCAAGATGATATGACACATCACCTACTCGCTCGAGAATATCAAATGACCCTATATACCTAGGATTAAGCTTTTTTTGTACGCCGAATCGAATAACGCCATGGGTAGGCAAGATCCTAAGGAATACGTGGTCGCCGATAGAAAACTCAAGAGGACGCCGATAAGAATCAGCCCAATGGCGCTGACGATCTTGTGCAACTCGAAGATGATCTCTAACTTGTCTGACCACCTCGACAGTCTGTATAACCATTTCTGGACCAAGCATCTGCCTCTCGCCTACATTATACCAGGCTAAAGGTGATATGCACTTTCTGCCATACAGTGCCTTAAACGGTGCCATCTAGATACTGGCCTGAAAACTGTTATTATAGGAGAACTCCACCGAGTGCAGATGATCTTCCTACGAACCACCGAAGTCAAGTGTACAGGATCGTAACATATCTTCAAGAGTCTGAATTGTGCGCTCCGACTGACCATCTATTTACGGATGATAAGCTGAACTAAACTTGAGACGAGTCCCCAAACTCTCTTGAAGACTCCACCAAAAGTGCGATGTATATCTTGAATCTCTGTCTGATACGATACTGACTGGCTTTCCGTACAGTTGACTACATGCCTGAGGTACATCTCTGCTAGCTGATCCATCGACTGACTAATCCTGAAAGGAAGAAAATGAGCTACCTTCGTGAGTCGGTCAACTATAACCCATATAGCATCTCTTCCCGCTGGGGATTTAGGTAACACAGTTACAAAATCTATGGTAATATGCTCCCACTTCCATTCTAGGATTGACAAAGGTTGAAGAAGTCCAGCTGGTCTATGTTGTTCAGCTTTAACTTGTTAGCAAACTAAACAACGAGAGACAAACCGAGATATCTCGATCCCTCTTTATGATATTCCACCAGAAATGCTGACAGATATCACGATACATCTCCGTACCACCGGAATAAATTGAATATTGTGAAATGTGAGCCTCTGCCATAATCTTCTACCTGATGTCACCACTGGGTACACAAAGACGCATTCCATATCGGAGCATGCCATCTTCGTGAATATATAACTCTGCTCTTCGTCCTGCTTCACATTCTGTCCTAAGCCGTTGAAGCTTAGAATCCGTTGACTGTGCTATCATGATTCTCTCAACTATGCTGGAATAAACTTGTATACTGGCCATCAATGCCATATTAGTAGGAAGAATTATCTCTATACCTATCTTCTCAAGATCCGCTAATAACTCTGGTTGTGCTGTTAAAAAATAAGCTTTTGCTCTTCTACTCAATGCATCTGCAACTACGTTTGCCTTCCCAGGATGATACTGCAGGTCGATGTCATAATCCACCAATAACTCTAGCCATCTTCTCTGACGCATGTTAAGATCCTTCTGGGTAAACACATACTTAAGACTCTTGTGGTCGGTGAAAATCTCTACCCGATCTCCGTAGAAGTAATGCCTCCAAAGATTAAAGGCGAAAACTACCGCTGCTAACTCCAAGTCATGGGTTGGATAATTTTTCTCATGATCACGAAGTTGACGTGATGCATAAGTTACTACCTTGCCATGTTGCATCAAGACGTATCACAATCCTCTACCTGAAGCATCACAATAAACCAAAAATCCTCCAGTTCCATCTAGAAGCGTGAGAATGGGCGTCGTCATCAATCCTTGCTTCAACTTCTCGAATGAACTCTGACACTCTGCTGTCCAAGCAAACTGTACATTCTTGCGGGTCAACTGCGTCAATAGTGCTGAAATCCAAGCAAAGTCTGACACAAATCGTCGGTAATAGCCCGCCAATCCTAGAAAACTGCAAACTTCTGTGACGGTGCTAGGTACTGGCCATGTCTCTATAGCCACTATCTTCAGGGGGTCCACTTCCACTCCACCTCTAGTGATGATGTGACCTAAGTACAAAATGCGATCAAGCTAAAATTTACACTTACTGAACTTCGCGTACAAGTGGTGCTCTCTGGGAATCTGAAGGACTATTCAATGATGCTGCTCATGCTCTGCTTCATTCTTGCTATAGACTAAGATGTCGTCCATGAACGCTATCATGAACTGATCCAAATAGGGCATGAATATGCGATTCATGAGATCCATGAATACTGCTGGCACATTGGTCGCTCCGAATGGCATAACAAGAAACTCCTAATGTCTATATCTAGATCTGAATGTTGTCTTAGATACGTCTTGTTCTCTAACTCTGATCTGATGGTACCCCGATCGTAAGTCAATCTTCGAGAATACTGTTGCCCCACTGAGTTGATCGAACAAGTTATCTATCCTTGGTAGAGGATATCTGTTCTTGATTGTTACAGAATTCAAGATACGATAATCAACACATAATCTTGACGTACCATCCTTCTTCTTCACAAGAAGCATCGGGGCTCCCCAATGTGATCCACTAGCACGAATAAATCCCTTGGTTCTGAGTTCTTCAATCATCTTGTACAGGATCTCCAACTCTGTTGGTGCCATTCTATAGACTCTCTGTGATACTGGTGCCATCCCTGGAATCAAATCAATGGTGAACTCTATCTCTCTCTCTCTGGCGGTATGCCTGGGAGCTCTTTGGGAAATACATCAGAAAATGCTTCTACTACTCTGGATAACTGATCTAATGCTGTTACCGCCATCCGCAAGACTGGTGGAGAAGGTTCTACTTCGCCTCTAGAAAATAAAAACTCTTTTTTGCTGGGAATACCAAAAATAATTATGCCAATATGGCAGTCTATTCTTGCGTATTGATCATTCAACCAATCCATTCTTAGGACCACATCATAATCGGCCATCGAAAATTCTATTAATCTAGCAGAAAGCTCTCTACCGCTAACTACGATTCGACACGAGAAAAAGACTCTATCTACTCCAACGAAATCGGTACCAGTAAGTATATTGAGCCTTACGGATAATGACTCAGGATCCAGTCCTATTCGTGTAGCGAATCGTGCAGACATAAATGAATGCGATGCACCCGAATCAAATAATACTGATGCTGAAAAAGAGTTGACGAGAATGGTCTCTGCCACCACCTCACCTGATGCTAATTCTTCTGCCACGGTCAGAGCCATAGCTTGACCATATTCTCTTGGTGCTGGTCTCCTCTACTGGTGACCTCTCTGCCTATTCTGAATCTGAGCTTGGGCCTGAGCACATTATTGAGCCTGAGACGGTAACGACCTCGGAGGCTGGTACTGCTAATGATGCTGCTGCTGGTGTACTGGTGTTGGTGCCATAACCGATGGATTGTTTAGGGTTGATGAAGATGAACTGGCTCTATGCGAACATAACCCAATTTTGTGATCCGGTGCCCCACAAGCCAAGCACAACCCTGTCCTGCGACACTCTGAAACCACGTGCCCAGGCTTCCCAAAATGAGTGCAACCTATTACGGAAGACTGCTTCTGACTCTGTTGCTGAGGGTACGTCGGTGTCGAGTACTGAACTGACAAAACTATGGTCGTCCTCCTAGGAGCTCCAATGGTCAAAGCCCTAGCTGTCGGGGCTGGTGTTGATGACTGGGACAACTGTCCATGAGACCTCTTTTGTACTCCAGTTCGATCTACTATCCTCTGGGAGGTATATTTATGCCTCCTAGCTGCTCTTAAAATAGCATCAAAGGTCTGGTGCTTAAACTGCTGCACTGCTAGAATGTTCTATAGGTGGAGACCCTGCTGGAATTGCTGCACTCGGTCCAATTCGTTGCCACCAAGGTGGGAGAAAATCGAATAAGCCTAGAAAACTCGGCCGCATATCCATCGACCGTCCTTCCCATCTGATTGAGATTGCTGAACCTTGTCTGCAGATCATACTGAGCTACTGCATCAAAGTACTTCGTTTGAAACTTGTCACTGAATACCGCCCATAAGACAGGCATCGTCAATCCAACTGCTTGCATCGCCCACCAATTATGGGCTAAGTCCAATAACTGCAGGCACACAACGGCCACCTTCTCTTTCTCTGGAGTCCTAACTGCCTCCAAAATAACCTCTATATCCTGTAGCCAAGCATCAGTAGCAATAGCATTTTCACTACCATCAAAGAAATGAGGGTTCAGATGCTTGAAGTTGTTAGCCACATTGTTCCCTTGATAACCAACTTTGTCTATGGAATCTCGTACTGTCTGCTGCAGGGCATCTCCTCGACGATCTTGTGATGTAAGCAAGTCCCGGATGAGTCCCATCAGGGTTCTATTATTAGGCTCTGCAGGCTGGGCTGGCTGAACTAGCGGCTCTTGCTCCCCAGAAGGCATGACTCGGGATGCAGCCCCTGAGTGCTGGGTTTGGTCCCCAGTTTGCTGTTGGTTCACTTGTTGTGTTCCATCCGGCTGATCGGTAGGACCAAAAAAAATACCACTGAAGAAAATGACATGAGGAACAATAAGGACCAAGATAGATCAAGGATAAAGCACCTTATCAGGCCAAGATTCAGGAAGATTAGAAAGCACGAGTAGAGATCAAGGGCGAATGCTGATTGAGACATATATTCGATAAAATCCTCACACATCTTGATTTACAAGACCTGTATGGGCCACTACTTAAACCGTGTCATGCCCCAAAACCAGAATACAGGAGAGCGGGGGACAGATATAGCCAGCTACGTACATCAAAGTACAACCCATCTCGTAATACGGTCACGGCTGTCTAGATGCATGAGGGTTAAACTACAATCCATCAGTCTCTATGGTCAAGAACAAGCTTATTGTCTCAATCTCAAGCAAGCAAATATATGTTACAAGATGTTAGATCATCAAACATACAAGGTAAGGCATCCTAAACATTACATAGTTAGATGATCATGAAGCTAGTCATACAAAATACAAAGACTAGCAAGAGTTTAAGTCATACATGATTAACCCTAGGATTTGTCAATCATGTTACAGCCCTTAGGCAAACAAGAATTAAGTTTCAACATGAGCTAACACTTGTTCGGCGGCTAAATGCCTCAAAATAATAATTTATAATAGAGTGGAAGAGCAAAATAAGAAACCCACTCGTAGCCAGGATTACGTTTGGTGTTCACCATCTGGCTGATAAGCAGGAAGATCCTCTGGTATCACACAGAAATCTGGCCATACAAAACCAGCTGGGACAGACCCCAGAAAGAGCAAATGCCACAATGGAGGCTTCACTTAGGAACTAAAACCAGCATATAATAAAAGAAGAATTGATAAAATAGCATAGTTAAATAACATAAAAGACTGAGTTAACATAAAACATAGTTTGCAGTAGGAGGAACAAGAGGTGGGATAATTCCCATGTTAATCAAGAGACAAGCATTCAGGCACGCCCAATCAAATCCTACGGCTTGCTATCATTAGCTAACTAGGGTTATCACATGCCTAGTTACTAGCAAGATGCAGTTAAGATGTTCCCGCAGTCACAAGCCCTGCAGCTATCCAGGTTATACAGGCGAGGTGATTTATTAGAATTATAAGGGTTATCAAGATTACTGGTGTACTTTCAGTACTTGTATTATCAAGAAGTGCCCCACATGACAGTGGACTGGAAATGTGCCCTATTCGTCGGTAGGCCACAAGTCTCTCAAGTGTGGCCGGGATAACAGGCTCGCCTGTAACTGAGAAAAATATCTCTATATGAACTACTTAATCAATCTAGTTATTAACCTAGTCAGATTCATTATGAATTCCTAACCGTGGTAACCAAAAATCCATGTCCTAGATATAATGCAAGACGAGACAGGTAGTTTGTACAGGCACAATCAAGAAAGTCAACCATGGTGTCAAGATAAGAGTTACTTAGCAAGTCAGGGTAGCTGTCGCAACAGCCTTTCAAGATTATATATGTCATGTCAGGTTACTTAGTCATGTTTAGAGTACTTGAATGGAGTGCGCCTCGACGGACCACTTATCAAGAGTTATCAAGACGGGTTTATATTATTATGTTCAAGTCAAGTTCATGTTACTATCTCAAGACTATCAAATGTCAAGTCGGGTCGTCACCATTTAGGCCAAGTATAAAAAATATGCAAGGAAGATCGAGAACACCCATGTGTGATTGAAACTATAAGTTGCAATGAACTCTAACTAAAGTGAGACATGGAGATTCATGAAGTAAAGACAAAGATCTACAACTTTCATGTTTTAAGTTTACAAAGTGTAAGAGGTACAAGGTGTACGAGGTGCACGAGTTACAAGGTGCACGAAGTACGTGAGGTACAAGGTGCACGAGGTATAAGATGCACGAGATGTAAGGTGCACGAGGTACAAGGTGCACGGACCAAAAGGTGCGTGAGGTGCAAGGTGCACGAAACAAAAGGTGCACGAGGTATAAGGTGTATGAAATAAAAGGTGCACGAGGTACAAGGTACGTGAACCAAAAGGTTTGCGAGGTACAAGATTTACAGACCAAAAGGTTTACGAGGTACAAGGTGCGCGGACCAAAAGGTGCGCAAGGTATAAGGTACGCAAACCAAAATGTGCCCGAGGTATAAGGTATACAGACCAAAAGGTGTACGAGATGCAAGGTGTATGAACCAAAAGGTGTGCGAGGTACAAGGTGCGCGGACCAAGAGGTGTGCGAGGTACAAGGTGCGCGGACCAAAAGGTGAACGAGGAGCAAGGTACGCGAACCAAAAGGTACATAAGGTGCAAGGTGCACAAACCAAAAGGTGTGCGAGGTGCGCACGAGGTCCACGAGGTGCGCGAGGTATCGTCCATACCAGCAAGCTTTTGGCCATGGTATTTTAGAACTTCCAATGTCCATAACTTGGGCTAAAGGACTCAAAATTAGACAAAATAAAGGTCTAAACTGAATGAAAATGAATTCTCGACAACATGGAACCATTAGTTTTTAAAAATAATAAAATTTAAGAGATCAAAACCAAGAAAACTGAAGAAACTATAAACTTAGATCTACAAAAATGTAACTCTTAAAACCAAAATCTCCAAGTTCTAAAGAGGCTTAGAATCAAGCAAGAAAGGCAAAGGAAAAATAAAATTTGAGATCCATTATAAAGCAAGTTGTACTTGCCTAGGACTTGGGTGTAGGTGGAGAGGAGTAAAAGAAGAAGATAAGAAGAAATAAATGAAAGTTATGGAGGAGAGAGAGAGAAGTTGACTTAAATACCAACCTCTCCATCTCAAACCAAACCAAGCCAAGCCAAGTCATGTTGAACCAAACCAAATAAACCAAGGCAAGATTAAACCAAGACTAGGCTGAGCAAGACAAGTCTAACTACGATCCACCTAACAAATGTTAAAAATTTGTACACGTATAATAAAAATACGTATAACAGAAAATGGGAGTAACAGTAGGATACTACAAACGCTTCGTGAAAGACTTCATGAAGATCGCATCACCGTTGACTCACCTCACTAAAAAAGGAGTCGCATTTGAATTGTCAGACGACTGTGAAGCTTCCTTCCAGGAGTTAAAGCTGTGGCTCTTCTTTGTCCTAATATTCGTACTTCCAGAAGGGACTGAAGGATTTCTGATCTTAAGTGATGCTTCCGGCCAGGGCTTGGGGTATGTGCTCATGAAAGAAATAAGGTGATATCATTTGCTTCCCGATAGCTGAAGCCGCACGAGAAGAACTACCCCACCCATGACTTGAAATTGGCGGCAATTGTATGTGCGTTAAAACTGTGGCATCACTATCTTTATGGCAGTGCGTGCAGTATTTATACGGCTCACAAGAGCCTTAACTATCTCTTTATCTAAAAGGAGCTGAACTTGCGACTGAGGTGCTGGCTAGAAATGATTAAGAACTATGACTTGACGATTGAATACACGCCTGGCAAAGAAAATGTGGTGGTCGATGCATTGAGCTAAAAATACATATCCTCGCTATCCATCAATAAAAATCTACTGTAGGACTTAGAGGAAGTAGGCATTTAACTCCGGGTTTGATTCATGGGAGCTAAATTGGCACCGTTAATCGTACTTGTTAGAAAAGATCAAGTCCGCTCAGAAGGATGATCTATACCTGGAGAAGATGCGGGATCTTATTTCAACGGGTAAGGCGATCGAATTTGCGAAAGACGAGGCTGGATTATTGCGGGTAAAGGGTCGGTTATACGTCCCAGAGGACTTAGAACTAAGAAAGAAAATATTATCGGAGGCACACCATGCAAAATATTGCTTATATCTCGGTAGCACGAAGATGTATAAGGACCTCCATATAATATTTTGGTGGCACGACCTGAAGAAGGATGTGGCACTCTTCGTGTCGCAGTATATGACATGTCAGCAAGTTAAAGCAGAACATCAGAGGCCGGGCGGTGAGATACAAAATATTGCCATAACAGAGTAGAAGTAGGAGCACATAACCATAGACTTTATTGTTGGCCTGCCGAAGATGCCACGGGGGAACGATGTCGTATGGGTCATCGTCGACCGATTAACCAAGTTAGCACACTTCATTGCCATCAAAGTTACTTGGAGCGTCGATCGACTGGATTATATTTACTTTGACAAGATAGTTTGGCTGCATGGAGTTCCAGTATCCATCCTCTCTGGTCGAGATGGACGGTTCTTATCACGCTTCTGGGAAAGCCTTCACTCAGCCATGGGGACTAAGTTAAAGATTAATACTGCTTATCATCCTCAAACTGATGGCCAAACAGACTGAGTGAGTCAGATTCTCGAAGACATGCTACAAGTCTGTGTGATAGACTTGAAGTCAAGCTGGAATGTTCACCTATCTTTGGCCAAATTTGTATATAATAATAGCCATCAGTCCAGTATTCAAATAGCACTGTATGAAGCATTGTACGAGCGAAAGTGCAGATCACATATTTGCTGGGATGAAGTCGGAGAGCGACAAATTCTTGGTCTGAAGCTAGTGGAGCAAATTTTGGCGAAGGTCAAACTAATAAGAGAGAGATTAAAGATGGCTCATAGTCGATAGAAGAGCTACGCAAACACCTATCGATGGCCACTCGAGTTCCTGGAGGGCGATCATGTGTTTCTAAAGGTGACGCCTATGCGAGGAGTCACCAGGTTTGGAATTAAAGACAAGCTTAGTCCAAGATTTGTGGGTCGTTTCCAAATATTGAAGCGAGTCGCCCCAGTAGATTACCAAATCACTTTGCCACCCGTGCTGTCATATATACATGATATCTTCCATGTCTCACAACTACGTAAGTATATACACGATCGAAACCACGTGGTAGATTTTGGTCAGCTGGAGCTGAATGCGGACTTATCATATGTGGAAGAACCGGTCCAAGTTTTAGAGCACAAGGACAAGCTGCTTCAAAATCGTACAATCTTTCTCTTTTGCATTCTCTAGAGAAATCATTCGATCGAAGAATCGACCTGGAAACTCGAATCTGAGATAAAAGAAAAGTTTTCTTCCCTATTTTCCTAGCGGTAGGTTCACTTCTTAAGTTTCGAGGATGAAACTTTTTCTTAGTTGGTTATGGCGTAGTGCCCCATCCCTACACCATGTCTTGTTTTTCGTCCATGGGGTGCATGATAAAAGAATATTGTCGCTATCGATTTGATCAAAATCGATTGGTCAGGATCGATTGAATAGATTTAACGGGACCGATTGAATTAAGATCCTTTCCTCGTTATGGAATGGCTTCATCGGAATCAAGTTCCATATTCAGTGGGTTGCACCTCGAGGATGGACTCTGCGGCTGACTATGTCATGCTCCAATTCCAAAAATACTTAAGAACCCAATACATGAGCATGCCATCTGTACGGCTAGAATAAGTATCCCAATTTAGTGGACTTATCCTAATCATAGTACGCTGTAAAGTAAATTAAATCTACTCTGACTCAACTATGTCACAATCCACATATAGGCAAATAAAACAAGAATGAACAATATATAATATAGTCGACAACCTATAATACACATGTTCGAACAAACTTGAGAATAACATAAGTTTGCAAAACTAGGCTAATGAGCAAAATATAATAGGAAAGGAAATAGAAAACACAAGAAATAATAAAGTAACATTACAAGCAATACCTGAACCCTGCAGCCAAAATCATACCATCCACCTATCTATACTATAAGCTCAGCAACATCCTGGAGAGATCACCAGTCCCTCAGAGGGATGAATAAGATACAAAATAATAAGCTATAATATGCATTGTAATAAATACAAGGAATAAAATTGGGTAAATTATCCATCTATGTGAATGCATGTCGAAGACGACTTTGGGTCGTATGGGTAGGTAAAGGAGTAGCATTAGCGTCAACCAATGCTAAAATATATACTAGCATACCTCCCGACCATATAGGATACGAGTCCGTGGCCGCTGCCAGATATATCTACTAGTATAGTCTATAACATAGCACACTGAGGCATGTAAGTGTCTGTCCTATATGCCTACTAATATTCTTCCCCTCTCATGTCTTGCTCATTCACATCTATGACTCGGGCAATCCACATCTCTATGCAAGTCACTAAATAGACTCAACTAATCACTATATATACCGATACATGGACCGCCTGCACAGATAATAAGTCAAGTGCATAAGCCCGTGACAACACCATGTAACCTCACTCACTATGCCGTGTATGATACATGAGCATAGAAGATATTTAGAAACAACTTCACACAATCCGGGTACGTCTCATATACACGTAAGTCAACACCCACCCGAACATTGATAACCACATCGATGGCACTCAAGTCATACTTGGACACACTCTAATAACACATCTAGTTCTAGCAGAACAACAAATCATGTATTTAACAGTACAAAAGAAGTAGCAAGGTATCTTGCCTGAAAAGCAGGTAAAAGAATAAAATATCGGTCCGCCTCCAACCTCCGTAGACAAGTGATCACGAACTCCTAAAAAAATATAAATAAAATAAATAAATATTATCATGATACTTACCGTATATATACTTACTTTATATAGACTAAACTAGTCACCAAAATAGTCAACTAACCTATACTAGTTATAAATACAATAATCTATATATGTCAACCCATTATATAATATTGTATACTAAATATATATACCAATAATTTCTGGAAATATTATAATAAATTCTTAATATATTTTATATAAATATCTTTTTAGAAAAATATGCCAAATCGCTTTATTAAAGTATCAACACAACATGTCATATAGAAATTCAACTCGAAAGCGATAAATCATAGGAAAATATTTATTCTGGAATAAATCAGAATAATTAGGTTTACATATAGTTTTTCATCTGAATTTATTAGATTTATATTATATTTAAATCCTACGAAAGTTTGGAATCAAAAAGTTCGGTGTGTCGGTGTCTGAAATTTAATAGAAGTAAAGTGATAGCATAGCAACGTGAAATTCTTGTAAATATTCATAGATGGTAGATATAGATGTTAGAGACCTTACCAAGATTTTTTTTGAGATCAAATGGGGTTCAAAGTCGTTGGGAAAGTCTCTGCACCGAAATTCGTCAATTCTGTACACGTTTCGGGTAACGGACGCCACGACCAAACGAAGTAGAATGGTGTGACTTAGCAATTGGACATGAAAGAAGACATGTAGGGATATCCATTAAACATAGTTTGCAGCAAAATATATAAGAAAAACTATTTTAACCTATTTTACAAGTTGCTAACCTGTTGTTGGAATTCATATTGAATCAATGAGTTTTTGGTGTCTTCGAAAGCTTGGATCTCTCTCCGAAGGCAACGTGGTGCTCCCAAGTGATGTTAGGATGGAAGAGGAAGTCTAGAGGGGTGTGTTAGTGGTGGTGGTAGGAGTCTTGGAAGTCAATGAGAAGGGGGTGTATAGTGGTCGGCCAGGGGGTTGTATGCCATTGACCTATTGAAGGAGGGGGTCGGGTTTGATATTGGAAAGAGGAAGTGGGCGACTATAGAGGGGTAATAGATAGGGTTTTGATCCTCTATGAATTATGAAAATATAGGTTTTGAATTGAATTGATTTGGAGTTTTTTTGGTCTTCCAATCAATCAATATGGTTAAGAGTGGTAGTGGTTTCCTTAATTGGATAGGATGTTTGACTTTGGTCAAAATAGTGGAGATTTGAGCACATGGATGCTCTTAAATTGATTTAAATAAATTTCATAGGGTTTTGCCATGAGTTGGCACCCTATAGTGGTTCCCACTAAGTAAGGTTGGCTAGGGTTAAGTCCCGAAATTATTTCTAAGAGAAATAAATACTGAAATGACTATAAACGGATCTTATGTGCTATTTGAAAATAAGTAGCACATAGGAACTCAATTGAGTGGGACACCATAGACATATGTGTATTAGGTTTAAAATAAGTCAAAAATATATATTGGATCATTTAGGTTGAATCGATGTCGAGTCCAGAAATTAAATTGGAAAGTACGACAAGTTTTACGGTCGATAACCGTTTGGCCTAAATTGACCCAAAAGTTGTGCGACGAAAATAGAATACAAGAGAACACATTTGAGTGGGATATGGTATATCAAAGTGAAGTTAAACTCGTCTAGATCAAATCTCATGAAGGAAGTTTCTAAAGATTGGCATTTGTTGTGCTCCAAAAATCAAAGCTAGAAAAAGTATATATTACGATAATAAATAATAGTGGCAAAATATCTATTAATAAAAATAATAAATAAATAAATAAATAAATTAAATAACTCTAAAAATTCAGGGGGATTACAACCTACCCATCTTAAAGAATTTCATCCTTGAAATTACATTAACTCATAGGATAAAGGAAACTAGTCATATTGGATTTCTATAGGATGCTAATACTAATGGGTTCTAAATTATCATAATCTCGGTTTACATATTCTAAACATATATCCTATCATTAAATAATATGGAAACCCTATATTAAACATAGAAAATAGATGCCATATCGCATCAAGATAGTAATACATCATATGACTAAGTTTAGACTAAAGGACTCTTGTAACCACTACTTTTCTAAAATAAGGATAATTTTGAACTTTTATAATATTAACTATTAAATAATAAGATTTAAATCATGTTAATAATTTTTGGTGATTTTTAATTAATTAAATACTGTTTAAATTGGTAAATTATGATTTTAGTATTTTGCTAGTGTAACCCTAGAGAGTACTCGACCTAGAGACTAACCATGACCATGGGGACCTAATCATGTGATTAGATGTACTAATTACCTATTTTTAGCCTAAGCGTATTTTGGTCATTTTTTACTTTTGATGAAAATAAATTTTGATTAATTAATTTAGTGCTAATCTCTTTGTTAAGCCTTAACCTAGAAGTTGTCCTAACCTAGATATTAGTCATGAGCCTAGATATTAGATTAGAAGCTTCCATCATGACAAGGTTAGTAATATCTAGATATTAGTTTAAAGTATGATATGTGTTAAGAATAGATATTTTAGCTATAGGCTTTTACTAGCAAGGCTTGAATTATGCATGTATAGGCCTTTAAACCTTATGAAACTAAACCCTAACCCTATAATCAACCCTTGGCTGCCATGTGTGTTCAGTCCCTGTACAGCAGTGTAGAAGGTGTATGTAGTGTGTGTGTGTGTGAAGTGGTATCAATTGTATGTGTCTTTGGTGAGTGGTCATCTGTGTACAGGAGGTTTTGGGGTGCCAAGTTAACAAGTTTGTGAGTGTGAGTTGAACTCTAAGTGAATGTTCCTACGTGTTCATGAGTGTATATAGGTATAGGTAGAGATATCCATACCTATACATATGGACATGTATATAGGCTAATAAGTAAGTAACATAATGTAGGGTTAGATGTGAAATGGTATCACTATAGATATAGGATTTGGTAAGAAATTTACTAAATGTGAAATGGTAAGTGATATCACTATGGATATAGGATTTGGTAAGAAATTTACCTAGTATAGTTTATATATATATATATATATATATATATATATATATATATATATATATATATATATATATATATATAGGATATGTGATGTCACTATACGATGTGTATAGGAAATAGGGTTTTAGCCATGGGGCTTACATCTACATTAAATTAGCTAAAGAGCAAAGTTAAGGTATAGGTAGGAGACATAGATACTTGGGTAAATTGGCTAGATAATGACTAGAAAACCTAAATTGACTAGTTTGACCGAGCCTAGCAAGGTATTGACCAATATTGACTTGGGTTGATCAGAGTTGACCAAGAGTTGACTTTGACCTAGATTGACCTAGAATCATATAGAATGCATTGTAAACTTCAAATATTACCTTCTTGTATACATCATAACCCGTGTGCTCTATTTAGGACTCAGGCACCTCAGTTCAGACATCTATTTTTATAGTCACTCAGTATCTCAGGCGAGTACATGTTCTGATCATTTTCATACTTGCTAGAACTTATATTCATGATTTAGATAAATTACTTGATGCTGTCACGATTGTTATCACGGACCAGTACCCTATAGATCTAGTCTTGCGATGTTATCCCCTTCGGGTACATCAAATACATATTGTCATTTGCTTTTCACAAATATATTGTATTTTTTGTACAACCCCATTCATGTATATTCTATACATTCTTGTACTTTCATGATCACATGAACCCATGGATAAACTATTGTACAGGTAACGTAACTTGATTGGATCCTTATTTATTGATTGGGGAGGGTGAGTAAAAAATGGTTATGTAATCAAATCCCATATTATGCAAATATTGTGTATGTCCATTATGCCTTCACGTATAATGGAGTCTCATTTTATTGTATATCCCAGCCTGTTTACATAACCATCTTGTGCTCTAACCACTTATATTACTTATAGTTCTTATTTCATATACAACTGTCTCTTGTACTCATATTGTCTATTTTACACTATTCTTGTATATGTCTTATATTTTTATGTTAGTTTGCTCTACTACCTGTTTTATATATTCCGTCATGATATGATCATATTTCAGTTTTATGTATTCGCTCCTGTCCTGACTGGACCAGTTGAAAATATTACAGTTGATACTGAGGACTTCTGTCCAACCTATTATGGAGCCTATCTAGACGACACCTGTGAGTTAGACCCACAGGAGGATCCAGCTCTAGCTGAGGACGTCATCCCTACTGCTTAGACTAGATTAGCTAGGTTTTATCTTAGTTCTTGATATTTGTATTGACTTCTGAGTTTGTATTATTTGGATGTTTGAGATGTTGTGTCGTTTAGACGCTTAGACTTATTTCCCTTTTGTTTGTATTTATCTTTTATTATTTCCTATCTATCATATCGTGCTATTTCCATCTCTAGATTGTGATTGAGTTGTACCTTATGTGATTTGTCCTCTGTTCGGAGAATATATCATATTGTATTCAGTTTGTGATAATGACCTAGAACAATATTCTATAGCCAACATTATGGCGTAGGCTGAGCGTACCCACTTCTCGTTCCCTTAGACTGGGTACGGGTCGTGACACATTTTTAGTAGTGGTCCATGTAGATCGAGATTCACATTTGTACGAAGTCATGGTAGTGCGATGATTAGTTATACTGCTATGCACCTGCGATAGAATATATGAAGTAAGGTATTAGTATGAGAGGATACTCAATTAAAGTTAGAATTCCTTGAAAGATTCCTCGGATGACCCTTGAGAATCTCATTATAAACCATCTCGAAGTTCGATTATGATAGTTTCTACCTTCCTTGTTCGTTGATGAATTTGATTCTTGATATTCATTGTTGATTTAATTTCTACCAAGATAATCGTATGGGCTAGGTTGCCTCAGTTATGGAATCTAGAGTTCCTACAGTCATATTAGCTGGCATGGCAAGGATATAGAGTCTGGTTTTGGATGCATTTTTTGGGTGTGGGAATTTAAGGTTTTCGCAGCCAAGCTAGCGGCAATGCAAAAATTTTAAATACCATTATTCTAGAGGTATGTACCCTAGTTGCAGACTCTATGGTTTATCGTAGCCTTGCTTACTAGTTTGACGAGGACTTTGAGTATCATGATTTTGGACAGACGCATATGATTACCAGGTTGTATCTTGAGAAGATTTTAAAACATCATCTCTACCCCAAAACCTACATGTATACATATAACATGTGGCTCATATATATATATATATATATATATATATATATATATATATATATATATATAATTTTTTGGAGGATGTGTGGTCTGGAGTCCGCTTGCTGCTTCCCCTTGGGGTCCCCCTAGGGCCCTCCCCCAGCTCCGCCCGGTCTGCCGGCTGCCGGCTGATGGCTCCGCCCCTCCCCCTGGCCAGCCGACTGTCTCGGTTTGGTTGGTTGTTCCTCTCCTTCTTCTCCTCATTGCCCCGCCCCCTCATCCCCGCCCTCTCCCGCTACCAGCGTTCTACCGCCTCTTCGTGGTTCCTCCGCCCATTCGACTGGTTATCCCGGGTTCTCCGCATCTCCTTCCCTCGAGTGCTGGCCTGCGGCTCCGTCTCCCTCCCTTGGAGTTTCCTCCGCCGGCCTTCAGTCGGTACAGCCGTCCCTTTCTTGGGACAGGATTCCCTCAGCGGGCCTCCCGAGGCAGCCGCTGCATCTCCAGCCGTTTCAAATTTTGAATAGCTCATCTGTTGCGTCATCGTGGGTCCCTGCCAGCTGGGCGAGTCTCGAGAACCGCTCTGTTGGTTTTGGCGCTTGGGGATCTGCTCTCGAGGCGTTGAACTCCTTTATTTCTTATGATGGAACGCGCTCTCTTGTCTTCTCCCCTGCACAATATGGTGGGTCCCTCCATGCGTTGAATTCTTATTTGGCTTCTGATGGATTGCGCTTCCCCATCTACTCCACTGCGCACTATGGTGGGTTCCCCCCTGTGCCACCCGCTCCCTTTTCTCTCTCACAGTTCTAGCTCGGGTCCCTCGCCCATTCTCATACGCCTTTTATCGGGGCCCACTCTCCCCTTTGCGCGGATCAGTCGAGTGCTGATTGCGCTGCCTCTCCTGCGGGCCCACTCCTCTTGGCGCCCTCCTGCTCCCCTATCCTTGCGCACTCCTCCTCCTCCTCCCAGCCACACCCTTCCGCCTCCTCCTCCTCCCTGCCTCCCCCATCCGCCTCCTCCTCCGCCCAGCCGCTCTCGGTTATTTCCCCATCTCATCCAGCTAATCCCCCTTCTGGCACCTCCGTCACCCCTGCTCCTCCTCGGTCGACGGCGTCTAGAGGCACATCCCCTCCTCCCCTTGTGGCCCGGCCCTGCGTAGGCGACTCCGGTGTCCTGTCCCTTCCTATCGGCATACCGGCGTCCGCTACCGTTACGGCGGTAGGGAGTCCATCTGCTGCCCCTCCCACCGCTGTCGTCGTCTCCCCCTCGCATCCAGGTGGTTCCTCTCCGGGTGCTCGGGACCACCTTATCCCCCGCCTTGAGCCGATTCCTCCCCCTCCACCCCCTCCAGTGCTGGCCAGCCCTCCTACGCCGCCTCCCTCCGTCCAGATTTATTCCCCCAGAAGGGCCCCATGATCTCTGACGTCCCCCTTCCGGATATCGAGTATCCGCTGGAATCCCCTATTCCCATAATTCTATTCTCCGACTCGGAATTGACCTCGCTATCATCATCCTTCCCCAACACCTTTGTCCTCAAATTTTCCTCGGGTTGTCCCAAAATCGCCAGAGGGCAGGAAGTCATTGCTAGCTGGCGACTCTCTGCGGAATACCGCGTCGCCCCCCTCGACCCTAGACATATGCTCCTCCACCTCTCTTCCGATGCCGACCACAGGATAGTGTGGTCCAAAGGCACATGTCGAGTGGACTCTCACCAGATGAAGATCATCAAGTGGTCCTCCGGTTTTAGCACCCACGAAGATTCAGCGAAAGTCGCAGTTTGGGTGACGCTGCCGAATCTACCCTACATCTGTTTCGTTCCAGTGGCTATTCGGCGCATTGCCAACTCCTTCGGGACGTATGTCGCTACGGCCCCCAAAACCAGCAACCTCACTAAGGCCAACTACCCCAAATTCTGTGTGGAACTCGATCTCACCTCCGAGCCCCCCAATTTTATCAGTATCGAACTCGGCAATCGAACCCACACACAACAGATCGTATATGACACCCACATTTTATTCTACAACTACTGCCATTTACGTGGTCACATTCCAAAACACTGTCATCGTCTTCACCCAGAACTCAAGAAGAAATCGGTCCGGAACGACCACTTGGAAATTGGAGGAAGGACCCCTCGGTTCCCTCTATTACCAGCCCCTAACACGCATACCAGATTTGAGTCAAGTGACGGCAATTCTGACAATGGCAGAATCCAAAGCAAAACCTTCAGGCCTTGCCAATCCCAAGCTCTAACCCTCTTCAATAAGTTTGACGCTCTTGATTCGGAAAATGAGGGAACCCCCTCGGAGCCTGCCTGTTCATTAGTTGATAATACTATTAATGAGGAGGTCCTGCCGGAAGCTGCCTTAATCATAGTTGAACCCAATATCACCGAGATTGACCCTCATTCGGAGGCCAGAGCGGAGTACAATGACTCCATTGCTGCAGAGCAACCCATCATCATCCCAGACCCAGTGAAAGTAGCATTATCGATCTTCGGACCTGACCAGGTTCAGAGAGGGATTCAGGTTCAAGCCGCGGGTTATTCCCTCCAGCTATCACTGACACAGATTGGCAGCACTAGTGACGCCCTAGTCATCCCGCCGGAGGAGTCCATTCTGGATTCCGCTGGAGACCAGATTGACCAAACCAGTGAAGCCACCACCGAAATCCAAGCGAACACCAGCAACATACCAATCCCACCCACGGCAGAAAAATCATCATCAAGCAAAAACAGACAAGTCGGGAACAGCAAATACCAAAACTATCCTCACTAGATCCGCCTCCAGGCGGAACAAAAAATATCCTCCCCATTCTCATTAATGATTAACATCCTATCCTGTAATGTTCGAGGTCTGGCCAACAAACCCACTATGAGGAGAATCTCCAACCTCCGGAAGATGTACAATATCGATATTCTCATTATTATCGAACCCAAAATTCCCTCCAAAAGATTGAAATCTATCCAGCTGCAGCTCGGGCTCCCCCAGGCCATAGCTGGGAGCAATGATATCTGGATCCTAGGCACGGAGGACGTAAACTTCGGAGCCATCCACGACGCCAGACAGGACCTCTCTTGCTGGGTGGATCCCCATTCCCTTTCCAAACGCATCATCCTCTCAGCGGTACACGACAGCTGTGACATTGCAGAGAGGAAACAGCTTTGGAAAGACCTTTTAGACATTCACACCAATCACCTTGTTTCGCCTTGGCTTTGCGTTGGGGACTTTAACGCTATCACCAGTAGAGAGGAGAAAATTGGAGGTCGCCCGCCGCCGACTTCAGCCATGTTAGATTTCAACAACTTCATCTTCAATGCCCACCTATCCTCTCTCCAGTTCACCGGTAATGCTTTCACTTGGTGCAACATGCAGGAAGGAGATCACCGCCAATACTCCCGATTAGACAGGGCCCTCACGAACGTCCATTGGGACGGCATGGGGATCACAACCAGTCTTTCCCACCTCAACTCATCAGAATCTGACCACTCTCCCCTGTTGATTGAAATAAAAATTCTTGCAATCCCGTCAAGAAGAACTTTCGATTCCTTAACTTTTGGACCGAGCACCCTCAATTTTTGGACATTGTTAAAGACGCATGGAATCGGGTCGAATCACCCGACCCCCTCGTGCGGGTCAGCAACAAGCTCAAAGAAACGAGGAAAGCCCTGACCGTTTGGAGCAAACAAGCCTACGGAGACATTTTTCAAGCTGTGCGGATTGCGGAGGACGACGTCGCTTGGGCAGAAGCCAGGTTCGCTTTAGACCGCTCACCGACGGCTAGGATGGCCATGAATCTTACCAAAGTAATGCTCAAATTCAGGATCAAAGTGGAGACCGATTTCTGGAAGCAAAAAAGCGAGGTTGAAATGGGACAGCGAAGGGGATAAAAACTATAAATATTTTCATAACTGCGTCAAAGGCCACAAAAAGAAGCTCTCGATTCACCAAATCTCTGACGATATGGGGAACATCATCACTGATCAAAAAAAACATCCAAGCGGCCGCTGCAGAGTTCTATTCCAAGTTATTTTCCAAAGAGACGGTTCACAAAGACAACTCCTTTCTGAATTCCATACCACACCTCATCAGCGACACCGACAATGTTCAGCTGGAGCTGCCCTCCACCATGCAGGAGGTGACCGACGTGGTTTGGGCCCTGGATACGAACAGTGCTCCCGGCCCGGACGATTTTTTCGGGGTATTCTTTCGCAACTGCTGGGATATTATCAAACAAGACATCACTGAGGCGGCCATTACATTCTTTGCGGGAGCCACTTACCCCAAAGCAATCTCCAGTGCCAAGCTGATCCTTATCCCGAAAAATTCAAACCCAAAATCCTTTCGAGAATTTCGCCCCATCAGTCTTTGCACTTTCACTAACAAGATCATATCCAAGATAATTGCAACCAGAATGGCCGGATTTCTCTCCAAGATTATTTTCGAGGAGCAAAGCAACTTTGTTCGTGAAAGAAATATCCAGGACAACATCATGCTAGCTCAGGAGTTAATCACCTGCATGAAGTTTCCTGCAAGAGGGGGCAACATCGCTATCAAACTCGATATGGAGAAAGCTTATGACAGATTGGATTGGCAATTTATTATCTGGGTCTTCAGAGCTTTCGAATTCTCGAAAAGTTGGACCAACACCGTGTGGAGATCCATTAGCAACTCATGGTTTTCAACGGTTATCAACGGGCAGGCCGACGGATTCTTCAAGTCTACTCGCGGAGTTAGACATGGCGACCCTCTTTCATCCACTGTCTTCATCATTGCGGCCGACGCTTTAAGCAGAAACCTTAATAACATGATTAATACCCCCAACTTCCAGCACTATCATACATCCAGCGGCTGTCCCTTCATCACCCACTTGGCCTTCGTCGACGATGTTCTCATATTCTCGTCCGAAGAAATTGGAGCGGTGGACGTGGTGCACCACACACTGCAGAGATACTCCAGATGCTCCGGTCAGAAAATCAACCCCGCCAAGAGCGTTATTTACGTCCACCACAACTTCAATCGAGAGAACGCACGCGGCCTCTCCAAATTAACTTCCTTCAATGTAGCCCATCCCCCCTTCAAATACCTTGGATGCCCACTTGTGTACGGGAAATCCAACTCTGGCATATTCGAGGATTTGATCTCTAGAATCAGGAAAAAACTCGAGGGGCGACATAATGCTACTCTATCCCCCGGCGGCAAGATGATCCTCATCAACCATGTACTCACCTCTATCCCAATTCACACATTGGCTATGTGTTCCCCACCCAAGAAGGTTCTGACCTCGATCGAACAGACCTTTTGTAACTTCTTTTGGGGACAGGACACAGGACAAGACAAGCATCACTGGGCGAGTTGGGACTCTATGGCGCGCCCTACCGAGGAAGGGGGCCTGGGCTTTACCAAACTCTCACACATCGTTAAAGCATTCTCGTTAAAACTGTGGTAGAATCTTCGAACCTGGAACAACTTATGGACCAGGTATATGAAGGCCAGATACTTCAAACACATCCACCCAGCAATTGCCACCTCCAACAGCCGGTCCTCTGCGGCATGGCGTCGTATCCTCGATGGACGGGACAGCGCAGAACCTGTTATCAGACTCCATTTGGGTGACGGTCATTCCAACCCGTTCCTGGAGAAATGGATTGGGGCAAGCATGATCCCGAGTATCACGGAGACCCCTAGAGACTGCAAGATCAGCGACCTATAGGACTTTAGTAGTAACGAATGGAACTGGGACAAGATTCGTGATTGTTCCGGAGAAGACACTGTGGAGAGCATCCACCTTCGCGGGGTTAAAATCGACAACGAAGCGGATGGATGGAGGTGGTCCCACGAAGCTTTGGGGGAATTCTCGATGCGGTCGGCGAGAAGCGCTGTTCGAGTTAATGGGAACCGGAATCCTACCATTGCCCCCTATTGGCACTCTTGCATTCCAAAAAAGTGGTCCTTCCTGATATGGAGAATCATCAGGAAGAAACTGCCCACAGACGAGATTCTGAACACCATGGGGATCTGCTTAGCATCAGCCTACAATTGTTGTGCTGACCGTCAGATGGAGACTATTAACCACATCTTCTATCAGGGGGATCCTCAATCATCGGTGTAGCATCGGGCCAGGTAGCAGGCGCTTCCACGATCTTGCGATCTCCTGGGGTTCGGCCTCTCACGGACACCAGATCGTCGCAGCGGCCGCCACGTAGGTCATTTGGAAGAACCGTAACAAGGCTAGATACGAAGGACTCCAATACTCGGAAAATCAGCTCATACGGGAAGTTTTCCGCCAATGTCGTAAAAGGAGCACCCGGTGTGCCCACAGCTCGAGAGCATTCTGGGCCTCAGTCCTCCCCTAACTCCCCTTATCTCGCTGGTTTTGATATCCCCCTATCTCCCTCTTCTTTTTGGTGGTATACTTGTATAGGCTTCGGCATTTTGTGCCTTGTATACTTGCTCCGGCTTCGGCCTTCGAGCCTTCATTAATAAAAAGGGGGTGTTGTTTAAAATATATATATATATATATATATATATATATATATATATATATATATAAGAAAAAGAACTTTTATTGATGTATCAGGCGCAAAATGCCGAAGCCTATACAAGTAAGCGCGCCAAGCGCGTAGAAACAACAAAACCTAAAAGCCTAACCGTCTCCACAGGGCTCGGTGGGCACGGCTAAAGCAAAGCCTGCCAAAATTGCTCCGGGGAGTGGGAGCAGCGATTCCTGGTTTTAAGAATTTGACGGAGGACTTTGCGGATCAGTTGAGCCGGTATGAATTGGCGGCCTTTATACCTGTATTTGTTCCGATTCTTCTAGAGGACCCAAATACCAGCGGCAGCAGCGATCTGATGGCTATGGGAGTCACCCCAGTTAATCAAGAGATCGTTGAAGCCCCCGGGCCTGTGCCTCCTCCTATAGCGCTGAGAAAGGTCGCTCCAAATCAGGTTAGCAAGATCTCCGGAGAGTAGGATGTGTTTCGCCATTTCTGGTTTGTGGGAGGTGCAGCAGTGGCAGCTGGATGCGAGGCTGAAACCAATGGTGGTTAGTGAATCATCGGTTGACAGCTTCTTGTGCTGAGCTCTCCAGATCAGAAAAGACCACTTGTTGGGGACGCAGGATTGCCAAAATGGCACGATCAGTGGTGACGGCAAGCCGCCCCCACCTCCCGTATGGCTGAGGCCATCGTGAACGAACCTCCGACGTTGGGGGCCCAAATCAATTCGTCTGGGCGATCGTTGATCCAAACGTCCATGGCGGCGAGCTCGATCGTCGCCTCCGGCCCGATCCATTCTCTGATACGCTCCCATCTCCAACCCGATGCTGGGTCCCAGAGATACCGAATCGTGCAGTTAGGGGGGGCGTTCGGGGACAGATGGTAGATCCTATTACCAATCCACCGCTCAAGGCAAGGCGACGAATCTCCGATACCGAGTCGTACGCAGATCAGGGGATCAGCTAGCTGACGGCCGTGAAGAATTTGACACCAGGATATCGAGGAGCGACTGTTAGCGACAACCGTTGCTGGGTGAGAGTGTTGGAAGTATCTAGCTTTCATAAACAGTATCCTGATAGATTTCTGCGATCTAAGCTTACACCACAATTTCATAGAGCAGGCGTCCACGATGTGCGCTAATTTGATGAAGCCGAGGCCTTCCTCGTTCGTGGGTTTGGCCATCGTGTCCCAACTAGCCCAGTGGTACTTATCCTTACCATCCTGATGACCCCAGAAAAAGTTGGCGAAGAGAGCCTCCATGGAGGAAAGAACCTTCGAAGGTGGAAAGCAGACTGCCAGGGTATAGATTGGGATGGAGGATAGAACATGCTTGATGATGATCATCTTGCCACCTGGAGATAGGGTCGCGTTGTGCCATCCCTCGATCTTCTTCCTGACCTTGTTGACCAGCCCGCCGGAGATGCCCAAATTGGATCTGCCGTATACCAATGGGCAGCTCAGGTAGGTGAACGGAGGGTATGCAATGGAGAAGGAGGTAAGATTGGTGAGAATAGCCGAGTGGCTCCTGTCCGCTTTGTGGTGGATATAGATGACATTTTTGTCGCAGTTGATCCGTTGTCCGGAGCATCTGGCGTATTTCTCCAGGGTTCCACTGACCACCTCAACAGATCCGACGTTCCCGGAGGAGAAGATGAGGATGTCATCGGCGTAGGCCAGGTGAGTTGTAATAGGGTAGCCAGCAGTGGTATAAAAGTGGTAGAATCTGGGGATGTTTACCATGATGTTGAGGTTTCTGCTGATGGCTTTAGCGGCTACGATGAAGATGGGGGAGGATAGTGGGTCTCCTTGTCGGACACCTCGGCTAGATTTGAAGAAGCCGTCCGCTTGCCCGTTGATGACAGTGGACAACCAAGAGTTGCTTATGGATCTATATATGATGTCTATTTAGGTTTCTGTTAACCCAAAGGCTCTGAGCACCCAGATCATGAATTTCCAATCCAGGCGATCGTAGGCCTTCTCCATATCAAGCTTGATGGCTATGTTACCCCCTCGATGGAAATTTCATACATGTAATCATTTCCTGGGCAAGAAAGATGTTCTCAGTGATGTGCCACCCTGGGATGAAACCGTTTTGTTCTTCGAAGATAATCTTGGGGAGGATGTGGGACATGCGGGTGGCGATGATCTTGGAAATGATTTTATTGGTGAAGGTGCATAGGCTGATCGGACGAAAATCTTTAAAGGTCTCCGGGTTATCTTTTTTGGGGATTAAGATGAGATTGGCTCGGGATAGGGATTTACGATAGCAAGCGCCTTGAAAGAAAATAGTTGCGGTTTCGATCACATCAGTCTGAATGATGTTCCAACAGGCCCGGAAGAAAACCCCAGAGAATTAGTTCGGACCTGGAGCGTTGTGTTCTTCGAGGGCCCAGACTGCGGACTTAACTTCTTCTGCGGATGGAGGGGTTAATAGCTGCTCATTGTCCTGCTCTTTGATTAAGAGAGGGACCTTAGCCAGGAAGGTCACATCCTTGACGATGACATCTTTGGTGAATATAGTGGAGTAGAAGTTGGCGGCGGCCGACTGGATGCTCCACTGATCTTTGAGTAAGGTGCCATTCTCGTCAGAGATTTGATGGAGGGTGAGTTGTTGCCTGCGGCCCCTAACGCAGGCGTGAAAGAAAGCGGAGTTGCTATCGCCCTCGATGTCCCAGGTCAACCTGGCTTTCTGCTTTCAAAATTCTGTCTCAACTTTCAGGCAGAATTTTAAGATTTTTTTGGTGAGTTCAGCGTGGCGCGGACCTCTGAAGAATAATCCATTGCGAACCTAATCTCCGTACGATTGGCGTCGTCCTTCGCAGCCTTAATCTCTTGTAAAATATTGCCAAAAGTGAGTTTGCTCCAGGAGTCCAGGAATCTGAAGGATTTTTTAATAAGGTTGGGATTGTTGCTGACCTCAATAAAGAGAGGAGAGTGATCGGATTTGGTGGAGTTGAGGTGGGAGAGGTTGGATATGAGATTCATATCAGACCACCGGTTGTCTACGAGGGCACGATCCAGACGAGAATATTGGCGATGAGCTCCTTCTTGCATGTTGCACCAGGTGAAGGAGTTACCGGAGTAGGAGAGTGTCACGACCCGCACCCGCTTGTCGGAATACGAATGCGTGTCCAAGCTAGCCTACGCCACAGTGTCGGCGATAGAATGTTGTATAGCCACAATGCTCAAAATCACAAATAATGCTCATTCACAAAATTAATTAATTTACAATATTCACAAGTTTTACATTTGCATAAAAATATAAACTCTTACAAATATTGAAATGATTATAAATCATATATCTAGCTAATCTCTAGGTTTTTTTGTCTGCACGTACACCCGTACCTCCCAATGCTAAGTGAAGCCACAACTAACCTGAAAAATATTGGTTTTCAGTCAGGAATGGAACGAGTACAATTCATTGAATGCAGTTCAATAAATAAAAATTACTATACAACATAGGTTAGACATCAATTATAATAAAAAAGATGTGAGAAAAGACGAAAAAATTAATAACAATAAATAAACAAAATACCTTCCCAACTGTTAGAAGTACCTTTGATATGTGATCAGTCTGGGACACTACACTGCAAGGTCTACGAGGTCTACTTGTACGAAAAATAAACAATGTCTACGAGATCTACTTGCATGAAAATAAACAATGTCTACGAGGTCTACTTGCAGAAATTAAACAATGTCTACGAGGTCTACTTGCATGAAAATAAACAATGTCTACGAGGTCTACTTGCAAGAAAATAAACAATGTCTACGGTCGGATCACATATCCTTCGTACTTCTTATTCCCGACTCAATAATTTCTAATAGAATATAAAATCACATAACCAATAGCCAATCAATAAAATATAGTGAAAATCAATATTGAAAACAGACAATAAACTGTACTCGCATGTGGTCCTTTGTTGGTGAAACCGATAATCCAAACCACTCAGTGTGCCATAATAGTCAAATTCGTACAACAGTCTCTAGATGCTGAAATAGACATTACCAACGTTATCAGAATAGTCAAATTAGCTAGAATTGCCTGTCCTTAAGTCTATGAATTCGTTGTGATGATGAAATAAATCCAATAGTATATCCAATTTTGGATTCCGGTGGGCTATGCACGAAATCGCCCGTTGAGTCGGATCGTAGGGCCCACGAAACGGGGATCCGGTCAACTATCTCAGAATCGGACCAAACTTGGCATAAAGGACCAGAAAAATGATACGGTCTTGTTGACGCAAGTTTCGTCTCGATCTGACGAACGTGCACAAAATAATTGGAAACTTTGCACAGAGGTCGATATAGTGAATTTTGACGGATACGTATCAATTTCGTCGCGTACACGCAACCAATTTAAATTTCGTCAAAGCCCACACGTCCATGAAGCCATTACGCATCTTTTGATGCTTTCGATTCGCGACCACGTCTCCCGGTTTGGTGGGACGCACGTTGTATCGAAGAGTTTCATAAAGTTTCTATTGTTTTGAAAACACATTTTTGCAGATTTTGGAAATCCGATTCCTCGACATACGGTCTGTGAAATTGATTTCTACGAAAAGGGTTTTAAAGGCCTATAGGTTGTCTACATGATTTTTCAAACAAAATTTTAATATCCACGACACGTTGATCGCAAAGTGGTGCCGAACATGGGTATTGGACAGTTTCTAAACTTTTTATTAGAACAATTTTTCATCGATCTTTTGCGTCGATTGTTGGGTAGTGTAATCAATCTTATCAAAAAATAATTGATGGGACTAGAGGATAGATATGTCGTCTTCTAAAAGAATCAGTTGGCTTGGGATTCGGTTGTGTATACGGAGAGAAATTCGATCGGGAAGTGCCATACCTCGTGAGCGAATCTGATGAACGCAGGACCCTACTCTGGCGGCCTTCACTGTCTGTGCCGACCAGGCAGGCGCTGCTCCGGCGTCGTGGTTGCCCATCCTTGGTCGGGCACGACGGAGGAGGGTCGTCAGGCTCCTGCGAAGGGTTCACGATCATCGGAGAGGTTTTCGAGCACCCTGGTTACATCACGCGATATCCCGTGATTAGCAGTGCTCGATTGGTATCGTTTAGAGGAGAGGATTAGCTTAAGTTTTGGTTAGATTGGATAGAGAGGGATTTGAGTTCGAATCTAGGTTGATTAGAATTTGTTTTCATCCAAATCCGATAAAAAATGGGTTTTAAAAAGGATTCGAATAGCTTCAAACAGGGTCAGCTTCATAACCGTTGAGAAGATAAACAGTGTAAAACTCTGTTCATCATTATATATATATATATATATTTTCTAAATACATACACTTATATACCTATATATACCTTATATCCTTTATAAAGACCAAAAAATCCTAACATATCCTAAAGTCTAAAAATGACTTCCAAATCAATTTAATAATTGTTTATAAAAATAAAAAGTAGAAAATAAAAGATGATTTATATATATATATATATAATATATATATATATATATATATATATATATATATATATATATATATATATATATATATATATATATATATATATATATATATATATATATAAATATGTGGGTATGGCTTGCGACGGAAGGAGCTCCCCTGCTCCTTGGGGTTCCCTCCGGTCTCGGCCGGTGGCCGGCCGGCCCCAGGCACCCCCGCCCCCGTCGGGTTCCTCCCGCCTCCCCCAGCCATCCCGGCATCTTCGCTCAGCCAGGCGCCCTCTGCCCCCCGTCCGGTGTCTGCTCGGCGTGCGGCGGCACTGCCCCCCTCTTCCCCTCTCCTCCTTGCAGCCGCCGCCGACATCGGAGGCGTCGGCATCATCGCTCCAGGCGCCCTCAACCGTCTCCGTCTCAGGCTCCGTCCCTCCTCGGCCCGTCGCCTGTCGTCTTCGGAGTCCCTCGCCCTGCGCGGCCGCCTCCCGGCCCGCCGCTCCCCATAGTCTCCGTCCCCGCAGCAGCGTCGCCCGCTCCCTCGGCAGTGGATCTTCCCTCCCCCCCTCCCAGTGGCGACCCTCCGGAGCTCCCGCTGAGCCCCCAGGCCAGTGCGCCGTCCAGTCCGGAGCCCACTTTCCCCCGACAGCGCCTGCTCTCGTCGTCCCGCCTGGGGTCGCAGCCCCTTCCCCCGAGCAGCCCTCCGCCCCCCTCCCTCAGTCCTCCCGGTCACCACCTCCGCCCTCCCCGCTGTCCCTCCTCTCCTCCCCTCGGCGTCCCCTGCATCGGCGGAGGTATCCCCCTCGGCGTCCGTAGCGCAGCCGGCCTTCTCGATAGCGGATCCTCCTCTCCCGCCCGTCGTCTAGGCTGCCGCAGCGGCCCCCGTCTCCTCGACGGCGGCGGGGTCCTACTATCAAGACCCCGCCACTCGACGGTGGTTCTGGGTCTCCCAGGACCCCTCTTTCCTACGGTGGCGCTGGACCGCCCTCCCTATCCAGGCGGACGTGCTTCAGTGGCTCACCACCGCCCTCGGTGGAGCCTATCCTCCCTCCGCCTCGGCGTAGGGGCTGCATCGCCGCCTAGGGCCTCCGGCCGGTACGCTCCGCCCCCTGCCCTCCCTTCTCCGGTCTCCCCTTCGCCTCAGGCCGATGCGCCCCGTCCGTCGCTCGTCCCGACGGAGTCCCCTCTTCCGTGTCGCCTTTCGGCCTCGTGTCGGCCGGAGCTCGTTCCCTCCGCTCCCCGCTCGGCCGCGCCTCTCCCCAGCTGGAGTCCTCGCTCTTCGCACGGCTGTGCTGGCGCCTCGGCGCTCCGTGCCCCTCTTCCGAGCGCCCCTCTCCCTGCCAGCCTGGTGGTGCAGTCTCCGCCCGCCTCCGGAGGAGTCGCCGGGGTCCTCCCCCGCTCCCGGCCCCCGTCTGGCTTGGCCACCTCCGGACCCGGTGGATCCCCCCTGCAGTCTCCCCCTCCGGCGGATCCCCCCCGCAGGCCCACCGCCGTCGTGGACTTCTCCCCCCACCGCAGTGGAGCTGCTCGCCGCGGCCCTCCGGTCTAGCTCCGCCCTCCCCCTCGCTGGAAGCTCGCGGGAGTACCGAGGCGTCTCCTCAGGCCGGGTCCCTCTCGATCCCCACGCGGCGCGCGTGGGCGCCAGCCCCCTCGGGCCACGCGCTTCCCTCGGGACGCGTGGCGGCTTTTTCCCCCTTTTTTGTTTTGTCTTTTCCTTTTTGAATTTCAAATCGGGTGTAGGTACCCGGTCCTTGTACCGTTGCTGTTTCATTCAATAAGATTTGCTTTAAAATATATATATATATATATATATATATATATATATATATATATATATCAAGAAAAAAAAAATATATATATATCAAGTAAAATATTTATTTACGCTATTACTAATAAAATCTTATTTGATACCAATCCAAAAATATATTGTCAATATATACACTATAAATTATATAAAAATAGCATAAATTAGACCTTTAAATTAGGGGTTTACATCCTACCCAGCTTATAGAAATTTCGTCCTCGAAATTAAGATAAAGCTTATATCAAGGAACAACGCAATTAAATACGTGGGGAGAACAAATACGCCCAATCGTAACCTGGTTTTCGTAAAGATGGAGGAGGTAGTTATAAAAAAAAATCCAAATCGATGCCATATTCCACACAATGGGGTATTCTCCATTCGAGACTCTACCCAACTTATAGAAGCTGGTTACCCATAAAAATCATCGTTACAAACTTTGAGTAGGACAATTCCTAACGGGAGGCACGAGGGTTTTGGACACTTCTGACTGTGGTCATGGATTCTAAGTAAACCTCGATACTGCCATGATGTTCTTGGTCAATAACTTCTATAGAAAAATTCTCACAATTTAAGTTCTTGTCGGTCCAGCTTTCAACAAGATGGTAGAAACCTCTTGTTCGAGTAATAATAGAACGTGTCGAATTCAAAAAGTTTTAGTGTTCACCTGGCATGGATAACTAAGAGATGAGAGTCCATAATAGTACAAATCTTTGTTATAGATTTTTAATTGACAAGGGTCTGGAATCTTTAGGTCATAGTGACTAGTGTGTTCGGAATCGATGTTTGGTGTCGTGTAGGAGGCATATGTTTGCTTGGGTGGAATACGTACGTCATAGGTGTGTTGTGTCTTGCATGGGTCATGGACATTCAGTTTAGTTAAGGACATGGGTTGATATTTGCATGGTTTAAGATCAAAAGGGACAGAAATTGGCATATATGATTTGTTCTAAGGGAATTACGTCATACACTTGGTGTACTTGAAATGGAGCACAGGAAGGAAAAGGCTAGTGTTGGGCTTCAGATGTCAAATTCATGGTAGAGGACATCGAATGATACAGATAGGAGTGGATGTCATGAACTACTGTTTATCAGTTCAATTGGAACCAATCTACCCTAATCATTTGCTAACTCAAAGAAGCCCTATGTTCTATGAGAGGCTTGCAATCTATGCATTACAAAATTCTCGTTTCTTGAAATTTAAAACTAAAGCTCGATAATACGATGGAATGAAATTTGAGAAAGAAATGTTGCGATCTCTTACCATGGCTACCTAAACGCACGAGCAGGTGATGAAAGCAACACGAAGATCGTATCACAACTTCCAAACAGATGGAGGAACGGTTACGAATGACATTCCATTTAATGTGATAGATCATACTAAGTTCAAGGTTCTACCAATTTACAGAAATTAGTTAATCGTGGGAAACACAATAGTAGGACTTCTAAGAAGGTCAAATTTTAAGAAGAGTTATGAGGATATGAGGTACTGCTGATTGTAGTCACGGACTCTAAGGAAGCCTAGGTATTACTCATTTAACCTTGCCCATATATTGACCATGTTCCATCCAGGCAGTAGAATGGTCTTTGTCAAACTTAACCGGGAATAAGTTGGTACATCGGGATTCCATTCATCGCATAACATATACTACGAAGGGATACGATAAAGGGATTATGAGAGGAAGACAAGTGGATCATGAGATGGATACAACATAATAGGCGTAGGGACCTATTTCAAATAGTTCAATTTATAGTCCAAATATGGTGGTATGTATGGATGGGTTTACTGGGTCTTAATGGGTCCCTTAATCGCACATCAATCGTTGGTTGGATGAACCCTGGATTTCAATATATATTGACTGGACAAGATCCCAAGATAAAACTATTTCTACTAGGTTAGGGTAACCTAGAATAGGTTTCCACCCAAGTGGTTGAGCTAGATGGGCAGTCGGATTGGTTAAATAGGTTCTGTAAGCCTTGAAGATGCGCCTTTCGTGACTTTTGTGTTTAAGTAGCACGAGAAGACACAATTGTAGTGTCCCGTCCCGCTCAGTCAATCGGAGGAATCGAAACATCGACGACGTTCTGACTTAGCCTTGCAACGGCTGCTCGAAGATATCGCTCGGTCGAGGCGACTGCTCGCTCAGGTGGGGTAGTTTCGGTGAACTCGCCTCATCTTTGCCTTCACATAATAAATCGCATATTTTCAACTTGCACAAGTAGGCTTAATAATAAAAGAGATGAATCTACATAGCTAAAGAGAGTAATCCCGACGGGTCAAATTGAGATAGAATATGGAAAGGTCCAACGGTCGGCTTAGAGTTGGTGTACGGCATGCTTTGAAAATGACACTCGGTCCTTCGTCCCGTGGCTTGGAAGAAAAAAAGTTGGTCTTCGACACAAAACTATAAACTTGCCTAAGTCATAGGCGTCGCCCGCGTAAATGCTTGATAATGCATGCACGCTTCCACTGCGCAAGGCTTGGCATAGCCTTTGCTTGTCCCTCGGGTTAAGTTGTAGGCTTGAGTAAGTTAGGCAAAGTTATGTCGGTCGACCTAAGTCATTCCAAGTGTTGTCCCGCTCATTCTGCGATTGTCAAGTTAAGTAGCCCCACGATCTCAAGGCCCGTCGACTTGGGCAGGAGTGTTGCGTAGAACACGGTTGGCTTAAGGCACAATGCACGGACTTAGTATTTAAGACAAGGACCATAATTGATTCAAAGTGAGTTTCGAGAAAGGACTATCAAATAGGCGTTCATGAGTTGAACAAAATGATAAGGTAACAAGGAAAGAATGCTCGCGACCGTGGGTCGTCGAGGGGTCTCAAGGAAAGAAAAAGGCTCGCGACCGTGGATCGTCGATGGATCTCAAGGATAGAAGTCTTGAACATGGTTTTGAAAGAGAGGGTAACATTGAAAGAATGATGACTGTATGAGACGTCAGTTTGTGTCGAGTCTTGCATGGTCATGGACAACTTGTCGATAAGGACAAAGTTTCCTCGAGCGGCAACCCTGGGCCATGGGACCGACTCGGCCTAGGAGGAAAACAGGGTATAGTCATGCATAAGGTTTTAGCACGGGTTAAAACGGGGGCTTGCAATGGAGCTAGATACTTGCGTTGAAAGGTCCCTGATTTAACCACACTATACGTCTCAGGATAGCTTGTGATGCTAGTGGCCAAGTTCATATAGATGTCGGCAAAATAGCGGCCATCCGCGTGTATGCCTTTGGATTGAGTCGTGTTGAATGTGTGTACAGTTAGAACACAAAAAATGTTTGGGCCTAAGATTTGGTATCAACATAGGCGTCGTGCTTCGACACGAGTGATGGTGTCGAGTCTTAAGATGTTGGCATAGAGTTGCACAAGTTGGATTGAGTCGTTTCGGGTTTAAGTCAGGAATTGCGCAAGGTAAGTTGGTTAAGTGATGCTAAGTCCACATGCCTTGATTGGGTCAGTTGATGATCAAGGTAGTGAGGGCCGCGAGGCGACGATATGGTTAAGTTTTACTGAGTTTCGAGGCACGGCCTCAGCAAGGGTTTGTAGCACGGTCACACGGAAATAGAGTCTTATCGCGTAGTTACGTCTCTGATTTTAAGCTGTAAGGCAAACACGACTCGATAGGTTAACATTGTTAGCACGAGATAAAGTATATGTCAAGGCCGTATGAGATATACCAATACCTCATCATCAGTGGGTGGTTGCTAGAGCTAAACCAATACAAGGAATAGAAAAATAAATAAAACAACCAATACAGTCGCTTGCAACCAAGTGTGACTCGGACGCACAATGATATAAACCATGCAGCATACAAATAAAATTGAATATAAAAAACTAAAAAATAAAATAAAGTAATCACATAGTATGGTGGTAAGGTATCTTGCCTGTGGTGCGAGAATGACAAGTCAAACAGTCACAAACGTCAGCAAAAAAAAGTCACAATCCTCAAATGGCTCCAGATGCTGAAACTAACATCAAAAATGTTATTAGTGTAAAATATATGTCATGAATCGCCTGTCCAAAAGTCCAATTCTGGACACAGGAGCAAAATCGTAATTTTGGATCAAAATAATGTCCGGCGTTGAACTCGTTTTGTACCGAAATGCGTGCCAGTATCTATGGTCTCTAAAGTCGTCAAACTATATGTCTATGGGTCCGGTTTGAGGAGACGAACTCAAACGTATGTCCAAAGTTGGATTTCGGTGGTCCATGCATAATTTTGCCCGTTGGATCGGGTTACGGACCCGCAAAATAGGTGTTCCGGTCGACCTTCTCAGAATCTGACCAAACTTGGCATACAGGACCAAAAAAACAATATGGTCCTGTGGGCGTAAGTTTCGTCTCAATATGACGAACGTGCCCAAAGTTATGGCCTAGTTTGCAAAGGACCGATACGGGGGTACCTTGAAGGATACGCATCGATTTCGTCGTGCAACACACAACAAAATCGATTTCCGTCATTTTCCATACGTTGACAACATCCATATGTACCTTTCCATGCTTATGGGCTGCGACCATGTCGCCCGATTTGTCGGGGTGCATGCCATTTCGTTTGGTTTTTCTAAAAATCTTCCGTTTAAAAAATAGATTTTTTTTCCTAATATTGAAAATCAGATTTCTAGGTGCATGAACGATTAAATCAAATTCTAATAAAAGGGTTTTGGTGTCCTATAGGTTGATTAGAACTTTGTTTAATTAGTTTTCTCGAAACCCTAGTGTTATGACCGAAAACAGTCTTCCAAAGGGGATGTTCGAACTATTCTATTCTCTTATTTCAACTCAGTTTTTTGTCGATTTTTGAATCGGTTTCCTGAGAAATCTAGTCGAATATTCAAATCTAATTGAAGGGCATGTAGATGGGTATATAGGCTACGAATGGGTTTTTGCAGTTTGAAAAATAACGAAGCGAGGAGCGGGTAGTCGTACATAGAAGATAGGGGTGTTGCCTACCACTGCTGTGCTGTTTGTTGCTGTTACTACGGTTGCCTTCGCTGCCACTATGGCCTGCTGCATGCGGTTGGCCCGGTGGTCAGCGGTGGGGCACCGTGGTCGCGCAGCGTCGATGACGGGGTCTGATGGTCAGGAGTACTCAGGGGGCGCCGTCGCAGTTTTGAGGGAGCAGCAATAATGCCGCTACTCCTCTTTTTTTTGCTATCATTTAAGTTCGAGTCGAATAGGTTTTGGTGAGCTTGGTTTGATACGGAAAGGGATCAGTTTAGGTTTATATGGAAAAGATTTGAGAAAATCTTATTAAGATTTGATTTGGTATTTGGTAGTTTAAACTTTTGGTTTTGATGACAGAGCAAACTCTGTTTAATTATTTCGGAGGAGAAAGTGAACAGTACCCGCAGTACTGTTCACATGAGGAAACCCCCTCTATTTTTACAAAATAAATATATATAAGAACTAAAAATCTCAAAAAAAAAATTCCAATAAAATCCTAAAATTCCTAAAAATAAAAAAAGGTTTATAATAACTAGAAGTTATTTTTGCAAAAAATTCCATTTATATAACATGTAGAACTATTTATTACTTGTAGATAAATAATAAATAAGATTTCTAAATTCTAATAAAAATGCCAAAAACAAAGTCATAAATTCTAGATAAGCTAATAATTATTTTAAAAATCTCATTTCGTAAAACATGTATAAATATTTATTATGATTAATTTTAAGTACAAATTCAAAATCACATATTATCATATACTTAATTAGTTTAGGAAATTACCAAAATAATATACCTGATAATATTGAATAATAAATTATATAAAAATAGATAAATAAAAATTAGAAGAATTCAGGGGGTTTGCACCTTAACTATAGCTAGTCCCATTCCCACTCGATGGGAGCTCACGAACGAGGTGGTCAGGTATAGTCAACATCTAATAACTGATCAAGGTCAAGTCAAGAAAAATAAAGGTAATCAAATCAAGTCATGATCAACACACAAGAACACGGGAATCTAATCAAGTATTGTATAATATAGATCCAGTATGTTAGAAAAAAAGAAAGACATGTAGCATATAAGAAAACAAGTAAGAAAACATCATGAGGCATGTACAAGAATCATGTGATAGTACAAGAAAGAAATAGACATGAACTAGAATAATTAAAAATAAACATGCATAATACTGTACAAGTTGGCAAGGTATACTTGCCTGCAACTTCCAACTATGAGTACGACGGTCCAGCTCCAAGGTCCTCGCTACCTCCGTTACGTATGCCTATAATAAATATTATACTATTAATAATACACTAGTAACTTAATATATATGGACTTACCATATATAGACATTAATAATATATTTATACCAAAACTAGTCATATTAACTACTCTACTTAATATAACATATATATTATTAAATCTACCTATAAAAGTAATTTAATATTAACATAAAAATATCACTTTTAATTCTATAAATATTTATAAATATTTTTTAATAATAATTAATATATTTATTCATAGAAAAATATGTGTACAAGTCTTATATTGATTCTACAACATTATTCCTATACTTGGTATACGATTTGAGTCCCTAAACAATAAATATTTAAAATTTTCTAATTCTAAAAAAAATCACATAAAATAGGTAAAATTATATATTTATCATGAAAATATACACAACGATTAAGTTGGTAATGGTATACGAAGTTTCAAATCAATCAGACACATAGAACTCACGGATTTAGGTGTTTCAATATTATCGTGAAAGGTCCAAATTTTTAATAAATAGTAAACGAAACCAAAACACTGCAAAAGTATATGCGTTGGAAATATTAGGAAGTATAATTTCTAATAAAAAAATATAAAAATGTTGAAGTGGTGCGAAAGTAGATGAAAATTGGCTCGTAACAGAACTAGTATGTTCTGAACACCTTTCCGTAGAACGGACATCCCGGACAGACCATTTGAAGCTGATGGGTGGCCAATTGTACATGAAAATAGATACAGAGGTCTTTACATTAGTTTTTGTTTCACAAAAGGATGAGGTCTGAAAGTATAAGAAACCGTAGATGCAAAATAATATACCTGCTGGAATGAATTTAGACTTGGATCTCAAATTTCGGTTGACTTGTAGGGCCATTTGGGTGTACTAAAAAGGGATTTTGAACATATGGAGGGTTGATAGGATTGTAGAGGGTCACATTATCTTCTTAACTAACATTCATGGAGCATCACAGAAGGTCGGGAAGGGGTCGAAACTGCCGGTACGCCACAAGGTGTTGTTGGAGGCCAAGGCTGGGAGGGAATTTCAGGATTAAAACTTTTGAGGGAAGGTAGAAACTGAAATATTAGATTAAAATATAAGGTTTGAGACTTATATATGTTAGGTTTGGTCTAAGGAAGACTTTAAAAGGTTTGGTGGGATTTATTTGCACCATTTGAAAGATATGCATATTTGAATCAAAGGATAATTAATGGGTTTCCTAATTTAGAAAGTCATTGGTGAGTTACTTCAAATCTATTATGGATGTACAAAATCCTCTAGAAATGAATATAAATTCATCCTAATAGTTATGGTAACCTTTAATAGGCACAACCAAGGCTAGTTGAACTAGTTCTAGGCCTACAGGGTTTATAGAATTGAAATTGACTCCGAAAAGCTATTTTATGGGTCTTTTGTGCCATTTGAAAATAAATAGCACATGAAGACTCAATTGAGTAGGACACCATTATTATGTGTGTAGTAGGCTCAAAATAGGTCAAAATCATATATTGAATCGAATGGTTTGGATTGAGATCGAGTATGAAATCGAAATTGGAAAACAAGTCAAATGTTACGGTAAAGGTGATAGTTGAATTTTTGACCCGAAATTGTATATGAAAAATATAGTACAACAGGACATATTTGAATGAGACATGATATGTCAACGGAAGGTGGACTCATCTAGAATGCGAATATGGAGCTAGATTTGAGAAGTTAATAAATGTTGTGCTTCAGAAATCAAAGCTACGAGAAAGTGCCAATATAGCCATAATTAAAAATAAAATATGGTTTAATATATAAAAATCATATAAAAATATAAAAATCTCCAAAAAAAATTAGGGTACTTACAATCTACCCACCTTAAAAGAATTTCGTACTCAAAATTAAAATAATGCTTACTAATAAGAACCATGCTAACGTAACTAGGAATAGCTTGAAGGGGTACACTATGTTATTCTCCTACCAAGCCTCCTTAATAGTATGATTAACAATCCAACCTTTCTAGTCTATTGGAGCTATGCAATACTTACCGGTACGCGTAACCCTTATATGCTTGTCTACTGGATAATGAGGTATGTTACTGCTAAACCATGCTTACATATGCCACCTTGGCAACCAATTACCTATTGACTAATCTTCTAGTCATGGTTGCTAATAGGTCCTTTCTAATTTATTTCCCTTCTATATATAGGTATGTCTAGTCTAATACAGTCCTATCCATTCTAAACTCTATCCTAAAATCAATACTGTAGTATAACCTATCATCATATATCCTTTCAATAGGAATCTCCATAGTAAGGTTTTTCGGGCCACTATCCAGTGTAACTCCATTTCTTGACCTATGCCTACTATCATGATTTCTACATTTTTCAAGCGAAACTTCCTCCGCCTCGAAGCAACCATAGAATTTCTATGAGGCACTGTATCCATCTTAAGTACAGTACTTGTGGACTTATTCTATTCATAACAAGACTTTTTGAATCCTTTCACTATAGTCTTTCATATGGGTGATCACACTCTAACTAGGGAACCGAATCTAATTCTAAAATTCTATCAGATATTATCCCAAGTTACTCTATTCATTTTGATTGAGAACCCTATCTTATCTTCCTTAATAAACCAAATTAAAATATGCTATACTTCTACCCCATCTCTATCTAATCCTAGGTAAAATTATAGAATGGTTGCAACCATTGCTCCTAGAGTCTCTCATTGGATTAAGTCTCGTATATGAATTCTATATTGTCGGTCTAATCCACTCGATCTATCTAATAGAGACATACATCCTATCCCTATTATATTGAACAGTCAATCTCGCTTAAGATATTCTAATAACTACCTTCTATTTTATGATAAAATATAATTTAAAGGAGTGTCAAGCACGAGCATTCGTCCTTCCGAAATAGGGAAATACGAGAACTCGTGGTAAGGAGTTCAAAAAACTTAATCGAATGCAATTTTTGAGTTCTAAGGGCGATAGAGACAATCAAAAGAATTTTTAAAGCAATTGTGAATTGAGATCCTAATATACTATCATATCGTAGGCTCGTTCGACACAGTAATATAATCGAAATGATATGCTCTGACCTGCATGAGCCACCAAAAAAATAGGTCATGCCCCAGTCCTAAAGGTCATGAAACTAGCACGTGATGCGGCCAACTGTTGCATAATCAAGGGTGACTCAAATCTATGGAACCTTCAAGTAATGCACGTAAGTTGTCTAAGATAGAGTCTAAAATGACAAGTTAACTATATCTCAATACACAGATAATACTCTCAAGTGGGAACCAAATGAATTAATACTGATCAAACAGTAATATAATAATGCCACTTGAATATAAAATACAAAAATAGATAATTTGTAATAAACTTGGCCATACCTTAATACAATCATCTGAACAAGCTCATAATAAAAAGTAAAGAGTGTAAAACTAGGCTATACAGCTGAGGATGTCATCATAAAATATAAAAAAAAAGAAAGAACGATAAAAGTACCATTAACGATACCTGAATCCAGGAGATTCAATTGTACACCAATCTACCATTCTATTCTAACAGTCTTAGCAATTACTTGGAGAGATCACCAGGTCCTCAGGGGACTAGCAAGAGACATAAAAACATGCCGAATGTAACAATATAAAATATGAAGGGGAAATAAAAAATAGTCATGCAAGAATCAACTTAAGACACAAGGAGACTAAGACACAAGAAACCTAAGACATGAGGAACCTAGAAAGTGGCATGCCATACTAGAAGTGTGGTACTAGACGTGACTACAAGTAGATCAGGGTTACCGCAATTCGATGGGAGCTTACAGTCCTATAGTCAGAAGGCGGGCGGAGACTCCCTAACTATAGTAAATCTCATTCGTACCCTATAGGAGCTCACGAACGAGGTGGTCGGATATAGTCAACGTCTAATAACTAGTCAAGTCAAGACAAATACAGGTAATCAAATCAAGTCAAGATCAACGCACAAGAACACGAGAATCTAATCAAATATAGTATAGCATATATCCAATATGTGACAAAAAAGAAAGACATGTAGCATATAAGAAAACAAGTAAGAAAATATCATTAGGCATGTACAAGAATCAAATGATAGTACAAGAAAGAAATAGACATGAACTAGAGTGACTGGAAAATAAATATGCATAATACTGTACAAGTTGCCAAGGTATACTTGCCTGCAACTCCAACTTTGAGTACGACGGTCCAGCTCCAAGGTCCTCGCTACCTCCGTCACATATGCCTATAATAAATATTCTACTATTAATAATACACTAGTAACTTGCTATATATAGACTTAACATATATAGACCTTAATAATATCTTTATACCAAAACTAGTCATATTGACTACTCTACTTAATATAACATATATTTTATTTTATTTTAAATCAACCTATAAAAGTAATATATTATTAACATAAAAATATTACTTTTAATTCTAGAAACTATTTATAAATATTCTATAATAATAATTATTATATTTATTAATAGAAAAATATGTGTACAAGTCATGTATTGATTCTACAACATTATTCCTAGACATAGTATACGATTTGAGTCCCAAAACAACAAATATATAAAAAATCTCTAATTGTCACGACCCGCACCCGTTTTTCGGAATACTAGTTCATGGTGTAGGAACGAAATCGTAAAGCAGAATACTCTAGAGGGGGGTGAATAGAGTAGGCAGTGGAATATTGCTAATTAAAAACTTGTTAGCAGTTAGATCACAGATAAAATAATAATCACAAAAGTAAATGACATAATTTAAAAGTGATCAGAAGGCAAACGCAAACACCGAGATTTATACTGGTTTCCCTCTTGTGAGGACTAGTCCAGTCGGAAGAACTCTAGCTTCCAGTTGAATCCACTATTGGAAAATCTTGCAAGTTTTCATACGAAGTCCTTGCAACTTCTACAGACACGAGCTTTGATACGAAGAACTCGACCAACTTCAATTGTGAAGAGTTGAATCTTCTATCAAGCCTCTGATTACAATCGCTCTAAAACTTCTAGACCGTACCGCACTGGCAAATCGACTAGAGGATTGTAACTGGCTTGAAATTTGAAAATGAAAGCTTTTAAGAACTCTTTGGAAGAATGTAAGCTCAGGAAGAGAAGAGATTGAAAGTGAATTGGTGATATGAAATGATCGAAATACTTCTCTATTTATAGTTTTTCCAAAGACAACTCTGACAGAATTCGGGCAGAATTCGGACAGAACTCTTTGTAACAAACCGTAACTGAAGGATGACCAAGTTCAAAAACCCAACGTTCACTAACGTTCCAAATGACCGAACTCTGGCTGAACTCTGGCCGAACTCGGCCCGAGTTCTCCTGGGGTTCTGCCAGTTCATTTATGGAGAAAATAAATTTTGGCTTTTTGAACAATCCTTCAGAAGTTTTTTGTAAAAAGAATGTTTTTAAAAAACATAGGTCATTTGTAAAAGAATAGGATGGTTTTGAAAAACGTTTTAGGATAGCCTATTTGCCAGTACGACTCGGTGTACAATGTATTCCTAGACTCAATAAAATGAAAAATTACATTGCTTAACATGAAGTACATTCTGAATGGCAAACAACTTCAGTCTTGAACATTGTTGATATCCATTGTTGAGCAGTGTCCAAAATATCGTAGGTAAACATCTGAGTTGACTTGTAATTATATCGAGACAGAGTTTGATCAATTATTAAAATCAGGTTTGACCATGACCAATGGGCCAACAATCTCTCCCATTTTGATAATTGACAAACCTTGCCGATATAACATCTAAGCTTGGAATCAATTCAAAATAGTAATCAAAAGAAATTGTTCATAACCTGTATTCACGAAAATGTTAGATCCTTATTTCTCCCCCGTTGTCACTTAGCAAAATAATTGCAAAAGAGAAAGCTCCCCCGCAATCAATGCATAAGTAACAAACAGTGAAGAAACACAATAAAAATAGATAATCATGACAGACATGGTAGAAACAGTAAATATAGTAAGAGAAACAGATAGACTATAGAACAACACAGGCATGTATTTGTCACAGACAGTATTTAATAAAGAAGGAAGCAACAAAGATAGATAGTGCTACCATAAAACTGAAACAAATAAAGTGCTGAACTAAGATGCCAAAACTGAGACATAACCAAAAAATCATGTCCATGAATAGTCACATAATAAAGAAAAGTGCTGATAATAAAAATAAGAGTACTGATAAAATCTTGGAATGTCGGAGCATTTCCAAGTAAACATAAGACAAAAGTAACAGTCTCAACAATCTAACTTCTCAAAACTCATCATCATCATCAACGTCATCAGCTGCAGCTCCAGCATGTCCAGAAGGACCAGCTCTAGAAGTACCAGCACCAGAAGTGCGAGGAGTGGTGCCAGCGGTATGATACCAATCATAGGCATTCCCTGGCTGGAACAGAGAGTGAACCGCCTCGTCGTCAATGCGGTAGCCAGAAACAGAAGGGTCTCGAGGTAGAGAGCTAGCAGAATGACCCGTCTGCGCAAACCTCAGATCGGCGAAGGAGTTGGCAATCGCCTGGAACCGAGTCACATCACGAAACTCGTGTTCCCTAGAGGCCTCAACATAAAAAGACTACAGATCTGATAAGTGCTGATGGATACCCTCAAATGTCATAGGGTAAGAATGAGGAGGAACATGTACTGTAGGAGCAGTGGGAGTAGGTGCAGGAGGAGTATGTGCAGTAGGTGGAGGAACAGATGCAATGCTGCGACGAGAGAGTTTGAGAAACTTGGGCTCGGGGTCGACAGCACAAGTAGATAGGTCAATATCAGGTCTCTAAAAAATACGAGGAATAAGCATCGGATAAGATAAGTTGTGGTCTCTCCCGTGACATCTACCCATCATCTGAATGATAGTCTTAGGGGCAGAAAAAGGAATCCCCTTAAGAATATGATAGAGAGCAGAAAACTCAAGTGCAGTGACATCATCTTTAGAAGTAGATTTTGGAAGTAAGGTGGAATAGATGATGCAATATAATTCGTAGTTAAACAAGTTCAAGTTATTACCTTGAGCTTTCCAGAAAGAACGCGTGCGGGTGCACAAAGTTCATTCTTAAAACTAACGAGTGTCGTGCCATCGAAAAAATCAAAATCAGTGATGTCATCGAGTGGGGCACCTTCATTTGGGATACCAAGGATTTTCGCTAATGTTTCATCAGTGAATTCATATCAATTCCTCCGACACGTGTCCTCGCTGTAAAAGTGTCTAACACGAAATTATAATAGAATAATCTAATGGCATTAGTGGCAATGGGGAATTGTAAGGTGACAAAATGTTGTAATCCTAATGCCTCAAAATAAGGGCGGTGATCCGGAAAGACAGTCCACTTGATCGGTGATCCGGTACAAATAGTACGTATGATAAAATCGGCGTACCACAATAAAGCTTGATCGGAAGTTTCAAAGTAAAACTCATCCGACGCACCATCGTCCGATTGGACCGGAGAAAAGAGGTAATCCATATACGGATCTGAAGACGATGCCTCTTCACTGGCATTGGTCTTCTTCCTCTTGAAGGGATTGAACTTAGGCATTCTTTCCCAAAATTTCTAGAAATCCTAAGTATTGAAAAGTGGAGGAAATAAGGGACTATATCTTCCAAGAATTGGATATGTTGTAGAGGATGACGATCTTCGCACGAATCCAAAGTTTTGACGAAAAACTCTACAAGGATTGGAAGAACAATGAGGGAGAAGAAGCTAGGGTTTCGGAGGCGCGTTGCTGCTGTTATGAGGATGTGGGGAAGAATGAAGAAGAAGGAAGCCTCGGGTTGGTGCTGGTATATATAAATACCCAGCCGAACTCTGGCCGAATTCGGACCGAACTCGGGCCGAATTCGCCAAGGGTTGCCTGGCTATATATATATATATATAAAATTCAAATGAGGCCACATTCTTTTTCATTAATTCGTTTCAAATGCTTAATTCAAAGTTTAGTAATTTTAAATCTTAAAGTAATATAATTAATATTATTTTACTAATTAATATTCTTTAGTCAACATCTGTCTCATATTAGCTGTAGGAGTACTGTCCCAGCTAACGGAGGTTCACCAGGGAACTCTTAAATACCGCTTCGCTTCGACCGTAGTCGTAGTGACAGACAGACTCTTTTTAGGCTTGTCTCAAAAACGGTTTATGGGTATCGAATAATTAATAAAACAAAATTAATTAATATTATTGATATCTAAAATTTTTAATTCTCGACGTAAATAGTTGAAATGATCTTCCGCTAAAGGTTTTGTGAGTATGTCAGCTAATTGATTCTGTGTGTCTATGTATACAAGGTCTATATCTCCATTTTGTTGATAATCTCTAAGAAAATAATGTCGAATCTCGATATGTTTAGTATGAGAATGACATACAAGATTCTTAGTCAAATTAATAGAACTAGTGTTATCACAGAAAATGGATATGTGTGAAAAATGTAATCCATAGTCTTTTAAGGTTTGTTTCATCCATAAAATTTGTGCACAACAACGTCCTGTGGCGATATACTCAGCCTCAGTTGTTGATAATGCAACAGAATTTTACTTTTTACTAAACCAAGAGACTAGAGCTTTTTCTAGGAAATGACATGTACCGCTAGTGCTTTTTTTATCTACTTTGCATCTGACAAAATCAGCATCGAAATAACCGGTTAGGTCAAACGATGTGATTTTAGGATACCATAAGCCGACAGAAGAAGTGCCTTTAAGGTATCGGAAGATACGCTTAACTGCGCACAAATATGATTCCTTAGGATTAGCTTGAAAACGTGCACATAAGCAAACACTAAACAAAATGTCTGGTCGACTAGCAGTCAAATATAGTAAGCTATCGATCATACCTCGATACTTACGTATGTCGACTTGTTTGTCTTGTTCATCAATATCAAGCTTGGTTGAAGTTGTCATTGGAGTGCTAAGTGGTTTTGTTGTTTCCATGTCGAACTTTTTCAATAGATCTTTTGTGTACTTAACTTGATTTATGAACGTCCTATTGTTGGTTTGTTTGATTTACAGTCCGAGAAAAAATTTCAGCTCTCCCATCATGCTCATCTCAAACTCATTCTGCATACACTTTGAAAATTCTTGACAAAGAGATTCATCAGTAGATCCAAAGATAATATCATCTACATAGACTTGAATTAAAAGAATACTATTATTCAAAGACTTTATAAACAAAGTAGTGTCAACCTTTCCCTTTGAAAAACCGTTATCAAGTAGAAAAATGCTTAGACGATCGTACCAAGCATGAGGGGCTTGTTTTAAACCGTATAAGGCTTTCTTCAACTTGAAAACATATTCAGAAAATTTGAAATCAGTAAAACCGGGTGGTTGAGCTACATAAACCTCTTCTTTTATAAAACCATTTAAAAATACGCTTTTGACATCCATTTGAAATAACTTAAAATTATGAAAACATGCAAATGCACATAACATGCGAATGGATTCTAATTTCGCAACTGGGCATAGGTCTCATCATAGTCGATACCTTCTTCCTGATTGTATCCTTGAGCTACGAGTCGAGCCTTATTACGAGTCACTAAACCATTCTCGTTCAGTTTATTTCGGAATACCCATCGGGTGCCAATGACCGGATGATCAATAGGCTTGGGAACAAGTTCCCAAACTTGATTCCGTTCGAATTGATTTAATTCCTCTTACATAGCATCTAACCAAAAATTATCACTACATGCTTCATCAATATTTTTGGGTTCAAACTGCGAGACAAAAGCAACACAAGAAGATATATCTTTATTAGAGGAACGAGTACTTACACCCTTGGTAATCTCACCAATTACCAAGTCCTTTGGATGACTAGCCAAGAATCTCGTCTCTTTTGGTGTAGTCTCAGGATTGCTAGTTCCGGCTTCTTTGCTTGGAGGTTCATCTGATGCCTGATGTGATAGTTCTGTAACTTTGTGTGAAGGTTTTGCAGTAGCTGTACTTGGTGTGATTATGTCTTCATTGTCATCATCGTCTAAGTGTTGATTTAGCTTATCAAACTTGACGTTGATAGATTCTTCAATGATCATGGTTCTTTTGTTGAAGACTCTATATCCTTTGCTCTTTGCTGCATAACCTAAAAATATACCTTCATCGGCTTTTTTATCAAATTTACTCAAATTATCTTTGGTATTAAGAATAAAACATTTACAACCAAAGATTTTGAAATAAAAAACATTTGGTGTTCTATCAAACCATAATTCATAGGGAGTCTTCTTCGATATAGGTCGAATTCGAACCCTATTGAGAATATAGCAAGCTGTATTTACAGCTTCAGCCCATAAATATCTAGGTAGACTAAACTGGTTTAACACAACTCTAGCCATTTCAGATAGAGTTCTGTTCTTACGTTCCACAACTCCATTTTGTTGCGGAGTCCTAGGGCAAGAGAATTCATGCAGATAACCGTGTGTGTCACAAAATTGCTTGAATTCTGCATTCTCAAATTCGTCGCCATGATCACTACGAATGCGATTAATCATGAACCCTTTTTCATTCTGTACTTTCTTGCAAAAGGTGACGAATTCTGATAATGCATCATTCTTGCGTGCAAGAAAATAAATCCATGTATATCTAGAAAAATCATCTATAATGTCAAATGTATATAACTTACCACCTAGACTAGCAATTCTGCTGGGTCCAAATAAGTCCATATGCAACAATTGTAAAGGTCTAGTGGTACTTACAGCGTTCTTGGATTTGAATGCGGATTTGGTAGCTTTGTTCTTTTCACATTCACTACATACCGTATCCTTCTTGAAAGAAATATCTGGTAAGCCGCGTACCAACTTCTTCGTAGATAATCTTGAAATTGTATCCATGTTTGCATGACCGAGTCTCATATACCATAGTTGACCCTCAATACTTTTGGCCATCAAACATCTACCTGCTGTGTTAGCATCTTCCAACAAATAGAATACATATATATTGTCTTCCCTAATACCTTCAAATATAGTACTGCCAGTTGAACTATCAATAATAGTACATTTATCTTTTACGAAGTTAATGGCATAATCGTGATCAGCTAAATGGCTTATGCTGAGCAGATTATGTTTTAACTCGGTAACAAGACAAACATCTTTAATCACTGGATAGGGAGCCTTACCAATGTCACTGATACCGATTATGTACCCTCTCAAATTATTACCGAAAGAGACGTATCCTTCTTTATTCCTCTTCGACAGTGTTGCAAATAATGAAGCGTCCCTGGTCATGTGCCGTGAGCAACCGCTGTCGAGGATCCATTTTCTCCTAGCATGTGAAGGGCGTCCTACCTACAAAATAATTTGCAGATGAAACTTTTGGTACCCATTTCTTGTAGGGTCCTGACTGGTTAGTTTTCGGTATCCATGCATAAACATTTAAATCTACCAACTTTTTGATTCTACATGCAAAAGATATATGAGCAATGAGGCCACAATAATGACATTTAGCATGTTGAGTGTTGAAAGTAGTGTGAGGTGCATGATTGGTAGGTTTTAGTTTTCTAGTATAGAAGAATGCATGCCTATTAGTCTTCTTGGGCATAGTCTTGGTATAGTTTGGTCTGACAGTGTTGGGCGTGTTCCGATGATTCGGTAATTGACACGTGTTAGAATAGAAAGCAGAAACTTCAGGCCGTTTTCCTAAACTAATTTTCAACTTTTTGGAAGTGTCATATAATCTAGTATAGTCAGATGTAAGTGAATCTAATCTGACCTGTGCACACTGGAGAATCTTTCTCTCCTTAGATAGGTCTTCCTTTAACTGGATAATAGTTTGGTCTTTTTCTTCGGATAGCTTAACAGTCTCGTGTAACAACAATTTAATAGAAGAAAGCTCACCAGACTCATTTGAAGAGTCATTATCTCTAACCTGTTTTAGTAGGTCGGTAAGTCTTCCTATTTTACCTTTGTACTCTTTGAGTACCTTCTTAGAGATTTCATATTTACTATGCAGTTTCCTGTAATCATTTAACAGTTCACTGAAAGCCTCTCCTAGTTGCTCAAAGGAGAAATCATCATAAAGGTCAAATAGAGGATTAGTGATTACCTGATCGCAAGCCATCAAGCACACATTTGCAGCGTCATCTGATTTTTCATCTTCTGAGTCGCTGGCTTCACTTTCATGCCATATGCTTGTATTGGTGTACTTCTTTGATGTAGATTTCTTCAGGTAGCCTTTGTCATATTTGCTATTTTTCTTTGATGATGATGCTGAGGGACAATCTTTCTTCATGTGTCATTTCTTCTTACATCCGTAGCAAATAGGATCTTCCTCGTTGTTGTTGTTTTCTTTGATGTCCTTTGTTCTTCTGTTAAATCTCATAAACTTCTTGAACTTTCTTACCAGAAGAGCTTGATCTTCAGAGTCGGAGTCGATGTCGTCGGAATCATCTTCGATGGTTCTTCTATGTTGAGCCTTGAGAGCGATCGTCTTCTCTGACTTTTCCTTTGGTGTAGCATCTTTAAAGTCTTGAAGTTCTAACTCGTGAGTGAGTAGCTTACCCATGAGTGTTTCTAGAGACATTGTTGAGAGGTCGTTTCCTTCAATGATTGCTGTAGCCTTTGGAATCCAGTTCTTTGTAAGGGCTCGTAGAAGTTTGCGAATCTTCTCATGGTTACTGTAATCCTTACCTAGTGAGGACAAAGGATTTACAATATCCAAAAATCTTGTAAACATCTGAGTAACTGATTTACTTGGCTTCATTTTGAACGCCTCATACTCCTGAGTAAGTCTGCTGATCTTTGACTCCTTGACTTGTGTTGTTCCTTCGTGGGTTACTTCGAAAAGTTTCCATACTTCGTTTGATGTTGTGCAAGTAGACACCCTGTTGAATTCAGTTCTGTCTAAAGCACAAAATAAAGCGTTAATAGCACGTGCGTCATGACTGGCCTTTTTCTTTTCTTCCTCTGTATATTTGTCATTAGGTTTTTCAGCTAAAACACCATTAACATAAATACGAGGTGGCTTTTTATAGCCATCAATAACCACAGACCATAAGTCAAAATCAAGAGATTTTAGAAAGAAACTCATACGTGTTTTTCAATAAGTGTAGTTTGTACCGTCAAACAGTGGAGGTCTGTTTGTGGCTTGGCCTTCACTTGTGAATTTTATAGTTGCCATGTGTAATATTGTGATCTATATAAAAAATTGAATATAACTAAAATTTTACCTTGCTTTACCTGTATAATCCGCACTGATACCAATTATAGGAACGAAATCGTAAAGCAGAATACTCTAGAGGGGGGTGAATAGAGTAGGCAGCAGAATATTGCTAATTAAAAACTTGTTAGCAGTTAGATCACAGTTAAAATAATAATCATAAAAGTAAATAACAGAATTTAAAAAGTAATCAGAAGGCAAACACAAACACCGAGATTTATACTGGTTTCTCTCTTATGAGGACTAGTCCAGACGGAAGAACTCTAGCTTCCAGTTGAATCCACTATTGGAAAATCCCGCAAGTTTTCATACGAAGTCCTTGCAACTTCTACAGACGTGAGCTTTGATACGAAGAACTCGACCAAATTCAATTGTGAAGAGTTGAATCTTCTATTAAGCCTCTGATTACAATCGTTCTGAAACTTCTAGACCGTACCGCACTAGCAAATCGACTAGAGGATTGTAACTGGCTTGGAATTTGAAAATGAAAGCTTTTAAGAACTCTTTAGAAGAATGTAAGCTCAGGAAGAGAAGAGATTGAAAGTGAATTGGTGATATGAAATGATCGAAATACTTCTCTATTTATAGTTTTTCTAAAGACAGAACTCTGACAGAATTCGGACAGAATTCGGACAGAACTCTTTGTAACAAACCGTAACTGAAGGATGGCCAAGTTCAAAAACCCAACATTCACTAACGTTCCAAATGGCCGAACTTGGCCCGAGTTCTTCTAGGGTTCTGCCAGTTCATTTATGGAGAAAATAAAATTTAGCTTTTTAAACAATCCTTCAGAAGCTTTTTGTAAAAAGAATATTTTTCAAAAACATAGGTCATTTGTAAAAGAATATGATGGTTTTGAAAAACATTTTAGGATAGCCTATTTGCCAGTACGACTTGGTGTACATGTATTCCTAGACTCAATAAAATGAAAAATTACATTGCTTAACAGAAAGTACATTCTGAATGGCAAACATCTTCAGTCTTGAACATTGTTGATATCCATTGTTGAGCAGTGTCCAAAACGTCGTAGGTAAACATCTGAGTTGACTTGTAATTATATCGAGACAGAGTTTGATCAATTATTAAAATCAGGTTTGACCATGACCAATGGACCAACACATGGAAAAGTCCAATCTATGTCGCGGCATCGACGTAGTAAGGTGTCTAGACCTCAAAGATCAAAGTCATAATTTGCTCATATATAATTTCTTTATTTGCTCATTCACAATAATAAATCAATTTACAATATTCAAATATTACATTTGGATGAAATACAATGTCTCAGAAAATTTAGAAAACAACTTTATGATCAACTATCTATCTAGCTATTCTTCTAGGGACAAACTCAGCATAAACTCGTATCTCTCCCAAGGATCCAAACGTATAGAGTAGTGAGCGACTAATCTAAAAAGTAGGTTTACAATCAGGAATGGAATGAGTACAATCCAAGCATGCAATTCCAAATATATGATAACGACTATAAAACAGTGAATAGTCATGACATACATGATGAAATAACTAAACCGTAAAATATGGCATGGAAAGTAAAGCAAAATAGTTAACATGAACTATAAAGACATGTAGAGTATGGAATAAAGAAACGTAACATCTACGTGATTTGAAGTACACCTTTCAATATATGATTGGTCTGGGACGGTTACTCCGCAAGGTCTACAATGTCTACTATGCAATATGCAATATAACATACATCACGGTATAAGGTCTGATCATATATCTACTTAGTACTTCCCCGCTCGACTACTACACATGGATTAAGTCTCGATAATAAGTCATGAAATACGATAAATAAACACAAAAAAAAATATGGTATCATGACTAAATCCATATGCTACTAATCCGTGTAACGAATGTATCAAGAATCAAATATACATCACTAATCATGCAAATATAGTAATTAGCAATATTAGAAACAAAACATGAATTGTACTCGCCTGGGGTCTTTATCTGGTGGAATAAATAATTTTATTGAATCCAGAATAGTCTGATTGGCTAGGATCGATATGAAAGTTCCAAAATTCACAAGAAAAGGAGGATTATGATTAGTCGTGATCAAGATTAATCTAGGACAAAAAAAATTTCAAAAGAAAATTCTTATTTAGGAAAAAGGTATATTTGTATTTAGAAATACATATAAATTATTTTAGAAATTAGTTAGAAACATAATCGGTATGTAAAACTCCTTTTAGAAAAATATTTATTAAAAAAACCCTAAAATAATAAATATTTGGTTTACTACAATTTATTATATGAAAAACTATTGGTCTTGAACCCAATATTCTTATTTTAGGAGCCCAAAATAACCCCTTTTTTAACCAGATGAAATACTTTTTAAACTGTAGTAATAATAAAGCCCCAAAAGTAAATATAAAATAATCCATTATCTAAATACCCAAAACTATTTATATATAATATAAAGCCCGGTTCTATTTAATATAAGCCATATATATATATATATATATATATATATATATATATATATATATATATATATATATATATATATATATATATATATATATATATATATATATATAGAAGTCCAAATCTACCACGGATTACAATCTTTATATATATATATATATATATATATATATATATATATATATATATATATATATATATATATATATATATATATATATATATAAAAGTCCAAATCTACCATGGATTACAATCTTTCGACGCCTATTGGTCGAGAACCGGCACCATTCTGCTACGAGTATAAACGACGGTCGACCACGCGGCCCGTCGTGCAGGGCCCAATGGGCGTCGGAAAGACGTTGTAAGAGCGTCGTGCTAATAGAACGGGTGGCTGGGCGGCATCGGCTGTCGTAGGTGTAGTGAAGACGTCGGTGCCGCATTCGACGTTGTGGGCAAAGCGAGGCATTGAGTTGCCGGCATCGAAAGACGTCGGTCGTCCCGTGAGGCTTAGGAGCACGCAAAGTGCGTGAGGCGTACGTATGGGGAGATGATAAAAAAGCCAGTGCGGATAAGATCCGTATGAAGAGTCCGAAATTATATGACGACCGGCTAAAAATTATATGCAGAAAGACACACGATTTAACTGAACCCGCACGTACTGGAAAAAAATATAAAAGTCCAAACCTAAATAAACCAATTTATTTAAAAGCCCAAATCCGTAGTATAAAGCCAAGCATCAAAATAAATAAAATAGGAACCCAAAGAGCCCAGTAAAACCCAAACCAATTTACATGTCAATATATTTCTTTACTGGGCTTAAAGCCCAATAATTTGGGCCTAAACCCAATTAACTAACTGCAGTCTTGCTGTTCTTCAATAAACAATAAAGAAAAGAAAAATAAAAAATAAAAAAATAAATAGAAATAATGCTTCAGGGAAAAAAGAGAGAGAGAAATAGTTATTGGAGAGTGTGGGTTCTTCTCCAGAGAGAGCGAGAGGGAAAGGAAGTGGAAGGAGAGAGAGAGAGAGGAGAGATGTCACTACCATATTTTAGCTTGAGGGTATTTTGGTCATTTATGAATTTATGAATTTGTTTTAATTTATTGAATGATGATTGCTATTTTGACTTTGGCTAGTTGAGACTTTGGAGACTAACCTAGATGTTGACCCTAGCTATGGTGACTTGGTTAGCATGGTGGGACCCTAGTCTAACTTAAGTCAACCCAATTTTAGTCATTTAGAACCAAGTTTGAAATAGGAGAATAAGACTAGGTTCAATGACTTATGACTTAGGAATCTATTTCATTTACCAATGCAACTTGGCCCAAGGCCCATGCCATGAAACCCTAACCCTAATTTCAGCCTAGTGGCCGGCCAACATTGGTAATCCCCCCTATAAAGTTCCTCATTCACTTGTTCTTGCCTCTTTTGTATCATCTCAACTTTTAGAAAGGAAAGGTGATCTCCATCTTCCCTAATTCATAACAAATCCAGTTTAATTCCTTTTTGACCAAATCTTTTGCAATAGAGTCTAATCATCCTCTATTTGATATTCATGGAGAGTAATTTTAGTTTGGGAACAATTTGGAGGGTTTGGCTAGCAACGGGAATCAATCGATTTGGGACTTTTATTGCCATTTGACATCCTATAGGTAAACCCTTCAAATTGCATTTAAATTCTATTTTCTTTACATGGTAGCCTAGATCTAGGTGTCCCCTAGCTGTAGTGTGAGTTTCGTGTCAATTGCATTTGATTTTGTGTCCGTATCGGACACGTATTCTAACCTAGAACGAGGTGTTCGATGAAATGCCACACCAAATATTTTGTACTATTTTTGGAATTCTGTTTGAATGGATTTGTAGATCTATAGGTCGTCTGTGATTTCGTGTCATTGGTGGATGATTTTCGTGTCGTGTCGTGTCAGTATATAGATACGAACACGCTGTTGCAGCAGCGGGATACTGTTCTGCTACTCGGGTTGTATTTCTCACCGGATACGGCGATTTGACACGTGCCACTTGGCGAGGACCGAGGGGCAGTAACTGACACGAGCCCCCTCGAGTCTCGAGTCGCGTCGTGTCGAGTTGGACACACTTTTGAGCCCGTACTGGTCGTTGCCTGCGGTGCACGCGTGCTACAGGCGCTGCTTGTAGGAACGAAATCGTAAAGCACAATACTCTAGAGGGGGGTGAATAGAGTTGGCAGCAGAATATTGTTAATTAAAAAATGTTAGCAGCAAGATCACAGAATAATAATCACAACTAAGTAAAGTAAAGGCAGAGATAAGAATGCAAACGCAAAGACAGCGATGTATACTGGTTTCCCTCTGTTGAGGACTAATCCAGTCGGTAGAACTCTTGCTACCAGTTGAATCCACTATTGGCAAAACCGCAAGTTTTTATACGAAGTCCTTGCAACTTCTACAACGCGAGCTTTGATACGAAGAACTCGTCCAACTTCAAATGTGAAGAGGTATTCTTCAATCAAGCCTTCTGATTACAATCTCTCAGAAACTTCTAGACCGTACCGTACTGGCAAATCGACTAGAGGATTGTAATTGGCTTAGGATCTGAAATTTAAAGCTCAAGAAAACTCTTTAGAAGACTGAAAGCTTTAGATAAAGAGAAGATTGAAAGTGAATGAGTGAGTTAAAATGATCGAAATCCTTCTCTATTTATAGGAATTCCAAAGACAAAATTCTGGCAAAATTCGGGCAGAATTCGGACAGAACTCTTTGAGAAAATCTCGATCAAATCCGCAACTGCAGGAGGACCAAGTTCCAGAGAATTCAAAAATCAAACGGCCACCAACTGAACTCTGGCCGAGTTCTGTCAAGGTTAGGTCAGGTTTTAAAAACATAGTTTTTGATGATTTTTGAAAACCTTTTTGAAAACCTTTTATTTAAAAGGATGTTTTTCAAAACAAATGATATTTTAAAAGTATTTTGAAAACATTTTAGAATAGCCTATTTGCCAGTACGACTCGGTGTACAACATATTCCTAGACTCAATAAAATGGAAAATACATTGCTCAAAGGAAATACAGACTCGAACAGGCAAATATAGCTTCGGTCTTGAACTGTGTAGATAGCTGTTCTTGTTCATGTCCAAGAGTCCGATACATCCTGACTAGCTTCACATATCGAGACAGAGTTTGATTAATTATTAAAATCAGGTTGACCATATGACCAATGGGCCAACAACTCCCCCCATTTTGATAATTGACAAACTATGAATGATATAACATTAAAGCTTGAAATAAAATCAAAAATTGTTCATGTCCTGCATTTTCTTAAAAGAATGTTAGATCTTTATTTTTCTCCCCCGTTGTCACTTAGCAAAATAATTGCAAAAGAGTAAAAACTCCCCCGCAATCAATGCATAAATAACAAACAGTGAAGAAACACAAGAAAATAAACATGATAAAAGATAGTAAAGAAAATATGAATGACATCACAGGCATGTATTTGTACTCAGGCAGTTTATAATAAACAAAAAATTATATCACAGGCAGTTTATAATAAAGAAGCAGATAAAGAAATGTTAAGTAAATGAACTGATATGAATAATAAAATACGAATCTCATACAGATAAAGATAAAGATGTTCAGATGACATCAAATAAAATAAATCCAGTACAAGTCCTCAAAAAGAAATACTGATAATAAAGTCTGAAAAAAGAAGAAGAAAAACTTGGAATGTCAGAGCATTTCCAAGTATACAGAAGAAAATGTCTAAGTCTCATATCAACTAACATATCACAAATCATCATCATCATCATCAGTATGATGACCAGCATGTCCAGAAGGACCAACTCCAGAGGTACCCATGCCAGAAGGGTGAGGAGGAGCACCAGTGTAAAACTTACCGACATAGTCACGAGGAGGAGCACGGTCAGAACGGTACCAATAAAATGCATTATCGGACTGGAAGTAGGCATGAACAGCCTCATCCTCACAGTGGTAACCAGAGAAAGCTGGATCTCTGGGGATGGAACCGGCAGAATGTCCAGTCTAGGCGAAACGAAGATCAGCTAATGAATTTGCAATCGCCTGATAACGGGTGACGTCGCGAAACTCACGTTCGCGGGCCATGTCCGTCATAGAGACGTACAAATCTGAAAGGTGCTGGTGTATGCCCTCAAAAGTCATAGCATACTGCTGAGGAGGTGGAGGAGGTAGAGCAGTAGCAGGAGCAGTAGGAGGAGCAGATGCAGTCATACTGCGACGAGATAACTTGAGAAACTTGGGCTCAGGGTCTTGAGTACAAGTAGATAAGTCAATGTCGAAACGCTGGAAGATGCGTGGGAGAATCATCGCATAAAAGAGATTTCTATCTCTTGCACGACAATGTCCCATCATCTGAATAATGGTCTTAGGGGCAAAAAATGGAATCCCCTTAAGAATGTGATACATAGCAGATAATTCAAGAGACGTGACATCATCCTTCGAAGTAGACTTCGGAAGGAGAGTGGAATAAATGATACGGTGCAATTCATAATTAAACAAGTTCAAGTTGTTTGCCTTGTACTTTCCAGAGCGAACTCTATCAGGTGCACAAAGTTCAGCTTTGAAACTGGTAAGTGTCGTGCCTTCAGGGAAATCAAACTCAGTGATGTCAACAAGCGGTTCACCTTCATTAGGAATACCAAGGATCTTCGCTAAGAGAACATCATTGAAGTTGATATCTAATCCTCCAACACGTGTGCTTACATCAAAAGTATTTAATATGATATTGCAGTAAAACAGTCTAATGGTATTAGTTGCTACGAGAAAACAGAGTTTAACAAAATGCTATAACCCTAATGCCTCAAAGAAATGGCGATGATCAGGAAATACAGTCCACTTGATGGGTGCGCCTGTGCATATGGATCTCATGGAGAAGTCTCCATACCACAGTAAGGCATGGTCTAGGGTTTGAAAGTAAAACCCGTCGAACGCGCCGTCGCTAGATTGGACTGGCAAAAATAGGGAATTAGTGGGTGGATCCGAAGATGAACCTTTCTCACTTGGATTGGTTGTCTTCTTCCTCTTAAAGGGGGTTGAATCCCTTAGGTGCCATTTGTGAAAATAAAAGGAAATAGCACAAAATTGAACGGAGAGAAAATAAGGAGTTATACCTCCCAAAATTGGAGTATGTTGTAGAGAATAAAGAACTCTGCACGAATCCAAAGTTTGGATTGATTTCACCACTTGGATTGGAAGAGAGGGAGTGATGAAGAACTAGGGTTTGGGGTTCTCCTCGTGCGGCTGTTGGTTCTGTTTGATGTGGTTTGGAAGCAATGAGGAAGAAATGCTATCGGGTTCTGGTTATATAACCTGACACCCTCAACCGAACTCGGGCCGAATTCGGTCCGAAGTCTGGCCGAATTCGCCTGGGTTTGGTTTGGAACACTTTCTTTTTTATTGGCTCATTTCAAATATTTAATTCAAAGATTAGTAATTTCAACCTTCAATTAACATAATTAATATTATTTTATAGATTAAATATCATTACACAGCGACTATTTCAGATTAGCTGTAGGAGTACTGTTCCAGCTGGCGGAGGTTCACCGGAGAACTCTTAAGTACCGCTTCGCTTCAACCGTAGTTGTGGTGACAGACAGACTCTTTATTGGCTTATCTCTAACACAGTTTTTGCATATTGAAATAAAATCAATTAATATTATTGACGTCCAAAATTCCTAATTCTCGACGTAAATAATTGAAATGATCTTCTGCTAGAGGTTTTGTGAAAATGTCAGCTAATTGATTCTCAGTATCTATGTATACAAGGTCAATATCTACATTTTGATGATGATCTCTAAGAAAATAATGTCTAATCTCGATATGTTTAGTACGAGAATGACATACAGGATTCTTAGTCAAATTAATAGTGCTCGTGTTATCACAGAAAATGGGAATGTGTGTATAAAATAAATCATAGTCTTCCAAGGTTTGTTTCATCCATAAAATCTGAGCGCAACAACGTCCTGCGGCGATATACTCAGCCTCTGTTGTTGATAGGGCTACAGAATTTTGCTTTTTACTAAACCATGAGACTAAAGCTTTGCCTAAGAAATGACATGTGCCACTGGTACTTTTTTTTATCAACTTTGCATCCAGTAAAATCTGTATCTGAATAACCAGTAAGGTCAAAGGACTTAGTTTTGGGATACCACAAGCCAACAGAAGAAGTGCCCTTAAGGTATCGAAAGATACGCTTAACTGCGCATAGATGTGATTCCTTTGAATTAGCTTGAAAAACGTGCACACAGACAAACACTAAATATAATATCTGGACGACTAGCAGTTAAATAAAGTAAACTACCGATCATACCTCTATATTTACGTGTGTCGACCGACTTGCCTTGTTTATCAATATCAAGCTTTGTTGAATTTGCCATCGGAGTGCCAATAGGTTTGACATTGTCCAGATCGAACTTCTTTAGCAAATCTTTTGTGTACTTGGCTTGATTTATGAACGTCCCATTGTCAGTTTGTTTGTTTACAGTCCGAAAAAAAATTTTAGCTCTTCCATCATGCTCATCTCAAACTCATTCTGCATACACTTAGAAAATTCTTGACACAGAGATTCATCAGTAGATCCAAATACGATATCATCTACATAGACTTGTATTAAAAGAAGCTTACCATTAAAGGACTTAATAAAAAGTGTAGTGTCAACCTTGCCTTTTGAAAAACCGTTGTAAAGTAGAAAAGAGCTTAGACGATCATACCAAGCACGAGGGGCTTGTTTCAAACCGTACAAAGCTTTCTTCAACTTGAAAACATGATCAGGGTTTTTAAAATCTGTGAAACCTGGAGGTTGTGCTACAAAAACTTCTTCTTTTATAAAACCATTTAAAATGCACTCTTGACATCCATTTAAAATAATTTGAAATTATGAAAACATGTAATTGCACATAACATGCGAATGGATTCTAATCTCGCAACTGGGGCATAAGTCTCATCGTAGTCGATACCTTCTTCCTGATTGTATCCTTGAGCTACGAGTCAAGCCTTATTACGAGTCACTAAACCATTCTCATTTAGTTTATTTCGAAATACCCAACGGGTGCCAATGACCGGACGATCAATAGGCTTGGGAACAAGTTCCCAAACTTGATTCCGTTCAAATTGGTTTAATTTCTCTTGCATAGCATCTATCCAAAAACTATCACTACATGTTTCATTAATATTTTTGGGTTCTAGCTGTGAAATAAAAGCAACACTAGAAACAATATCTCTACTGGATGTACGAGTACTTACACCTTTGGTAATGTTACCAATTACCAAATCCTTTGGATGATCAGCCGTAAATTTTAATCTTTTCGGCAGACTCTGAAGGTAGCTGGTTCCTGGATCTTCTCTAGGAGGATCAGCTAGTGCCGAGCTTGGTTGAGAATCAGCTGTTGTTGAGCTTGGTACAGTTGGATCTTCGTCATTGTCATCGATAGTCATTTGATTCAGTTCATCAAAAGTGACGTTGATTGACTCTTCGATGATCATGGTTTTTTTGTTGAAGACTCTGTATCCTTTGCTCTTGGCCGTATAACCTAAAAATATACCTTCATCGGCCTTTTCGTTAAACTTTCCCAAATTGTCTTTTGTATTGAGAATAAAACATTTACAACCAAATATTCTAAAATAAAAGACAGAAGGAATTCTATCAAACCATAAATCAAATGGAGTCTTCTTCGATTTGGGTCGAATTATAACTCTATTGAGAACAAAACAAGCTGTATTGACAGCTTCAGCCCAGAAATATTTAGGTAGACTAAACTGGTTTAACATTACTCTGGCCATTTCGGATAGAGTTCTGTTCTTACGTTCCACAACTCCATTTTGTTGTGGAGTCCTAGGGCAGGAGAACTCGTGTACAAAACCGTGTGTGTCACAAAAATGCTCAAGCTTTGTATTCCCGAATTTGCCACCATGATCGCTTCTTAAACGAGTGATCATGTAACCTTTTTCATTCTGTACTTTCTTGCAAAAGGCGACAAATTCGGATAATGCATCATTCTTGCATGTCAAGAAGTATACCCACGTGTATCTAGAGAAATCATCTACAATTACGAAAACATAAAGCTTACCTCCGAGACTAGCAACTCTGCTAGGACCAAATAGGTCCATATGAAGTAATTATAGAGGTCTTGTAGTATATACTGCGTTTACTGACTTGAATGTGGATCTGGTAGCTTTGTTCTTTTCACATTGGCTGCGTACCGAATCTTTTTTGAATGTTATGTCCGGTAAATCGCATACTAGCTTCTTTGTGGATAATCTTGATATTGTGTCCATATTTGCGTGACCGAGTCTCATGTGCCACAGATGACTTTCATCACTTTTAGCCATTAAGCATCTACCTGAAATGTTAGTTTCTTCCAACAAATAGAAAACATATATGTTGTCTTCCCTGATACCTTCAAAGATAGTACTACCAGTTGAGCTATCAACTATAGTACATTTGTCTTTGCCAAAGTTGATGCCATAACCATGATCAGCTAGATGACTTACGCTGAGTAGATTATGTTTCAACTCGGTAACCAGACAGACATCCTTAATTATAGGATAGGGAGACTTACCAACATCACAGATACCAATAATATACCCTTTTAAGTTATTACCGAAGGAGACATAGCCTTCCTTCTTTTTCTTCGACAGTGTTGCAAATAGTGTAGCGTCACTGGTCATATGCCGTGAACAACCGCTGTCGAGGATCCATTTGCTTCTAGCATGTAAAAGGTGTTCCATCTACAAAACAATTTACAGATAAAACTTTTGGTACCTATTTCTTGTAGGGTCCTGAAATGTTAGCCTTTGGTATCCAAGCATAAATATTTAAATCAACAAGCTTTCTGATTCTACCTGCAGATGAAATATGACCAATGAGGCCACAATAATGACATTTTGCATGTCGAGTGTTGAAAGCTGAGTGGTGTGCATGGTTGGTAGGTTTAGGTTTTCTAGTATAGAAGAAAGCATGCCTATAATCCTGTTTGGGCTTAACCTTTTGGGATAAAGGTTTGATAGGGTTAGGTCTGACAGTGTTTGGCTTGGAAATGTTCCAATTTTTTGGTAAGTGACACGTGTTAGGGAAGGAAGCAGCAGTCTCAGGCTATTTTCCTAACCTAATTTCCAATCTTTTGGAAGTGTCATACAACTTAGTATAATCAGAAGTGAGTGTTTCCATTCTGATTTATGCACTTTGAAGACTTTTCTTCTCTTAAGAAAGTTCTTCCTTGAGTTGGTCAATAACTTTGTCTTTCTCTTCAGATGACTTGGTAGTCTCGTGTAATAAGAGCTTTATTGAAGAAAGCTCACCAGACTCACTAACATTATTTCTAACCTCAGCTAGTAGGTCGGTAAGTCTACCTATTTCACCTTTGTACTCTTTGAGTACCTTCTTAGAGGTCTGATACTTGCTACGCAGTTTCCTATAATCAGTCATCAGTTCACTGAAGGCATCTCCTAATTGCTCAAAGGTGAAGTCATCATACGTATCAACTACAGGTTCAGTAGGTACCTGATCGAATGCCATAAAGCATACATTTGTAGCGTCTTCTGATTGTTCGTCTTCTGAGTCGCTGGCTTCACTTTCATGCCATATGCTGGTATTGGCATACTTTCGTGATGTCGATCTCTTCAGGTTCCTTTTTTCATACTTGTTGCTCTTCTTGCTTGATGATGAGTTTGTAGGACAATCTTTCTTTATGTGTCCCTTCTTCTTGCAGCCATAGCAGACAGCATCATCTTGATACCAGTTGTTGCTGTTGTTTTCTTTGGCTCTCTTCTCATGTCTCATGAATCTCTTAAATTTCCTTGCTAGGAGTGCTTGATCTTCAGCATCAGATTTACTGCTGTCTGAGTCACCTTCAGTAGCTTTTTTGTGCTGAGTCTTGAAAGCGATCGTCTTCTCCTTTGGTGCAGGCTCTTCAAAATCTTGTAGCTCCAGTTCATGAGTGAGTAGCTTACCCATGAGTACTTCGAGGGACATAGTTGTGAGGTCGTTCCTTTCAATGATTGTAGTAGCCTTTGGAATCCAGTTCTTGGTAAGTGCTCGCAGGAGTTTGCGAATCTTTTCATGGTTACTATACTCTTTGCCTAGGGAGGACAAAGGATTTATAATATCCAAGAATCTTTCGAACATCTGAGTAACTGTTTCATTGGGCTTCATCTTGAACACCTCATACTCTTGAGTAAGTCTGCTGACTTTTGATTCTTTGACTTGAGTCGTGCCTTCATGTGTGACTTCAAGTAGCTTCCACACTTCATTAGCCGTTGTGCAGATAGACACCCTGTTAAATTCAGTTCTGTCTAAAGCACAAAATAGAGCGTTAATAGCACGTGCGTCAAGACTGGCCTTTTTTTTTCTTCTTCTGTATATCTGCTATGGGATTTTTCAACTAAAACTCTATCAACATTTATACGAGGTGGCTTTTCATAGCCATCAATAACAATAGACCATAAATCAAAGTCAAGAGATTTCAAGAAGAAACTCATCCGTGTTTTCCAATAGGTATAGTTCGTACCATCAAACAGTGGAGGTCTATTTGTGGCATGGCCTTCACTTGTGAATTTCACAGTTGACATGTGTTGTGCTGTGATCTATATAACAATTAATTAAATGAATAAATAATTGCAATATTACCTTGCTTTACCTGTAACACCCGCTCTGATACCAATTGTAGGAACGAAATCGTAAAGCACAATACTCTAAGGGGGGGTGAATAGAGTTGGCAGCGGAATATTGCTAATTAAAAAATATTAGCAGCAAGATCACATAATAATAATCACAACTAAGTAAAGTAAAGGCAGGGATAAGAATGCAAACGCAAAGACAGCGATGTATGCTAGTTTTCCTCTGTTGAGGACTAATCCAGTCGGTAGAACTCTTGCTACCAGTTGAATCTACTATTGGCAAAACTGCAAGTTTTCTTACGAAGTCCTTGCAACTTCTATAATGCGAGCTTTGATACGAAGAACTCGTCCAACTTCAAATGTGAAGAGGTATTCTTCAATCAAGCCTTCTGATTACAATCTCTCAGAAACTTCTAGACCGTACCGCACTGGCAAATCGACTAGAGGATTGTAATTGGCTTGGGATCTGAAATTTAAAGCTCAAGAAAACTCTTTGTAAGACTGAAAGCTTTAGATAGAGAGAAGATTGAAAGTGAATGAGTGAGTTAAAATGATTGAAATCCTTCTCTATTTATAGGAATTCCAAAGACAGAATTCTGGCAGAATTCGGGCAGAATTCGGACAGAACTCTTTGAGAAAATCTCGGTCAAATCCGCAACTGCAGGAGGACCAAGTTCCAGAGAATTCAAAAATCAAACGGCCACCAACCGAACTCTGGCCGAGTTCTGTCAGGGTTAGGTCAGGTTTTAAAAACATAGTTTTTGATAATTTTTTAAAACCTTCTTGAAAACCTTTTGTTTAAAAGAATGTTTTTCAAAACAAAGGATATTTTAAAAGTATTTTGAAAATATTTTGGAATAGCCTATTTTCCAGTACGACTCGGTGTACAACGTATTCCTAGACTCAATAAAATGAAAAATATATTGCTCAAAGGAAATACAGACTCGAACAGGCAAACATAGCTTCGGTCTTGAACTGTGTAAATAGCTGTTCTTGTTCATGTCCAAGAGTCCGATACATCATGACTAGCTTCACATATCGAGACAGAGTTTGATCAATTATTAAAATCAGGTTGACCATATGACCAATGGGCCAACACTGCTGACACAAGCTTCGTGTTGTGTCTAGGTGTTTCGTGGACACGTTTTAGGGTGTCAGGGTTGTAGCTCTACCCCAGGCGAGTGTGTGGACATGCACTCGTGGTGTGTCGTATCGTGTGTCGTGTGCTAGACATGCGTGCACGCATGCACGAGACTGTATTGTGTTATTTGTGTTCATTGGTGTTAATAAGTGATTTGGACACGATTGTGTCCTATTTTGGTGGACACTTGACATGTGTGACTCTATGACACATACACCTATAATTACCAACTCTTAGTTTCGAGTAATGGTTTTATTTTGGATTTCGAATTGGGTTTTCCCCAATTTACTGATACATAGTTCACTGTTTGATAAATTCTGAGATTTTAATTATATTCTAAACTATTTTGTTGATGATTAATTATCATGATTAGTTCACTTATTTATGTAAGAGTTAATAAAAATGTTAAGTATTCATGTTAGCATGGAATAGTTGGCTTTCGAATTGCTTTTGGACTGAAATACTGAAACTGTCAATGTGAATACTGATTTTTCTGAGAATTTACACATGGTTACACTCAAACCTGATTTCTAATATCTGTTACACACACCCTATGGCCATGATGTATCCTGACACATCACACATGAGCTGAGACACTGTGTATGAGAACACTATCTTCCTAATATCCCTATACACACACACTTAACTACAAAATTGAAACCTATTGACACACACCTAAGCAAAAACTTGAGAACATATTATGCACTGCTGAACACTGTCACCTATATACACATCTACACACACACCCTACAAACTAATGTATGTATCACACTAACACACATTTCTCTAAAACCTGTAAATAGCTTACACACACATTCATTCACTGTTTCCCTAATAACCTACCTACTGCTACCTATACCCACACACAGGACACACACATTTGCACACTAACTGAGAATGGATACCCTGTTATGTATGCACATTGACACTCATACACATTTGTGCACACATGTAACTGAGATACTAAAACTGTACATTACACTTGGACTGAGAACAGTTTGTGCATTATTTTCTTGTGTTGTACACACACATGGCTGAACATTCACACTGTTTTCCCATGACATATACACACACACCATCATTCACTGTAAAATCCTGAACACACTGTTAGCTCACTAACACACTCATGTACCCACACACCCTAGCCTATGTTGTGATATAGCACACTCACACACACATGTGTAAACTGAATTGCTAAACACCCTATATCTATGCTAAACATACATCACTCTATGTCACACACACTTGAAACACACACACATGCACATGTATCTCTCTATATGTAGTATATATGCATATGGCCTATATGAAATATATATACATATTGTCTATAATGTGATATGAATGTATGTAGCTTATATTAAATTAGTATATATATATATAATGTGTGAAATATATGTATTGCCTATAAACTAATATGGCATATAGCCTATGGGATGTAGCCCTATGTGATAGCCTATGTGTATTGGCATGAATACACATGTGACTTGTGTGTTATTAGACTTGTATGGCTTGTGATGATGTGTACTTGCTAGAATAGACTGGCTAGGCTTAGTGAGACTTGTTTGGGTTAGGCTTTACCTAGTTGACCTAGTTTGACTAGTGTAGTTGACTAGAGTTGACCAAAGGTTGACTTTAGCCCAGATTGACCCAAACATCATGTAGAATGTATTGTAGCAGTCTATTTTACTATTTTGGACATGTGGTGACTTGTATTGTTCTATAGGAGCCAGATACCACTCCTCAGACAGTATATTCTCTTCAAACATACAGATATCATGCGAGTACATTCTCTAATCATTTTATATCTTGTTTAGGATTATATTCCTACTCTAGATTACTTTACTTGAATGCTTTCACGTTGTTAACACGGATTGATACTATATGGATCCCTTTATGAGATGTTATCCCTCTCGGGAGCATCAGATACTCATGTCTCGTGTGTTTCACTTACATCATGTATTTCATACTTCTACTATCATGAATCTATCATGAATCTGCTTATGATTCCTGTACCCTCATGAATCACAAAGCCTTCATGAATCTATTCATGAATCACTCATTATGAGCCAGTAGCGTAGTCATGAATCTTAACGTAACTTGACTGGATCCTTGTGTATTGATTGGGGAATGGAGGAGTAGAACTAAATATGTGAATATTCCAAAGTAGTATAGTCATGAATCAACTCTCTAGTATAGCCATGAATCACCTTCAGCTGTTGACATGTTTATCTTGTACTCTGAATCACTAGTCAATGATAGTTCTTTCGATATATTGTGGCTATTTACTTACAGTTCTCTCTTTTATATCATGTTGTTCTTTCAGTTTTATGTATCTTACTCTCTAGCATGTTTATATTTCCTAACCTGTTATGATTTGTATGAGATGTATTATGCTCGCTTCTGTCCTGACTGGACCTGTTGAAAATATTACAGAGGATGAGGACGAGGCGCTCTGTACCACTTATTATAGGACTACCCTAGAGGATTGATGTGACTTGGATCTCCAGCAGGAAACATTAGCAGTGGATGATACACCTTTAGTTTATAGTATTCTTCTGTTGTATTTATTTCTCTATATATTGTATTTGAGTTTGGATATTCTGGATTGATGTGTTATCTTAGACACTTAGACTCTCTATCTTTTGTATCTTATGGATTCGTTTCATATCTATCTATCTTATCATATTTCTGCCTTAGTTGTGATTGAGACTGTATTCATGTATTGTCACCTCCACTCGGAGTGTATATATTGTACAGGTACCTTATATTGTTAGATGTTGTGACCTAGGATATCGTTCTACCGCCGACACTGCGGTATAGGCTGGGCGTATTCACTTCTCATGCCCTTACTCTAAGGTGCGGGTCGTGACACGTTTTTAGTGGTAGCCCATGCAGGTCAAAAGTCGCATTATTGTGACATATAGTAGCACAACGACTTAGTTGTACTGCTACGAGCCTGCGATAGAATATAGGAAGTAAGGTGTTAGAATGAGAGGATACTCAATCACAGTTAGAAATCCTTGAGAGATTCCTAAGATGACCCTTGAGAATCTTATTTAAACTTCAAATTGAAATCCCTACCTTTGTTTTGTTCACCCTTACTCCTTAATTATTGAATTTAATTTTTGATGGATCATTGTTGATTTTAATTTTCCTATTGAGATGAATTTTATGGCCTGAGTTACGATATTTTCTGATAACATATGTTGACGGGAATAACAGGGATGGTAAAAACGTCTACTTGATTATGGAACCTGTAGTTTATCGCAGCCATATTAGCTAGCGTGGCAGAAACAAAGAAACCTGACTATGGATGTACATATCTTGGTTATGAGATTTGGAATTTCTTGCAGCTATACTAGTCGGCATAGCGAGAATTCTAGAAGACATGATTATAGAGGTGCATACCCCAGTTATGGAATCTATCGTTTATCTCAGCCTTGCTTACTGGCATGGCGAGGACTCTGAGTAACATGATTTTGGACAGACGTATATGATTATCAGATTGTATCTTGAGAAGGTTTTTAAATATATCATCTCTATCATACCCTTCTATTGTTATAAAATTGTATTCCATCATCAAATAACTTTAGAGTAGGGATATTTTAGTTTTGTAGAGCTTAGTCATATGTAGTTCTTTCATATTATAATGATATGATGACTTGTAGAGTGTCTGTACCCTAGAGATGATAGTTAACATTGGTATTAGAATAATAACCCATTGTAGATGATTCTCCTATTATTTATAATACCTACCAGTTTTTATATAGGATGTTAGTCTGCCTTACAGCCTTGATAATTTATTATTTTCCCTTACCCTTTCCAGTAGGGCACCCATGACCAGAGCCTGTCCTTGAGTGTAGTTGTAGTTTCACCTAAGACTGAGAGGTCTATATATATAGATAGGTTACAGATGATATTGGCATATGGGATAGAGGTTTGGTTGGTATCTATAGGTCATTGTTGCATAGGGTATTGACATGTTGGTTAGCCTATATTTGGTCTAGTTTTTTATTTTAGTTAAGTTCTCTATGTGTTGAGTTCAGTCTTGTTTGATCAACCTTTATAGGTAATGTGCAGACCCTTCACTAGATACCATGTTCCCTTGGTTCAGACTGGTACAAGTTGTTTCACTGTACTCAACATTTCATTACCTACCATATTGCATCATAGATTTTACTGGACCATTGTTCAGACCCCAATTATTGACTCACCAATATAACCATCAACCCTTTAACATATTTTACAAATCTGGAGGGTTAGTATCATACATATTAGAGGTCTGCACTCATCCTTACTTTCTGTACATGGTGACATACTACATCTTTTAGCATTTTACCTTACTTGATAGCCTTGTAATACCTTTCATTATAACCTGCAGTACCTACCCTACAGTAGAGTTTAAACCTTTTTGGGCATAGTTGTTCAGTCCATTTAGGACAGTTGTATATATTGGGGATATAATGTGGGTTGTTAATAAGAGTTCTCCCTTGATCATTTGTTCTGTCCCTCTTTCATTCTTAGATACAGATGATACCTATTTAGCCCATCTATCCAGATACATGTCCAAACCCTTTCTTTCATTGTTGGTTCAGTCTTCCAAAAGCCTCTACCTGGGCATTAGTTTAATTTTCCATATGTATGTGTCCTACATATCATTATCCTACATATGATTGTTCTGCATCTTCATGTGCAGCCATGCTACACCACTGTTCTGTCCCAACACACCCTACAGTATCTGACCCCTTCATTGGAGTGATAGGCATGTGGTAGGGTGTGTGTTATTAGACTTTGAGTAGAGTTGAGGTGATGAGAGTTAAATATATATAGCTTGTATATATGTAATGTATTTGATTTGGTATGTAGCCTGCACTCGTTTGCAGTATACTGCATGTTGCATTCCCTGCACACCAGTATGGTTCACTTCCTTTAGACTACTGTCCTGTATGTAGTTAATAGGTGTTCAGTCCAGATAGAGAGGAGAGGCCCAGGTTTGATCTAAAGGCATGTTTCAGTCACCATGTAAGTTTTCTTTCACTTTAACCTTACAAGTTGGACCCTAATGTCCTGTCCTTTTTTTCTTATAAGTTCAGTCTCCTTAGCATCATTCCCTTTTGCCTACATTGATGTTTCAGACCATTCATCCTTAGCCTAATTTTTAAGTATTTATTCAGTCCCTTATGAGTTTAGTCTACTTTAACACTTTGATGATCAGTTATATATATATATATATATATATATATATATATATATATATATATATATATTATATATATATATATATATATATATATATATATATATATATATATATATATATATATATATATATATATATATAGATAGATAGATAGATGATATACATAGGATATATGTAATGGGTTGTTGTTCTTAAGCTTATGTATATGTGGTATTTGGAGATTGTGTGCTTAGAATATAGGTATTAAGTTATGGTGACTTGATAGGATTTGGAAAGTTAAGAGTTAGTCAATTATAGAGTTTTTAGCTAATTTCTAGTTGCCAACACCTAGATAGCTAGCATAGGCAAAAGTCTAAGAAGTTGACCAGTTGTTGACCAAGTACTTGGATGTTGACAAATTGACTAGTTGTTGACCAGTAGTTGACCATTGACTATGTTTGACTTAGTTGACTGGAGATAGGATTAGAAGTAGGTTTTTTGCTGTATTGTTTAATCTTGTTTGATTATTTGTAACTTGAGACCTTGTTTGTGTCGAGACATAGTTTTTCTGAGGATATCTCCGACTCGTGGTACCATACGTTTTGGTGAAGGTGGAAAGATTAGCCCATGCTTCATCGGACCTTTCGTGATCAGCGGGAGAGTTGGTGACATGGCATACAGGCTAGACTTGTCACCTGCACTAGTGGGTGCCCACAACGTATTCCACGTATCACAGTTGAGACGGTATGTGGCTGATCCAAGCCATGTACTTGACCATTCGGAGATTAAGGTGGGACCTACTCTCAGTTATCCAGAGCAACCAGTGGAGATTCTGAATCACCGAGTGGAGGTACTGAGAAACCAGGTGATATCCTTGGTTCGCGTTGCATGGAGGCATCATTCTCCAGGAGAGTCTACTTGGGAGCGGGAGGATGAGATGCACGAGCGATACCCATATCTTTTTGGACCTTGAGGTATGATTGTTTATCCTTCTCATTAGTTTAGTTTTGTCTTTTAATTTCAAGGACAAAATTCTTTTAAGGAGGGTAGATTTGTCACTACCATATTTTAGCTTGAGAGTATTTTGGTCATTTGTGAATTTTTGAATTTATTTTAATTTATTGAATGATGATTGCTATTTTGACTTTGGCTAGTTGAGACTTTGGAGACTAACCTAGATGTTGACCCTAGCTATGGTGACTTGGTTAGCATGGTGGGACCCTAGTCTAACTTAAGTCAACCCAATTTTAGTCATTTAGAACCAAGTTTGAAATAGGAGAATAAGACTAGGTTCAATGACTTATGACTTAGGAATCTATTTCATTTACCAATGCAACTTGGCCCAAGGCCCATGCCATGAAACCCTAACCCTAATTTCAGCCTAGTGGCCGGCCAACATTGGTAATCCCCCTTATAAAGTCCCTCATTCACTTGTTCTTACCTCTTTTGTATCATCTCAACTTTTAGAAAGGAAAGGTAATCTCCATCTTCCCTAATTCATAAAAAATCCATTTTAATTCCTTTTTGATCCAAATCTTTTGAAATAGAGTCTAATCATTCTCTATTTGATATTCATGGAGAGTAATTTTAGTTTGGAAACAATTTGGAGGTTTTGGCTAGCAACGGGAATCAATCGATTTGGGGCTTTTATTGCCATTTGACATCCTATAGGTAAACCCTTCAAATTGCATTTAAATTCTGTTTTCTTTGCATGGTAGCCTAGATCTAGGTGTCCCCTAACTGTAGTATATGTTTCGTGTCAATTGCATTTGATTTCGTGTCTGTATCGGACACGTATCCTAACTTAGAACTAGGTGTTCGATGAAATGCCACACCCAATATTTTGTACTATTTTTGGAATTGTGTTTGAATAGATTTGTAGATCTATAGGTCGTCTGTGATTTCGTGTCATTGGTGGATGATTTTTGTGTCGTGTCGTGTCAGTATGTGGACACGAACATGCTGTTGTAGCAGCGGGACACTGTTCTGCTACTCGGGTTGTATTTTTTACTGGACACGACGATTTGACATGTGCCACTTGGCGAGGACCGAGGGACAGTGACTGAAACGAGCCCCCTCGAGTCTCGAGTCACGTCGTATCGAGTCGAACACGCTTTTGAGCCCATACTGGTCGTTGCCTGCGGTGCACGAGTGCCACAGGCGCTGCTGACACGAGCTTCGTGTCGTGTCTAGGTGTCTCATGGACACGTTTCAGGGTGTCAGGGTTGTAGCCCTACCCTAGGCGAGTGTGTGGACACGCACTCGTGTCGTGTGCTAGACACGCGTGCACGAGACTGCACTGTGTCATTTGTGTTCGTGTGTGTCAATAAGTGATTTGGACACGATTGTGTCCTATTTTGGTGGACACTTGACACGTGTGACTCTATGCCACATACACCTATAATTACCAACCCTTAATTTCGAGTATTGGTTTTATTTTGGATTTCGAATTGGGTTTTCCATAATTCACTGATACATAGTTCACTGTTTGATAGATTCTGAGATTTAAATTATATTCTAAACTGTTTTGTTGATGATTAATTATCATGATTAGTTCACTTATTTATGTAAGAGTTAATGAACAGGTTACGTATTCATGTTAGCATGGAATAGGTGGCTTTCGAATTGCTTTTGGACTGAAATATTGAAACTGTCAAGATGAACACTGATTTTTCCTGAGAATTTACACATGGTTATACTCAAACCTGATTTCTAATATCTGTTACACACACCCTATAGCCATGATGTATCCCTACACATCACACATGAGCTGAGACACTGTGTATGAGAACACTATCTTCCTAATATCCCTATACACACACACACTTAACTACAAAACTGAAACCTATTGACACACACCTAAGCACAAACCTGAGAACATGTTGTGCACTGCTGAACACTGTCACCTATACACACATCTACACACACACACCCTACAAACTAATGTATGTATCACACTAACACACATTTCTCTAAAACCTGTAAATAGCTTACACACACATTCATTCACTGTTTTCCCTAATAACCTACCCACTGCTACCTATACCGACACACATGACACACACATTTGTACACTAACTGAGAATGGACACCCTGTTATGTATGCACATTGACACTCATACACACTTGTGCACACATGTAACTGAGATACTGAAACTGTACATTACACTGGGACTGAGAACTGTTTGTGCATTATTTTCTTGTGTTGTATACACACATGGATGAACATTCATACTGTTTTCCCATGACATATACACACACCATCATTCACTGTAAAATCCTGAACACACTGTTAGCTCACTAACACACTCATGTACCCACACACCCTAGCCTATGTTGTGATATAGCACACTCACACACACATGTGTAAACTGAATTGCTAAAGACCCTATATATATGCTACACACACATCACTCTATGTCACACACACTTGAAACACACACACATGCACATGTATCTCTCTCTATCTCTCTATATGTAGTATATATGCATATGGCCTATATAAAATATATATACATATTGTCTATAATGTGATATGAATGTATGTAGCTTATATTAAATTAGTATGTATATATATATATATATATATATATATATATATATATATATATATATAAAATGTGTGAAATATATGTATTGCCTATAAACTATATATGGCATATAGCCTATGGGATGTAGCCCTATGTGATAGCCTATGTGTATTGGCATGAATACACATGTGACTTGCGTGTTATTAGACTTGTATGGCTTGTCATGATGTGTGCTTGCTAGAATAGACTGGCTAGGCTTAGTGAGACTTGTTTGGATTAGGCTTGACCTAGTTTGACCAGTGTAGTTGACTAGAGTTGACCAAAGGTTGACTTTAGCCTAGATTGACCCAAACATCATGTAGAATACATTGTAGCAGTCTATTTTTTTGGACAAGTGGTGACTTGTACTGTTCTATAGGAGCCATACACCACTCCTCAGACAGTATATTCTCTTCAGACATACAGATATCAGACGAGTACATTCTCTGATCATTTCATATCTTGTTTAGGATTATATTCCTGCTGTAGATTACTTTACTTGAATGTTGTCACGTTGCTAACACAGATTGGTACTTATGGATCCCTTCATGAGATGTTATCCCTCTCGGAAGCATCAGATACTCATGTCTCGTGTGTTTTACTTACTTCATGTATCTCATGCTTCTACTATCATAAATCTATCATGAATCTGCTTGTGATTTCTGTACCCTCATGAATCACATCGCCTTCACGAATCTATTTATGAATCACTCATTATGAGCCAGTAGCGTACTCATGAATCTTAACGTAACTTGACTGGATCCTTGTGTATTGATTGGGGAATGGGGGAGTAGAACTAAACATGTGAATATTCCAAAGTAGTGTAGTCATGAATCAACTCTCTAGTATAGCCATGAATCACCTCCAGCTGTTCACATGTTTATCTTGTACTCTGAACCACTAGTCACTGATAGTTCTCTCTATATATTATAGCTATTTACTTACAGTTCTCTCTTTTATATCATGTTGTTCTTTCAGTTTCATGTATCTTACTCTCTAGCATGTTTATATTTCCTAACCTGTTATGATTTGCATGAGATGTATTGTGCTCGCTCATGTCCTGAATGGACCTGTTGAAAATATTACAGAGGATGAGGACGAGGCGCTCTGTACCACTTATTATGGGACTACCCTAGAGGATTGCTGTGACTTGCATCTCCAGCAGGATCTATTAGCAGTGGATGACAAAACCTTTAGTTTAGAGTAGTCTTCTGTTGTATTTATTTATCAAGATATTGTATTTGAGTTTGTATATTCTGGATTTCTGTGTGGATCACCCCGGCGATGTGCGTCCCTTCCGTGCCGCCTCGGCAAAGCACCGTGCGGGCGCCGGGTCCCCTCGTGCAAATTTGGAGCGGCGCCTCCCTCCGCTGACAGGTGCTCTGCCCGCCGTCGCTGCCGCCAGTCGGAGCTCCCGCCGTCACCGCCTAGATCCAGCCTCTCGACGCCGAGCAAATCCTCCACCGCGGATCTTGGCCACCGCATCGAACGCCCGACCACCGGCCGGTGCAACTCCGCCGCTGCACGGGCCGCTGGTACTCACCCTCACTCCTCCTCCACCCTGGCCGCTGCGCCGGCGCCGACGTCGTCCGCCCTAACTCCACCCCTCCCGATCTCGTCTCCGCCGCCTCCTTCCTAGGCCGGCGCGCCACCTCCCTTGCCACCGAGCCTCCGGCTCACCGCCCGTGCGCGTGAGCACCCAGCGGCTCCGCCGAGTTCGAAAGCTCCGGCGAGCTTCGCGCGCTCGCACACCTCTTCTCTCCGCTCACTCCCACCCCCTCACTTTTCCCTCCATGGATTTTTCTCTCTCTCTAACTTCCTCTTTCCTTTATAATTGGAGAATAAGAACAAAGCAGTAGCACAGTACCTTAGCTGTGTTAATAATTTTTTTTATTAATTTATCTTCTCAAGATTTTTATTTCTTGCTGAATGTGTGTTCCCTATGATGGATCATTAATATTCTTTTTATTTTTATTATTTCTATTATTATTATTAGTAGTACTACTTTTAGGACCATTATTAAACTGATTGTTGTTGTTACCACATTATTGTATTTTTATCATGATTATCTTACTATTATTATTATTATTATGTTTCTTCATTTTCATTTATACTGATTTTATTTCTTATTGCTATTATTATTATTACTTACCTTAATAGTATGTATCAACTCATATACAAACCAGTATACTTTAGTGATCATATACATAGAGGTATAAAATGTTATAGTATTTTAGTATATATATTACTAAATTTATTATCTGTTTATATATATATATATATATATATATATATATATATATATATATATAAAATATATATATATATATATATATATATATATATATTTTATATATATAAAATATATATATATATATATATATATATATATATATATATATATATATATATATATATATATATATATATATATATATATATATATATATATATATATATATTCACTTCTTTATTTTTGGTAAACGAAGTATGGTATTTGGGCTTGATCCCATATGAAGTTTCAAATTTTGATTTCAAAAGCCTAATATATTATGCTTTCCTTGTGGTATTTTATCGGAATTATTATTGTAGTATTTAATAAAAATTTAGTTTTGAAATAATATTTTCGAATATTTATCTACAAGCATTTTAACTAATCAAAATCTAGTTTTCAAATTATCATGATATTTTCAAGTAGTTCTATAAAATATTTTACTAAGTAAAGTATAGTTTTTACCTAAAACAAAAATTATATATATATTATTATTTGTAAATTTCCTTTGAGTATCCACCTATCCATGACCCCGCCCATCTTTTCTATTTCTTTACCAATTCTATAATACCTTATGTCCACCCTAACTAAATTGACCCTTCTGGACCCAATGGAACAGACCGTGTCACCATCCGTGTTCACCTTGCATAGTTGTTACATCGGAGTCGCAGTCGTGCCACCTTGATCATCGCAGCACACTAGGCGTCCTACCAGGCAAGACACCTTGCCTTTACTGTTTAAATTTCTGCTCAATATCATGTATGTTGTGTTTATTTTCAAGTTGTTTCTTTCTAAATTATATGTAGATGCAAATTACTATATTTTATACAATTGGCTAGAGTTAAGAGACTACCGTCAAATTTAGTCTGTCTCATTGACTTATCACGATTATACACGAGTTGTGTGTGAGAGTTGTGAGTATCATATAGAGGTCACTTGTGTGTGGGCTGATCCCCCGTGCGCATGCGTTAAAATATAACTGCTAATAGATTGTGTAGAAGACTTTGGCAGTTATTAAGGATTAAACAGTGTCGTGGAGTCGACACATGTATAGTATCATGGGGAGGGGGGAAGATAATTATTAGCGTAGGGGCTACATGTCAGTACACACATAGATTTGGGCCGATAGTGTCTCGGATGAGCGCTACTTACTGCCCCGGGGACGATAGTTCTCGTATGAGATCTACTTTCTGCCCATGGTCGATAGTGTCTCTTATGAGCGCTACCTACTGCCACTCTCTCTCCATCTATGCTGAACACCTAAGCTCCTGCGTAGAATATTGTCTTCTCAAAGTATACATCACATAGAATGGTTAGGAACCTTTATGCATGTATATTTTCTATTGAGCTCTTACTATTCAGTTTATGGCATGATATTATGTGTCTTGTTACGTCCCTCTGAGGACCTGGTTTTTTCCCAGGTGTGTGTTTTTGTGATTTCTTGTAGGTGCACTAGCTAAGGCCATGACTTGCGCTCTATTCCATCGTGATGATTACTCTTGGATTCGTCACTTGCTCTCGCTTGCTAAATTCTTTCCTTATATATTTTTTCATATTTAATTTGGTTGGTAGTGGACTTTGTCTCCACCCAACTGTTGTGTACATGACAAACTCAAAGTTGCTTTTATATTATTATTTATCTTTGTGGATGAGATTTAGTGTCTTGGCTTGCTACATTTACAGCTTATGTATATATACGAGTCGTATATTTACTCGTATGTATACAGCTGGCATGATACGTATCTAGTCTTAAGTATTTGGGACTGGGACATTACATGTTTTTGTGGTGGCCCATGGAGGTCTAGTTTGCCGTTTCGTTTACATGACTGTACCGAGCGGGCCTGCAATATAGGATTAGAATCTAGGAATCTCATCCACATACTTGATCACCTTCCTTGACCTTCCTTGATTTCCATATTCCGACTCCCGTGGCTTCCCTTGATTTTTGCATCTTGCTTGAACTCTTTCTCCAATACCCTATCATCTCGTGCTTAAACACGGTTAGAAAGATGACTACACTACTATATACTTATTGGTCAACCCTATGGCTAGAAGGATTATATTGACAAATAATATCCATTGAGGTTATATTTGAGTATAAAGGCATTTATTTTTCCTAGAGATATGATCTTAAGGATTAGTTTATTCCAAGTTAGGTAGTAGTATATTGCCGCCATCAAAAGGATAGTTTAAATTTTATTTTAAATTTACAAGGTGGTATACACAAGAAGATAGCTAGATCGAGAAAACAAAATTTTTATGAATTTTGAAATTGTGAAATAGTTATGATTTATTAGGGATATGAAATTAATTTGAGAGATATCTTGAGTTTTTTTTATATTGTGACACTTGATTTATGGTTAACTTTAAGTTGGATATCTCGAGATTTTTTAAGAGTTTAATTATGAATTTGTAGATGACTAGAGAGACGAAAGTTTAGAAGGGAAAGAACTTGAGGTTTTAAAATTTGCGCGTACGAGTTATAAGTTTATTTAAATTTTGAAGAGATGATGGAAAAAAAAAGAAAAAAAAATTGTTTAAATTTTTGGAAGATCTCGACTTTGAAGGAAAAATTCAAATTTCAAATTTTGTCCTATGATCTATGATTTATAGATTTATTTAAATTTCAAGTTTAAGGGCTTTTATTATGGATATTTAAATTTTGGTAAAAAGCATGTTTATTTTGCGATATACAAGGACTATTTCGAGATTGATTAGAGATTTCAATTAAATTGACAGTCTAATATAATTGGTAATGATGGCAGAGTATCTTGAAAATTTTATTGAGAACTTCGAGGAACTTGAAATTTAGATTAGATCATATTGGTAGAGGACCAAGAAGCAAGAAAGGTTACCCTAGTGAGATAGAAGTATTCTACATTAGATTGTCAATGCACCTATGATTATGATATTGCATATACAGAAGTATAGTTAGTCATCGACCAAACCGATAAACGTATCTTTTGACTTACTCGACCTTCCCTCAATTCTAGATCTTTTGTCATGACCATCTAGTCATTTGAAACTTGAGAAATGATTAGATTGTTCCTTGATCATACACCATCTAAGTGGCTATCATATCCCTAGAAACTGTACTCCTAATTTTTTTACCTTGATTTGTTAGAATCTAAGTTATCTTTATTTCATGCTTTAGCTCGGTCATTTATTTGGTTTGTTAATCATTATCTCATTAACTCCCACTTTCTACTTTAAGTTCTTTGGTGTCCCTATCGTAACTTTGATATTTGGAGCACAACACTAGACTTTTCCTTCCCACAATTTTCATATGTAAGACCTAGACGAGCCCACCTTCATGTAGGTATATCACGTGCCACTAAAACACATCTTCTTGTACTCAAATTTCATATTGCGACTTTCGGGTCAAAATGACTGGACTCTAATCCCTACCGTGAAACCAATATACTTTAAACTATAGATGAGACTCGACCTCGACTCCATTCTTTCGACCCGATATACGATTTTGTTCTACTTAATTCCTTACATGCTTAAATCATGATTGCTGGACCTATCACACCATTAGTTTAATTCTTGTAAGTTGAGTAGAATATCTCATGACCTAACCAACATTTTTGTGGACCACATTGATAGGTTCACTTGGACCATAGAATTCAGTAGACCCTAACTTATCTAGTCAACCAAGTCGACTGCATAGGCCCAAATTTCGGGCGGAACTTAGAATTTTATAAGATCTTGGACTAATTGATTTCTTTCATCATTACCCTTTACTTATTATTTTAATTACCTATGATGCTAAAATAGCTTAGTTTTGCAAGCGTATTCTTTATCAAGCTTGATCATGACATATGTTTTATTGGGTCGCTCCCACTAACATATTGTCTAATCAGAACCGGTGCATGATGGTCTGATCAATCGAGTGCACTTTGGTTCGCTTTTATCTATCGACCTACGTGGATGGGGACATAGCTAAACTTACCCTCTAGAATCCCATCCATGACTGCCTTGACAATTCCTTTGAAATTATTCGATCGTCTTTGAATCACGTATTCGTATTCGATAACACCTCCTTCGAACTCTATATTGCTTTCGCCTTCACCTATTTTGGAAGGACGATGGCGTTATACTAGAACTTCCTCTAACTGTCCTATCACCATGACTATTACCACCAATGTAACTATATCTTTGTTTTGAACTACCCGACCTTTCCCTCGACCCTAAATTTACAATCTTGACTTTCTAATCACTTGAATTTAAGAGTGATTACAATCGTCTCTTAATCATATCCTCAACCTAGACTACGATCATATAAACTTCTTTAAACCCTCCTACATACCATTGTGCCTTCTCACCCCCTCCTAATTCTTAATTTCGAGGACGAAATTCTTTTAATTTGGGCAGGATGTAAACCCCTAAAATTCTACTATTTTTTTATTAAATTTGGTACTGATTAAATTTTTTGTATTGTACGTCTCAATAACGTATTGTACGTCACGCGCAAGAATTTATTTTTCTTTATTGCTCGACGAGTGCAAATATGTGCGAGCGTACATATTTTTAGAAAAATGTTTTCTATTTTCGAGATAATATATATAATAATTATATTTGCCATTATACCAAATTCCTAAGTTAGTTATTTTAAGCCTTTCTTTCTAATATTTATTAATAATAAATTATATTTCATTGTATACTAGAAAAGCATAATTTTGTATAAATAATTATGCATACATATCTCATAATCAATTATCAGTTTATTTTTAAATAATAAGGTAATTTTCGAAATTATTATTATAATTTTTTTTTGAAGCATATTTTTTAAAATTTTGTGACAATGTAAATTTTGATTTAATTTTATGGATTGATTTAAATAAGTAAATTAATATCCATATTTGAATTTGATTTGATTTTAAACTAAAAAAAAATTAATTAATTTTATATTAGATTTGTATTTGGATTTGGATTTGATTTTAAATTAAGTTGTGAGTTATCTAATTGAGTTTTAAATATTACTAGTTCTTACCCAATTGGGAATTCCCACATCCTATAAATAGGCAGGTACTCCTCCAATATTTTTTACAAAATATTCCTCTAAATTTTATCCACATTATTGCGTGCATCGTGTCCGTGTTCCCCGTCCATAATCTTATTCCATTATTTACATTTACAAATTCTTTCCCCACGGTGTCGACAACCCCGACACAGCATAATTCCCCAATCCAGACACGTCCCAAACCTCTAACCTAATACCCTAATCCCCAATCCGCCATGGCTACGTCGTGCTTCCCTCGATCACCTCCTTGGCCAAGCCTCTCCGACACCTGACACGACTCGATCTCCCCGTGTACCGTCGCGTCCAGCCCTGTGACCCCATCCTCTGACTAATACCGACGACCCCGCCATTACAACAGACCCCGACTCCTTCCCCCTGGCCACGACAACACCACCACCACCACCATAGAACAGACAAACAAACACCACCACCGCGGCCACTGCCGCCGGCAGCCCCGTCTCCACCAGCACCAGCCTCCACTATGCCCTCCGCCACCGTGTCAACGGCCGACGCCGCGTCTCGAGTGTCATCGACACCGGACCGGCTCGCTTCCGGCCCACGGCTACCGACCCCGTCACCCAAAACTCGCAAAGATAGAGAGAAGCACGACCCTTACCTCGCCTCCGGCCGTGTGTCGCCGCGGACGAGCGCTTCTCCACCGCTCGGTGTCGACTGCGTCGAGCATCATGCCATGCCCGACCTTGCCGATGGATTACCCCGGCGATGTGCGTCCCTTCCACGCTGCCTCGGCAAAGCACCGTGCGGGTGCTGGGTCCCCTCGTCCAAATCTGGAGCGGCGTCTCCCTCCGTTGGCAGGTGCTCTGCCCGCCGTCGCTGTCGCTAGTCGGAGCTCCCGCCGTCACCGCCTAGATCTAGCCTCTCGGCGCCGAGCAAATCCTCCACCGCGGATCTTGTGCCACCGCATCGAACGCCCGACCACCGTCCGGTGCAACTCCGCCGCTGCACGGGCCGCTGGTACTCCCCCTCACTCCTCCTACGCCCTGGCCGCTGCGCCGGCGCCGACGTCGTCCGCCCTAACTCCACCCCTCCCGATCTCGTCTCCGCCGCCTCCTTCCTAGGCCGGCGCGCCACCTCCCTTGCCACCGAGCCTTCGGCTCACCGCCCGCGCGCATGAGCACCCAGTGGCTCCGCCGAGTTCGAAAGCTCCGGCGAGCTCCGCGCGCTCGCACACCTCTTCTCTCTGCTCACTCCCACCCCCTCACTTTTCCCTTCATGGATTTTTCTCTCTCTCTAACTTCCTCTTTCCTTTATAATTTGAGGATAAGAACAAAGCAGTAGCACAGCACCTTAGCTATGTTAATAATTTTTTTTTATTATTTTATCTTCTCAAGATTTTTATTTCTTGCTGAGTGTGTGTTCCCTATGATGCATCATTAATATTCTTTTTATTTTTATTATTTCTACTATTATTATTAGTAGTACTACTTTTAGGACCATTATTAAACTGATTGATGTTGTTACCACATTATTGTATTTTTATCATGATTATCTTACTATTATTATTATTATGTTTCTTCATTTTCATTTATACTGATTTTATTTCTTATTGCTATTATTATTATTACTTACCTTAATAGTATGTATCAACTCATATACAAACCAGTATACTTTAGTGATCATATACATAGAGGTATAAAATGTTATAGTATTTTAGTATATATATTAGTAAATTTATTATCTGTTTATATATATATATATATATATATATATATATATATATATTTATATATATATATATATATATATATATATATATATATATATATATATATATATATATATATATATATATATATATATATTTATATATAAAAATATATATATATGTATATATATATATATATATATATATATATATATATATATATATATATATATATATATATATATATATATATATATATATATATATATATTCACTTCTTTATTTTTGGTAAACGAAGTATGGTATTTGGGCTTGATCCCATATGAAGTTTCAAAATTTGATTTCAAAAGCCTAATATATTATGCTTTCCTTGTGGTATTTTATCGGAATTATTATTGTAGTATTTAATAAAAATTTAGTTTTGAAATGATATTTTAGAATATTTATCTACAAGCATTTTAACTAATCAAAATCTAGTTTTCAAATTATCATGATATTTTCAAGTAGTTCTATAAAATATTTTACTAAGTAAAGTATAGTTTTTACCTAAAATAAAAATTATATATATATATATATATTATTATTTGTCAATTTCCTTTGAGTATCCACCTATCCATGACCCCGCCCATCTTTTCTATTCCTTTACCAATTCTATAATACCTTATGTCCACCTTAACTAAATTGACCCTTCTGGACCCAATGGAACAGACCGTGTCACCATCCGTGTTCACCTTGCATAGTTGTTACACAGAAGTCGCAGTCGTGCTACCTTGATCATCGCAACACACTAGGCGTCCTACCAGGCAAGACACCTTGCCTTTACTGTTTAAATTTTTGCTCAATATCATGCATGTTGTGTTTATTTTCAAGTTATTTCTTTCTAAATTATATGTAGATGCAAATTACTATATTTTATACAATTGGCTAGAGTTAAGAGACTACCGTCAAATTTAGTGTGTCTCATTGACTTATCACGATTGTACACGAGTTGTGTGTGAGAGTTGTGAGTATCATATAGAGGTCACTTGTGTGTTGGCTGATCTCACGTGCGCATGCGTTAGAATATAACTGCTAATAAATTGTGTAGAAGACTTTGGCAGTTATTAAGGATTAAACAGTGTCGTGGAGTCGACACATGTATAGTATCATGGGGAGGGAGGAAGACAATTATTAGCGTAGGGGCTACATGTTCAGTACACACATAGATTTGGGCCGATAGTGTCTCGGATGAGCGCTACTTACTACCCCGGGGCCGATAGTTCTCGTATGAGAGCTACTTTCTGCCCATGGTCGATAGTGTCTCTTATGAGCGCTACCTACTACCACTCTCTCTCCATCTATGCTGAACACCTAAGCTCCTGCGCAGAACGTTGTCTTCTCAAAGTATACATCACATAGAATGGTTAGGAACCTTTGCGCATGTATATTTTCTATTGAGCTCTTACTATTCAGTTTATGGCATGATATTATGTGTCTTGTTACGTCCCTCTGAGGACCTAGTTTTTCCCCAGGTGTGTGTTTTCGTGATTTCTTGCAGGTGCACTAGCTAAGGCCATGACTTGCGCTCTATTCCGTCGTGATGATTACTCTTGGATTCGTCACTTGCTCTCGCTTGCTAAATTCTTTCCTTGTATATTTTTTCATATTTAATTTGGTTGCTAGTGGACTTTGTCTCCACCCAACTGTTGTGTACATGACAAACTCAAAGTTGCTTTTATATTATTATTTATCTTTGTGGATGAGATTTAGTGTCTTGGCTTTCTACATTTACAGCTTATGTATATACGAGTTATATATTTACTCGTATATATACAGTTGGCAAGATACGTATCTAGTCTCAAGTATTTGGGACTGGGGCGTTACACACAGCTTCGGAGGTCAGGTGTACGTCGTCCAGTCACCGGAGGAGCTGCGCTCGAGGGAGACCCAGCTGCGGAGTGGGGAGGCTAATCAGATCTGACGTCGATATTATCGTGGTCGAATGCGTCGAAGAGGCGCACGCACTCGACGATCAGGCACCGGATCTGGGAGTGGTGATGCACCGCACAGCAGCGACATGGTAAGAGCGTGGGCGTCGATGGGCTGGGTCGAGGTGAGTGAGTTTTGGTGGTGTTTGTTGAGGTGGTTAGTTTGCTGGATGTTAATGGTGGTGGTGTTTTGTAAATCTGGTCGGGGCAAAGAGATGAGTTGACCAGATTTTGGAAAGGTCCGGCAGGAGTGACTGAAAAGGCATAAGGTGGGGATGGCCACGGCTGTGCGGGGACACCTGAAAGCGGGTAAAGGAGGATGGCCGGAGGCGGCTGGGTTCGGTCAGCGGGTGCTAGTAGTGTAGAATCGGGAGGTGGTTGGCCGGGAGAGGCAGGATTGGAGGGAAGACGATGGAGATGGCCGGGTTGGGGTCTGGCACTGTGGCGGTGACGAGAGAAGAGGACATGGACGGTTACGACAACGGGGTTTCAGGTGGCGGGTGGTGCTTGAGTGGTGGTGTAACGTCCGTGTCGGCCTGTCGATACGGACACAAAAATTAGGTTGGGTGTCCGATTTTTCGGACACGGGATTTGGTTTGTATTTATAATACTATAGAACACGGTCATAGACACGGTACACAGTACAATCGCTATGGTGGTGATGATGTCTGTAGCGATGGTTTGTTTATGGCGTGGAGTTGAGAAGGGGTTCGAGTAAAGGTTGGGATGGATTGTGATAAAAAGGTAGAGGGAAGCTGTCCTTATATAGGAGGAGTACTCCTAATTGGATAAGGAGTAAAATTCCTAATAGATAACGCCTTCCCTTTATTTAAAATAAAATATTTTTTAAAATAAATTAATTTAATCAAAGTCTATTATTAGATAATGATATTTAATTTAAATCCATATCTGATATTATCGAATAATTTGAATCGTATGAATTCAAATCTAGCTCAAATAAACGTTCAACATAATAATTTAAAATAATATTTAATATTTATCAAATAATTTCAAACATACAAATTCAAATATACAATAATTAATTCAATAATATTCTATGTCATCAAGATAATTTAAAACATATTTTTATAATCCAAAATTCTATTAAAAATACTTTAAAAAAATCCTTTTATTATATCCAAAACTACTTATGATTTTTTTCAAAACCATTTTCAAACCAATATTTAATAAAATCCAAAATGGCAACCAAACATCTTTCATAATTCCAATATTAAAATTTAATAAAAAATTTTATTAAGAAATTAGCACTCACAAAATATTTAATTTAAAACTAGTTTTTGATAAAATAATTAATCATAAAATATCATTCACAAAGTCTTGACGAAAAATTACCTTTAAACACAATAAATAAAATAAATTTTTTAAAAATTCGGGAAGAGGAGTAACACTAATTATGCAAAAATTACAAAAAATAGGTAAAATTATATATTTATCATGAAAATATGCACACCAATTAATTTGGTAATGGTATACGAAGTTTCAAATCAATCGGACACATAGAACTCATGGATTTAGGTTTTTCGATATTATGGTGAAATGTCCAAATTTTTAATAAATTGTAAACGAAACCAAATGCTGCAAAAGTATATGCATTGGAAAGCTTAGGAAGTATAGTTTCTTACAAAAAAAATATAAAAAAAGGTTGAAGTGGTCCGAAAGTAGATGAAAATTCGCTCACAACAAAATTAGTCTGTTCTAGACATCTTTCCGTAGAACGGACGTCCCGAACAAACCGTTTGAAACTGAGTGGGTGGCCAATTGGATTGTATAGGGTCATGTTATCTTCAAAATGAATACTCATGGAGCATCACGGAAGGTCGAGAAGGGGTCGAAGCTTTCGGTATGCTATAAGGTGTTATCGACGGCCAAGGCTGGGAGGAAATTTTGGGTTGGAACTTTTGAGGAAAGGTGGCAACTGAAATATTAGTTTTAAATATAAGGTTTGATTTATACATTTTAGGGTTGGTCTAAGGAAGATTTTAGAAAAGTTTGGTGAGATTTGGTTGCACCATTTGAAAGATACGCATATTTGAATCAATGGATAATTAATGGGTTTCCTAATTTAGAAAGTCAAAGGTGGGTTGTTTCAAATCTATTATGGATGTAAAAAATCCTCTAAAAATCAATATAAATTTATCCTAATTAGTTATGGTAACCTATTACATACCCAACCAAGGCTAGTTGAACTTGTTCTCGACCTATAGGGTTTTTGGAATTGAAATTTACTCCGAAAAGCTATTTTATGGGTCTTATGTGTCATTTGAAAATAAGTAGCACATGGGTTCTCAATTGAGTGAGACACCATTGGTATGTGCGTAGTAGGCTCAAAATAAGTCAAAACCATATATTGGATCGAATGATTTGGATCGAGATCGAGTCTCAAATCGAAATTTGAAAACAAGTCAAATGTTACGGTAAATGTGATAGTTGAATTTTTGACCTGAAATTGTTCATGAAAAATATAGTACAAGGAAACATATTTGAATGGGACATGATATGTCTAATTGAAGTTGGACTCGTCTAGAATACGAATATAGAGCTAGATTTGAGAAATTGATAATTGTTGTGCTTCAAAAATCAAAGCTACGCTAAAGTGCCTATAGTCATAATTAAAAATAAAATATGGTTTAATATATAAAAATTATATATCTATATAAATTCCCAAAAAATTAGGGTACTTACAATCTACCCACCTTAAAATAATTTCGTTCTCAAAAGTAAAATAGTGCTCACTAATAAAGAACCATGCTAATGTAACTAGGACTAGCTCAAAGGGGTACACTATGTTATTCTTGTAACAACCACTTTTCTAAATGAGGGTAATTTTAAACTTTTGTAATTTTAGTCTTTTAATAATGAGTTTAAATCATGTTATGATTTTTGGTAATTTTTAATTCTTTTAAAACTATTTAATTGGTTATTTGTGATTTTGGTGTTTTGCTAGTGAAACCCTAGATACTACTTGTCCTAGAGACTAACCATGACCATGAGAACCTAACCATGTGATTAGGGTGATTTATTTCTACATTTTTGCCCAAGGATATTTTGGTCATTTTAATTTTTGTAAATTATTTATTGTATTGGTGTTGTAATTTTGACTTTTGCTAGTTGTAACTTTAGAGACTAGCCTAGAGTTTGACTTTGACTATGGTGAATTAGATAGCATGGTGTGGGACCCTAATCTAACTTAAGTTGGTCTTAGTTGACTTGAGTGTGGCTAGGTTTCATGAGAGGATTGGGAGAGTTTTGCATTTGGACTTATGACTAAGGAGTTGAGCTAGCTAGTTAACAATCTTGGCCCAAAGCCCACCATGAGAAACCCTAACCCTAGCCCTTCATTTGGTCAGCCACCACAGCCCCTTATGACCTAATTCTTCCTCTATAAAGTATCTATTCATGACCACTTGCCTCTTTTAGAACACCCCTTGTAAGAAACCCTAATTTCCTCCCCCTTTCATCAAATCTTCCCATTCCTCCACCAAATTGATCCCAATCTTTTGTATTTGGGTTGAAACCTGGAGTAGAGATTGTAGGAGGCTAGCTTGCAAGGAGGAGAGCTCATTTGGACATTGCTTGAGGAAGGGAACTTCTCAATTTAGGGCTTTTTCTTGAAAATTAGCTCTCTATAGGTAATCCCTTCAAATCACCTCTAAATCCTGATTTCTTTCCATAGATGCATCCATCTAGGTGTCCCCTAGCTGTAGGTGAAGTTTGGTAGGAATTAGAATAGTTTGGTGTCTGTATCAGACACGTATCCGTGTGTGTGCATAAGTATTCGATGAAATGTTTGAATGAAATTTATTTTGTTATTTTTAAAATCTATTTGAATAGGATTGTAGATCTATAGGTATGTATCATTTTTCGTGAGGACTGAGCATACTTTCGTGTCGTGTCCATGTCCAAAATCGACATGGACACGCAATACGAGCAGTGTGTTCGGTGCCCTGCTACTCGCGTGTCCAAGTGGATACGACACGGCACCCCGACACCTAAAATTTGGTGTGTGGGTACGGGCAAGCACTGACACGACACATATCAAAATAGAGATGATTTAATCGAGTGGATTGGGAGAAATCCCACTCGTATCGATTTTGTACTATACTACACGAACGTGAGATTCGCGTCTGATACGCGTCTCGTTCACTCGACACGACTCACGTAGACACGAAACAGACACACGAACGCATAGCCCTATCCCTGGCGAACCCCTAGACACGAGCACGATGTGTCATGTGTCGTGTGTCGTACGCACGAGTCCATGACACGCGTGCACGAGGAGTTCTTTTGACTGTTTTACTAATACTTCATTCTTGACTGTATTGGACACTTCGTGTCCTGATTTTTGGACACAGAATCAACACCCTGACACGTACATATGTGGGTAACACTCTGCACATACTGATTTTGGATTTCACATGATATTGGGTTTCAATTTGATAATTTGAAATAAATTTCTGAATACCCATATGCTGTACAGTGTATTCAAATGGGTTTTAATATGTTTTTATTGATTTTTAAATGTTTAAATACGTTTGCAGGTTATATATATACTGTAATGATAGGTATATAAACTGAGATTGATAATATGAATTCATGAATTGAATGGAAATACAATGCATGAACTGAAATTGGTTCGTTAGACTGAGATTTGATTGGGATTTTGAGATTGAATGAATGTTTCAAACTGAGAATTTGATGTAATATTAACTGATATGAATAACTGAGATTACATCTAGGGTTTTAGTTTCGATACTGATTGGGCTTTTATGTTTGGATTGGTTCAATGTTAGTTTACTGATATGAAATTGGGTTTTCAAAACCTGAGAGGGCATTATCCTGAGAACACAGTCCCTATGTTCAGTCTCATTCCATTTTTTCTTTCCCTTCTTGAATGCATGATAATGTATGTTAACTGGATGCATGTTTGAAACTGTAGGTGAATAATATACAAATACTGAAACCTTGAATATATAGATAACCATGTATAAATGTATGTACTGTTACACCCTTATATGCCATAAACCTGAGAATAACTGAACCTATAACTTGAGGCTCTTGCCTGTACGCACACACACACACATAAACCCCTCAATATCACTCATTGTTGTCTGTCACAAATACACACTCTAATCTACAGTCCACACACACACCCCCTCCCCTCCATATAACACTTGTTGACACACACCCTCTATCACCTACTATCATAAACACACACACACACACACACACACACACACACACACACACACACACACACACACATACACTCTCCTACTTATTTTCCACACACTTACACACACACCCTCTCACTCCTTCCCTTCTTTATACATATATATTTGTATAAATATAACATGTGATGATTGTATATTTATATTACTTGTATATAAATTTATGTATAACTTATGTAGAGTATGCATAAATGTAAATGTAAATGTATGTATGCATGTATATAATATAATGCATGAATAATATATGTATTTAACATGTATGTATGTAAATATGCACGCATGTAATATAAGCATGTATGAATGTATACATGTATATATGTATGTATGTATGTATGTATGTATGTATGTATGTATGTATGAATGTATACATGTATTTATGTATAGTGTATAGACTTGTGTGGTTCATTTTGGCTTGGTAATGTGTTTGATTGTTAGTATAGGTTTGGTTAGGCTTAGTGAGACTTGTTAGACTAGGATTGGACCTAGTATGGCTTAGTTGACCTAGTTTGACTAGTGTAGTTTACTAGAGTTGACCAAAAGTTGACTTTAGTCTAGAATGACCTAGAAATCATATAGAATGCATTATAATCTTTAGTATTACCATTCTGGATATGTTGTGACCTGTGTTGCTCTAAATAGGACTCATCTACTCTGTCTGGACATCTACACTTACCAGATACTCAAGATATCAGGCGAGTATATTCTCTGATCATTTCATACTTGTTAGAATTTATATTCTTGCTCTAGATTACTTTACTTGATGCTGTCATGTTGTTAACATGGATTAGTACTATATGGATCTTTACATTGAGATGTTATTCCCCTCGAGAGCATTAGGTACATCATGTCATGTACGTTCCACTTTTATCATGTACTATTGTGCTTTTATTATTCATGTACACTCTTGTGATTCATGTACTCTCATGTTCACAGAGCCCTCATGTATACCTTCATGTGCACCCATTTATGGGCCTCTCATGTAAAATATTGTACAATAACATAACTTGTTTGTATCCTTGTGTATTGATTAGGGTACGAGGGAGTAGAAGCAATCATGTAAACAATTCCAAGTAGTCATTGTATAAACTCTTTAGTGTAATCATGAACAAATTCAAGTCGTTCACATGTCTATCTTGTATTCTACATCACTAGTCACTGATAGTTCTCTACTTATATTAGCTATTTACATTACAGTTCTCTCTCTTTTACTATATGTACTTTCTTTTAGTGTTTTATGTATTTTACTCTATTGCATACTTTATATTCCTGTCTTGATATAAACTGTTGAGATTATTTGCTCGTTCCTGTCTTGACTGGACCTTTTGAAAATATTACAGAGGATGTTGAGGACCTTTGCCCTACCTATTATGGAGCTGCCATAGATGACACCTGCGAGTTGGACCTTCATCAGGATCCATCAGCAGTAGAGAATATCACCCCTATAGTTTAGGCTAGTTAGCTTAGACTTCTATCTTATTTTTGTTTGCAAAAAAACAAAAAAGTTTATTCCAAACTTAAAAAGAATCGTAAAAAGTATAATGAAGTCTGGGGAAGTACTATCATGACCCGTACCCGCTTTTCGGATACGAAGCGTATCCAAGCCCAGCCTACGCCGCAGTATCGGCGGTAGTACGCTGTCTATACACAAGTCACGGGAATGGTAATCTATATCTCATCCACGAAATAATCAAATCATAATCAAGATCCATGAAAAAGAAATAAAACTGGACAATAATGAATAAACTGAATATCAAGAATCAATGTCACGTCCGGTGGACACAAATCTACTACTAATAGACGGAAAGAGAAAAGTACATGAAATACACTAACTGAATAAAACTACTACTCAAGACAACCTCAACTGCAAAGCTCCGCGGACTGGTGCTGACTCAACCTGCTCAACTGCTCCTGACTCAAACTCGGCTAAACCTGAAGAGATCATCAGGTCCTCAGATGACTAGCAAGATACATAAAAATGAGCCTTTCTAACAGTTTATTATGCATGAAGAAAAATACAGAATAAACAAGTAAAACTGCACAATGAATAAAGCACGAATCTATACACTGTCTACACATAAATGAACTGGTGAACGAGGATGAGAGAACTTATGTCAAGATATCAACGGATAACCAAATCGAATACTCAAACCCTCATCCATAGTGTGGACTCACAGGTTTGAACAACTACTAGCCCTCGCCCCTAGTGTGGACTCGCCGGCTAGCATTACCCTCGTCCCTACACTACAACAAAAATACCTTTTAATGACGGCTAAAAAGCGTCATTAATTGCAAACCATGACGCTTTTTTTTCAGTCCAAGCGTTATAAAATCGGGTGTTATAAATATTTTTAAAAGCGTTATAGATAATTCATCCAAAACCGTCATTAATTGGTTTAATTTCTGCTACGTTTTATTTGCAAAGCGTTATGGATAGTTATGAAAAATCGCTGTATATGGTCGTTGTATCACATTTATAACGCTCTATACTGCATGTTATACATTCCAAATACTGCTCAATTCAATTCGAAAACAACCACTTTGAACCATATTCACAACAAAGCATTGAAATATAATATAAAGTACCATTCTACATTTTATTGTCTCAAAATAGAGTATTTTAGCTACCATTCTACATTTTTCCATTTTATTATATACATCTTCTCAAAATATATAGAGTATCCAATATAGAGTACACTTTAGCTACATCAAAAATATCGACATCAAAAATCTCACAGATACTGTAGCGAAGAAGCACACTTACAACGCTTCAACTTGGTCACATGAAGACTGTCCATAGCACATGTACGTATAGCAAAACCCTGAAAAAGAAAGCAAAACCCTATATTTTAGAGTATGTCAATTTTATAGTCTGTGATTTATATCGAAAAACCGAGAGTATCAGAGTACTCTAATAAAAACCGAAACCGACAAATAAAGTAAAACATCTAGGCATGGCATAGTGGACGTAGTCCCAAAATCAACGATGCATGCATGCTAATGGAGATGTCATTCCCGAAATAGAAATACTCCCAACTAATATATACCCGCATGTGATTTATAACGAAAAGCTCCCAACAAAAACACCCACAGTACCAAGTTAAATCCATCATGCATAATAGATACCCAACCAACAATTTTAATCCAAATAACAAAACATCTCCTACAGCAAAGAAATTTTTCCCAACCTAACATGTATAATAGGGAAAACCTAAACCAACATCCCACAACAAGTATAGGAAGGAGACCCCAAGCAACAATTTATACAAGAAACCCAAACCAACAATGCATGCATCACAAATAATTCCAACAGCAGCTAGGTAAACCGGAACCGAAAATGATCCAACAGCAAGTAAAGAACCGAACATGATCTAAAGATCATTCCCGCTTCACAAACAAAGACAATCGTAGGATCGTCAAGCCAAAATCGAACCCAACACATATCAGTCGATCGAAACCCTTTTTATGTAGGGATCGAGATCCAACAACATCATCGACAAATAAAATAAATCCAAAAACTGAAATCAATCAAGAGTTTAGAATTTATACTCCAAAATTTGGTGTCGAAATCCGAAGGGAGCCTTCGGACTCGGCTCGCAGGCACGCACAGCGCCTCGCCGGGTCGCGGCTGCAACTGTAGAGAGGCAACATCATCGACACGAAGGTATCCTCGCATCCGTGTCCAGTATCGACTCGTACAAACACGAGCGTATCTGTACCCAAAAATGAACAACCCAACAGTACCAACATACAAACTACGACTAACGACAAGAAACGAAATGAGATATATAAGATGTCTCAGATAAGGATCAATCATCATCTGCTGTACTAGCGTGCCATAACACGTATAGGACACATCCCGACACGGAGCCAGTATATCGGATACGATCTGTAACGCTTTGGTTCATTTGGTCGAACGATCAACACCAAGAATATTAGAGTACTCTAATAAAAACCGAAACCGACAAATAAAGTAAAACATCCAGGCATGGCATAGTGGACGTAGTCCCAAAATCAATGACGCATGCATACTAATGGAGATGTCAATTCCGAAATAGAAATACTCCCAACTAATATATACCCGCATGTGATTTATATCGAAAAGCTCCCAACAAAAACACCCACAGTACCAACACGTATCAGTCGATCGAAACCTTTTTTATGTAGGGAAGCCCAAGAAATTCGTACTAATAACTAACTGCAATTTGGACACTAGCCTAATTTGGTATCTGTATTACAAAGCTTATAATAGGCATATCAAGTTCTCTTATGGCAGCTTTGAGCTTCATGTTACAAGCACTTATATGAAAGGTTAAAATTTCTGTAAGACGGTCTATTATCATGGTTGGAGTAGTTACTAAGCGACTGTTCCCTGTCCAACTTCATTTGTTATAAGCGTGCATTATCTCCATCTTTATAAGCATGCATTATCTCCATTTGTTATAAGCATGCATTATCCATTTAGTCAAACAAATTTTAGACCTTTAGTTGGATGTTTTATATTTTATATTTTTATGAACATGGTATCATTGAATAAGAAGAAACACAAGATAGTTTGACGTTCACCTTCGTCCACGTCCACGTCCATGTCCGAACACGAGTTATTTTATTTTTTCAAGAGGAAAAGAGATTAGGGCGACCCCAGACATCAGTATATTTACCAAAGTACCCGTAATAATTAATGTACGGACAAAACTCATCCTACCATTCCTATACGGACACTCGTACACAATTTTTACTGATAGGAATTGAATAGCTACAGGAGTGGGGAAGTGAATTTTTAAAATTAAAAAGAAACGGAGACTATGCTAGAAGTATATTCATACTTCACATGTTCTAAGCTTTGTTTAATCTTCTCATTATCATGTTTTATTCTCCTTTAACTTGTAGGCATGCCTTAATATACAGCTAATATAATTTTAACATCTAGGATGTCTGGAAGTAGAGTATCCAATATGACAATACGAGTATGGGCACCTTCATTGAATTATCCCTGCAAGTATATCACTATCTTCAGATTCTCCTTTGGTGTAAGATGTGGACAGAGATCTAGTAGATCTATTTGTCCATCAACTCTGTGTCATCCTTTTGTCCTGATACCTGTTTTACATGTTAGTTGGGTCCTCATTAGCCTATTAGACTCTATATCATTTAGTATTATATATAAGATTATAATATACCATGAATCACAAATAAGGGAGCCTTCGGACTTGGCTCGCATGTGATTTATATCGAAAATCTCCCAACAATTTATACAAGAAACCCAAACCAACAATACATGCATCACAAATAATTCCAACAGCAGCTAGGTAACCCAAAACCGAAAATGATCCAACAAAAAGTAAAGAACCGAACAAGATCTAAAGATCATTCGCGCTTCACAAACAAAGACAATTGTAGGTCATCAAGCCAAAATCAAACTCAACACGTATCAGTCGATCGAAACCCTTTTTATGTAGGGATCGAGATCCAACAACATCATCGACAAACAAAATAAACCCAGAAACTGAAATCAATCAAGAGTTTAGAATTTATACCCCAGAATTTAGTGTCAGAATCCGAAGGGAGGCTTCGGACTCGGCTCGCAGGCACGCACAGCACCTCGCCGGGTCGCGGCTGTGACTGTTGAGAGGCTTCGGACTCGGTTCCCCAAATGTAATTACACTCCCTTGAACAAGAACAAACAGAAAAAAAAATCAAAGAACCCTTTTAGGGGAAAAAAATCCAAATCAAAAATTAAGAACCCTAATTTTTAGAAAAAAAATTACACTCCCAACAAAATCATTTTTTAGGAAAAAAATTCAAATCAAAATCACTCACTTAATCAAGAGAACTCAACGATGATGCAGCCCTTTTCGGATCATCGCCGACGTGGACGGAGACGTCGGGAAACCCTAAAATTTCGAACCCTAATTTTGGAGAGATGGATGCATGTATGGTTGTCAAAATTAGGAGATTTTTGAATTTAGGGCATAAAATAAGCAATGATCGAGATTTTAGGACAAACCGGTGGTGAAGGCTACGCCGGTGACATCCTTCCCACTGCAGTGGAGTCTGTAACCGAGGGAAGCGAGGAACAGGCTGAGGGAAGTTGGGGAGCGGGGAGCGGGGAGCGGGCTGAGGGGAGTTAGGGAGCGGGGAGTGGGCTGAGGGGAGTTGGGGAGCGGGAGGAGAAGGAGAAGGAGAAAGAGAGAGGGTTTAGAATTTTTCATAAGTACGGGAGAATTGCGGGGGAGTCGGGGTTAGACTTAAATTTTCGTGCTTTTTTTATGACGCTCGTATCACTGGAGCACTATCAATAACGTTTTTAATGTAAACCGTCATAGATTCTAGTCTTGCTGAACATTGATGACACTTCCACATCAGCCGTCATGAAAATCACTTATCAAGCGTCATTAAAAGGTATTTTTGTTGTAGTGCTAGTGTGGACTCGCAGGTGTGAACCCTATACTACTAACCCTCGTCCCTAATGTGGACTCACAGGTTAGCATCACCCTCGTCCCTAGTGTGGACTCGCAGGTGTGAACCATATACTACTAACCCTCGTCCCTAGTGTGGACTCGCAGGTTAGCATCCCCCCCGTCCCTAGTATGGACTCGCAGGTTAGCTTAAGACACAGATGACTACTAACCCTCGCCCCTAATGTGGACTCGCAGGTTAGCTTCAAGATTTCAAGACAAGGGGTATAGCAGTTCAATTCATGACTTCTCGACCATGACACGACTCAATCAAGGTACAAGTGAACACGACCAATAAGATACAAGCTAACTGTGAACACGGTCTATATAGCAATGATACAAATATACAAGCAGGATATGAAAGATACATGTCAATAATATAAGAAAAACTGGATATTAATAAAAAGACAATGTATGTAAATAAAGCTGTGTAGAAAGGCAAGGTATAATTGCCTTAGGTCCTGAGCTGCGAGTACAGAGCACTGAGTCAAATCCAATGAACCTATTTGAAGCATATATAATGTGTTAATAAATGAGTTTGAGAACACTATCAATCTATCTTTTATGTTATTAAACTCTAGATTCTTACCACAGCATCCACATCCTTCTACCCACTAATAGGATACTTATCCAACTATCTTATTCTTTCTTGCTAGTTATCTATTTGGGACCCCATATACCCACATGCATTAGAACAGGTTATCCTACGCCATTACACATGCTTGTTTTACTCCCATGAATCAAATGCCATCTTATCTTAATATTTGATAACCAACCATCTTGAACTAGTACTCCATGTGAATTTGACCTATGTATAAAACTGATACCAAGTCTACTTGAGTCTCACTTAGTACTTGATACCCACAAACCCTCTACTGTAGTTTAAGAATAGCATAATCCCCTGCAGCATCATACTGTTTTCGAACTGGGTTGCCTGGTTGCAAGTACAAAGCCAACTATTGTATCTGTACAACATTAACATCTATATCAATGTGTTGTACTATACTGATACTGGTGTGGTTTAAATATAAAATTCATCTAAGGTATACACATCCTCAAGGTTGCATGTCACTTAACATTTACTGAGATGCACCCTAAGTTTTCTATCCTAACCTTACCTATACTTCCCTGTGCACTACACAGGCCAAATCAAACCATCCTCCCTTGCACTGTATGTTCTTCCTCCTGTACGTGGTACCTTGCCATTCTCTAGTTTGTTTTGGACTCACCCTAAAGCTTTACAGCCTTCTCTTATGCACTACTTGCTTCTATTACCCAAAACAGTAACTCACACCACCTGTGACTCTCCAACTGCTTAACAAGGTTCTATTTGTACACCTAATCTGTTTGAATATAAGTAGGCTGCCACACTTGGCTCTATGAGACACTTCATACTAACTTTGACACCCCATCCCTGTTCTGGTAATGCACTTATGTGGGTGACTGGTCATGAAGACTTAGGGACTGAACATCAGGTGTCAGGGCTGAATAATGAAGCAGTGATCAGAAGTAAAATGCAGGGCATGACTTGTATAAGGATGCAGGGTACTAAACATATGTAGTGAATAAAGGATACAGAATATGCATACATGGTCTGAAGCAGAGGGCTTCGACTGATCATGCCTTCAAGGTGAATTATACATGTTGGGCTCTGTGTGAATGAACTAACCCAAAATACAGGGCTGAACAATCCTCTTCCCACTGGACTGAAATAAATGTATGCAAGAGAACCAATACCTCTTTGTTGTCCTGTCATCTGTGGTTTCCCAATTCCTGATACACTATGGTATCATGCTTTTAATGGGTCCAACACCCTAAATTCTGATGTCATACTTAAGCCTAACATATATCTTGCCTACATATAAAGGTGACAACCATGTATCAAGATACCTATTAATCTTCATTGTGGCTGAAACAAAATATAATCCCAACTGAAACACATATACATATAGGACTCCCTCGTATCAATCTGAGACTGAGGTCACCTTCAGTCAAGTGACTGGCTCCTTCAGTCAGTCCAATTGAAATAACTTCTCTTCATCTTCTCTCCTCATTTCAGTCAACAATTGATACACCAAATCAGTTCCCTCAAAGTTGTACCTAAACTCAACTCATAAACATCCTATGTCCTGTTACACGTATACTAGGCCATAGTTAAGAGTCATGGCATCAATCCTATGCTCTGCTACTACCCACAGGCTTTATGGCTCCACATCCTAATCTAACGTGGGCACCTAGGGTTATACCTGGCCTATGTGCAATGTCACTGCTATTAATTAGTTCTGTACCTTGATACACTAGCCTAATGGGTCTTCTCTGCTAGCTAGGACACATGGTAACCCCAAACTTGGTACAACCCTCCAATACTTATAGAAGATTACTGATATGTTGGCCCTGTGCATCTATTCACCAACTGTCACCTATATAAGAATATTTTCTATGCTCAGTAATCCTGGAAGTTCCCAGGTTAATACCAACTGGCCTCAAAGGAAAATCCCCTTTAGTACCTAATGGATACAAAGAAGGCTGAGGGTCAGTATCCCAAGGATACATACTAGGGCTATAATGAAGTACAAAGGACTGATACTCTGAGAGTATCAGTCAAATAGGCAAGTAGGCTAGGATACCTGTGAAGTTCAGATGAATTAACTGAACTTAGATGCAAGACAGATGGATGTGGGCAGTGTAAAAACTGAACATAAAGGTTTTTAGTGAATGTTGGACCTGGACCATCATGCAACTGTGTGAATCATTCATAAAGAGGGTATTAGACAGGATATTTCAAAAAGAACTAGAACATTGGTGTTAACTCTAGTATTTCTGATACTCTAATGAGAACCCTCTAAGCTATATGGACAACCCATAGCCCTCTTTCTAGACACCATCTCCGTTAGTATAGGATACATGTGCTCTTATCCTACTGGTATGAGGTGACAGTTGCTCCCTAACATGCTTTATGAATGTGGATACTAGTACCTACCAATAACTCTTGAAGTACACCTATGTCCTGTCATGGGTACTCTACAGAAATTGTCCTGCAACCTAAGGTTAGGCTTGTACAGGTGCTTCCTATATTGGACTACCCTGTTTTGCTCGAGCTACCTATGGATTGACATGTCATGGGAACAAGGTGTCTCTTGTTCTCTGCTACCCATTATATGGTACTGATAGCATCCCTCCCTTGGGTTACTCATAGTAGTACAACTCGAGATTACTTTCCTGGCTTAACCAATATGCTTATACGATACCATGTCTATTCAAGGATTCAATAGCCTTGCTATGAGTTTTGCCCCTCTCTCTCTCTTGGGAGTTATATCGAATACTTGTCAGTCCTAGATTCAAATTCTTCAAATGATAAGAATTTCAACCACTCAAGATATAGGGGATGATACCTTTGATGAATACTGGCAGTTGGCCTATCCTCCGATAATGGCTGTGCTTTCTGGTTCTTCCTGGTTCTTCGTGCAAAGGGTGGTAGCCGCTAAGGTTTGCTGAGGACAGGGATCGACTGCCCTTTATACTGGCGCTGAGGCTATGATCGAATCCCCCAGGAAGATTAGTCTGAGTTTAAATCAAACTCGACGCAATCAGGATTTGAATCAAGTTGATTCTTATCCAATTGGCTGTTGAATTTGAAAGGAAAGTTTTACTATTTCACCCTTTCTGAAATCCAATTGCATAAAAACTCATATTCATTTGATATTTACCTAAGGTTTTAAAACTAACCTTTATGTATGTAATTGGGTCCCTGTCCATATATTGATCCTCTATTGATATTTATTGCAAAACATAAAAGATATAACATAACAAATAAGCATGGTATAAACTTAATAAATAAATATAAAAATTGGTCAAGGGGTTGACAAGTACAACTTTAGGAATCCGACCAGAGGACGATCGCTTTATCCCTTCTACTATGTGAACTTGAAGACTAAAGCCTCTGGAGAATACAGCAGCACTTTTTCAAGAACTCTTCATCTCTGCCCCCTTGATAATGACTGGAAACTCTATTTATAGAGTTCTAGAAATAACTATTTTAGCAGTTATTCTGATGTGCGCGAGGTTGAACTGCACGACTTTAGGTTGCGCCAACTTCAGGTTACGCCAACTTTCATTCAGTTACCCGAACGTGTACTAACTGTATTTAGACGCGTGGCATCATATGATTGTGACGCACATGGTCGTATACAGAGTAGTGCACACGTTTTGAGAGATTAGTGGCATGTGTGCCACATCATCATGCTTTAGAACGTAAGTTGCCTCAACTTTGTCAGGTTGCGCGAGCTTTAGTCAACGATTCAAACTGTGCTTGATTAGGTTGTGCCTAGGCGCAACTCAATGCATAGGCATGTGACAACATTTGGGTATGTGAGGATAGTTTGTTCAGGTTGCGCCTAGGCGCAACTTGCAGAGTGTGCAGCACAGCTGTCATCAAATTACAACAAATCGTCTCGAGCGCCACGCTTTACGAGATTCGAAAAGATTTTCTTCGTTTAACGTGCTGTCAGTGTTGTCAGTTAATGATGACAATTATTGTCAGATGCCATATAGGCTTAGGCACAATATGATTGGGCGCAATCTGATATTTGGCACAACCTGAGCAGTAGCGCAACTTGATCTCTGGGCTTCATAACAGTGGCGCAACTTGATTTTTTGGGCGCAATTTGATTGCTGAGTAGTACAAACATGGCGCAACTTGATTTTTAGGCTCTACAAGACCCCCTTCAAAGTTTTCAAATTTTGAAATATCACAAAACTTTGATGTACTTTGAATCGTGGCAATTATTGAGTCAAGTTGTGCCTATCTCACGCAGTTTGTTGCGAGCTGTTACGATTTTTTATGTGCAACTGAGGGTGACTGTTAGGATTCTATTTTAGGCTATAAATAACCTTCATTTAACTGAATGTAATTCTTTACTTTTGCTTTAATCTTCTGAGAAAATTCCCTTGTGCTCTTTCGATCCCCTCCGACCATCTCTTTGACGTAATGGCACCTAGGAAGACCACCGCTGACAAAGGAAAGAGTGTTGCTGGATCCTCAACCCATGCTCCACCGTGTAGGAACGAAATCGTAAAGCACAATACTCTAGAGGGGGGGTGAATAGAGTAGGCAGGGGAATGTTGCTAATTAAAAATGTTAGCAGCAAGATCACAGAATAATAATCACAATTAAGTAAAGTAAAGGCAGAGATAAGAAAGCAAACGCAAAGACAGCGATGTATACTAGTTTTCCTCTGTTGAGGACTAATCTAGTCGGTAGAACTCTTGCTACCAGTTGAATCCACTATTGGTAAACCGCAAGTTTTCTTACGAAGTCCTTGCAACTTCTACAACGCGAGCTTTGATACGAAGAACTCGTCCAACTTCAAATGTGAAGAGATATTCTTCAATCAAGCCTTCTGATTACAATCTCTCAGAAACTTCTAGACCGTACCGCACTGGTAAATTGACTAGAGGATTGTAATTGGCTTGGGATCTGAAATTTAAAGCTCAAGAAAACTCTTTGGAAGACTGAATGCTTTAGATAGAGAGAAGATTGAAAGTGAATGAGTGAGTTAAAAAGATCGAAATCCTTCTCTATTTATAGGAGTTCCAAAGACAGAATTCTGGCAGAATTCGGGCAGAATTCGGGCAGAACTCTATGAGGAAATCTTGGTCAAATCCGCAACTGCAGGAGGACCAAGTTTAAAAGAATTCAAAAATCAAACGGCCACCAACCGAACTCTGGCCGAACTCTGGCCGAACTCTGGCCGAGTTCTGTCAGGGTTAGGTTAGGGTTTTAAAAATAATTTTTGGGGATATTTGAAAACCTTTTTGAAGCTTTTGTTTAAAAGAATATTTTTCAAAACAAAGGACATTTTAAAAGTATTTTGAAAACATTTTAGAATAGCCTATTTGCCAGTACGACTTGGTATACAACGTATTCCTAGACTCAATAAAATGAAAAATATATTGCTCAAAGGAAATACAGACTCGAGCAGGCAAACATAGCTTCGGTCTTGAACTGCGTAGATAGCTGTTCTTGTTCATGTCCAAGAGTCTGATACATCTTGACTAGCTTCATATATCGAGACAGAGTTTGATCAATTATTAAAATCAGGTTGACCATATGACCAATGGGCCAACACGCCATCCCACGCGCAACAGTATGCGCCTCCTTCTTTACGATGAGAGATGGCTAACCCTGCTCTGGAAGGTGACCGAGAACGAACAACTTTGACCATGGTGGCCGACTTGATTCTAAAATTGACTTGCGCCCCTCTTCTTAGAGTGTTTGGCACATCACAGACTCTGCTCCACCCCTTATTAGGGTGTGGTTGCTTATTTGGGCAATGTTCGTTCTTACGAACTGTGTTGCGCATGCTGTTGCGTAACTCAGTTGTTGCACAATCAAGAATATTGCGCAACCAAGTTTCTGTGCAATTTAGTATGTCGCACAACCTGGGATGTTGCACAACTTAATTGTCGTGCAACTCAGCATGTCGCGTAACCCAGGTTGTCGCGTAACCCAAAATGTCGCGCACTTTCAGGACGTTGCACAACTTAATTTATATGCAACCCAAGATGTTGCGCAACCCAAGTTGTCGTGCAACCCAAAATATCGCACAATCCAAAATATCGTACAACTCAGGACGTTGCACAACTTAATTGTTGCGCAACCCAGGATATTGTGCAACCGAATTGTTGCTCATCATAAGGATAGCTCTTTGTATTTACGATTGTTGCACACTCTTATTGTTTCTAACTTTTGTTCATGTATTTCTTTGCAGTTGATCTCAAAGAAGATCCTCATACTGAGAGATTTGCTTCAGCATTTAATGTCCCTGAGTACAAAGAAAATTTATCTCATGTTTCATTTCCTCAGTATGATGGCCCTGAAGCACGAAAGACCATTCTTGTGGCCCAAGAAAGTTATACTCTTCTATGTTTAATGAACGGGGAACCCCTTGAAAGTGTTGATGGAGTGGTCCACAAGAAACCTGTCTTCTTATTTGGGGATGCCATCAAGAAGACTTCTCAGTCCAAGACAAGGAAAGAAGAAAGAATATACAAATGTGGAGACAAAATCATAGTCTATGGCTTTATCTCAATATGAATTTGTAAGCTACCCCCGAAAGATGTCATGGGACCTGACTCCAATCCAACAAGACAAAGTTGGAAGAATTTGTTATAGAATGGGTCCGCAGCACAAGGACCTCTTTTATAGTACTTCTGAGAAATACAACACTCACTTGAGAGGTTTGAAACCAAGCTGTATTGCTTCCGAGAATTCATCTCTGCTCCTTCCAGTCAGAGTATCCATATTTGCAAATTCTTTCGCAATGGTTGAAGGGAGATATCCAGATCGCAGCATACGTATGACAAGTTTGGTTAACCCAGATATGAAACACTGGAGTAGTTTAACCATATGGATTTTGGATCAGTTCAAGGATAAACTCCTCGAACTAGAACTTTATAATGCCATCTGGACTACAGTCTATGATATTCGACAGAATGCTCATATGTTTCTGGCCTTAGTAGAGAGATATAACGATAGTACTGGAACTTTCATAACCCCCTATGGAGAGATGGGATTTGCGCTTCATGAAATGAGATATCTCTCTCATCTTCCAATGGGCGATAATCCATATGAAGTGTACGTGTCCAAAAATAAAGAATTGGATGCTATGGCAGAAGAAAATCCTCAGATGATTGTCGTTTTCCAAGAACTATTATGTCATTACAAGATCTGCTCCCTCTTCTACAAAAGTGCCACTGTCGGCACTTGTTATACTATCAAATGGATGCCATACCTTTTCTTGGGTCATGCATGTGAGGATAATCCACTTGAGAGTCAAGCTTGTGCTCCTCGTTTTTTTGAACCTTTCAGTCAGAGTGACATACAATATTTGATGGAGCAACACAAGCATGGAGATATCAGACTGGATGAGGACTTGCATCCATTTAAGGCTGGAGACACCCTCCAGAGTTACCGCAGACAGGTTTAGATCCATGTCTAAAGAGGCCCAGCTAGCAGGTTTTCTCTCTTTATGGCTGCGACGCTTCATAATTCCAGGAGCCAGTGCAGTTGACAGGTTCCATTGAGGCATTCTATTTGCTGCAGTATGTCTTATATTTGGATATAAGATGGATCTCCTATCAGCAATGACCTGACGCTTGAACGCAAGATTACGTTCTTTTGTACAGACTATGCTTCATGACAAGGCGGCAAGGCAAGATTTTTCTCGTACTGAGATGCCTTACACCTATTTATTCAGATGGCTATTGCTTCACCATCCATGTTTGATGAACCCCGATGTGGAAAGTATCAGTGGAGATTTCATCAGATGTTACTCCAACGTTCATTGGAAATACACTGCTCTTTCAGAATGCAGGTTTGCATTGAATCGCGGATCTGGATAGAGATTTCAGTGTGTCCCGCCTCCTCACGGATATGAGACTATCCCTCCACCATCAATAGATCTGAATGTAGAATCACTCCACCTAAGTCTACCCATCTTTTCATGGCTGCAGATGATCCGTCCATATCATTTGGTCTACCGATTTGAGGAAGACTGTTATTTGGAGCCATATTTTCCAAGTCGATTTGCTATGGCAATTTAGCTATGATCAACTTCATATGGGTAACGCCACTACTTGTCTGCAAGCCAAAGGTTTTCTGATTGATGGAGCTAGGGCTTGGAGATATTACAATGCCAGGAATACAAAAGCTATATTTTCCATGCCCTTTAATCTTCAGCAAGGCCCGTGTATGTTATATACATACGCAAATTTCTATACCTCGACAAATACGTTTACTGAAAGCTTCTATCCCGCATATAGTTTTGCAAGTGAGAAGAGATCTAAATTGGGAGAACATACTGCACAATCTTTTCGGGATGCAGAAGATAGAGATCCTGCAGATCCACCGCTAGAAGCTTATATTTTCAAGAACTATCCAGATGAAGTACAAGATCCTTTGGACGTATCTTTAAAGGTACGAAAAGAGAAATCCCCTGCCAAGGGGTTAAGAAAAAGAAAAACTGAAGAGACAACGGCCCTCCCTCAACTGGATGAGGGACCTGCTTCACCAAGAGCTCCAGAAAAGAAGAAAAGGACTTCATTGGATATAAATGAACCAACAACCATGAGAACAACTCTTTCTCAGTCAAAACAGATGCTCCTTAGTACTTCCCCCGGAGAGAAGGAAGCCACTCCTTCTGTTAATAAATAAGGAGGGATTACTCAAGAGGGAACATCTACTGTCTTGATCAATCTGGATGATAATCGCACCGGAGCTGCTGAAGAACCGGTTGGATCACCACATAGAGAAGTCAGGAGAAAATTGGCAGTGCACCGAGAAATTCCTCGAAGAACTGATACATCTCCTGTCCCTTCCCCGTCGATGGAATCCACCAGCCGTCTGGGACAAGATGTACCACCTCAGGAAGGTAATATCAAGATTTTGATATACTTTAATATATATTTTTCTCTTAAAGAAGTATATTTAATTGATTTCTTTATTTACAGTGGCTATTTCAGCGGATGTCCAGCCTTCTGCCACCACTGTAGAAGCCTCAAAATTAGATGCTTTGGTGGTACGTATTCCTGCCAATATACTTGCTGCGGCAGGGATAACGGTTCCTTCATCAACTCCTATGACTCCAGTGACTATCTCTCCAGAGAAGGATTTGCTTCCGCAAGAAGAAACGATAAATTCTCCAAAGGTGCAAGATCCTACTCATTCTGAAGAGGATCGGGAGATGATTGACGCATTAGCCGATTGTGACTATAGTGATGAATCTTTTGGTGATTACTGGAATAATACCACTAAAGAAGGACAAATTTTAGTGGATGTGCCATCACCTCAAGAATTACCGACAAATGAAGGCCAGTCAACTGCTGAGGGTGAGAAAAATCTGGTTATCGAAAGAAGGGCATGTTAGTCCCAGAATCGATGAACCCAGAATCTCTGAAAAACCTGAGGCTTCTAGAGTGGTAGTATAATTAGCAGATCAAAGTCCCATTACTCTACCACTTCAGACTGAATCAGGGGCTGGAAGTAGTCAAGCCACGATGTTTGCGGACACTATGTCGAAGCTTCAGCTATAAGCATCCAGACCTCTTGAGACTCCCCATGCAATGCCTAGCTCAGGTAGATTTCTAAAATGATTTATTTATTTTAGCTTTTTAACATCATACATCGCTTTAACAACTGGCATATGTAAATTGCAGAAGGACCTACAGGAACCACAGCATAAGAGGGGAGTTCTTTCCATATCAGTGCTCAAGACGAAATACCTCCAGCTGTTAAAATTGTAAAGACTCCGACAGAAGCGGTAGCCACCCCAGGTGCCGTAGCAGCTAACAAGTTTGTGGTGGCCTCCTTCACTAAAGTCTTATTCACATCCTTGGAGCCTTTAGTCCACCAGGTAATGGAGAGAGAAGATGTCACATTCAATACAATTAGAAATCCCTCCTCATTTTTAATTGGAGGCATCCGTAGCCAAGATGATGAGGCTCAGGCCACTTTCTTGGAACACATCTTGGACGAGCTAGAGGGATCAATTAAGGCTTATAAAGACCTTAAAAGAGGAGACGTTGAGCTACTGGTGAATGCAGAGTATGAAGCTATGGCTCGAGAGGCTGAGACTAATAAAGCCAATTTTGAATCTTTCTTACTGGCTTTCACAAGACAATCCTCTAAACTTGACATCCAGATTGCTGAAGTAGCTTCTACTGTTGATCGTCATATAGCTATAGCTATGGATGAGAAAAAGAAAGCTTCTGATCTAGAGGCTAAAATCGTTTGGCTTCAGGAGGAGCTTAAAATCGTCAAGCAGGGTATAGAAAAAGAAACTCAGCTACATCAAGTTGCTGTTAACCAATTAGATGCTTTGAAGCACCAAAAGGATGAATTTGACCGACTATAAAATGAAGAACTAGCCGTCAAACAGCTGCTCTGCACCCATTTGACCCAGAGTCAGGAAGAGTTGAAGCCAGGCAACGGGTGCTAGATTCTTGTACTGAAAGAGTCAAAGCTTTGAAGAAGCGGATTGTAGAACTCATTCACTTACTCTTCAGAGTAAAATGATCTAAAATTGTTATGATGTATCTTTTTTGAACATTTTAATCAAAAAGAAATGAAATGAGATTTTTTTCTGTGGTTCCATTACTTGTTGCATACCTTGTTATAGATATAAGTAATAGAATAGAAAATATATTCAGAGGTACTTGACGTGATATATTTCTTGATTTAGAAAATAACGATATGTATTATATCTGCTCAGAGGTAATGTGGACGTGGCAGAATATAATGTTTGAAATATTGTTATTTCACTAGACAACTTTGTCAGAGGTGATAGGGACGTGACAAGTTGCTGACGTAGATAATTGGAATTCAGAGGTGCAGAGGACGTGAATTCTTTTTTCTGTTTTAGATGTGAGAATTTATCATCTATGGTTTTATTTACGAGAAAGTAAATAAAAGACAATAAATGCTAAGACTAACGAAACGAATGAATAAATGGACAGTCAGACTTCTTAGTGGAGAAAAAGTGAATAAATGAACAGTCACCCCGATTGTTGAAAAGGAGGAATTAAATGGATGAACAGTTACCTCGATTTTCGAGGATGAGAATGAATGAACAATCAAACTTTTTTAGGGAATGGATGAATGAACAGTTGGACTTCTTTCGAGGAGAAAAAGTCATATCGGTTCTCGAAGCCGATTATCTAGTCATTCTGTCTATAAATAGAACAAAACTTTTGTAGATATTGTCAACTTCTTTTCTCTCTGTACAGAATGTCTTCTGAAGATTTGCTTACTCCGAAGATCGAAGATACGACTGAGACGCCTCCTGCTGAGCCTTTGGTTCCTCCTCAGAAAGAAGTGGGTGAAGGCTTGACTGTTTCTGTATTAGAGCAGGACCTGGTTGCCAAGTTGGTGGAGCCTGGAAGACTGCTGAAGAAGAAGCTGTGAAGACAGCTGCCTGTGAGTTGCTGGTGTGTTCAGACAACGAGATGTTTGAAATACTGGCAAATTATATATTTAATCAGGAAGGGTCGGGTCCTCGTCCCCGTCCTTGATATTATGTAACTCTTTCTGCTTTTAAATAAAATGAGTTTTATTTACATCATTTCTCTGAATGAAAGACATTTTGCTTTTATACATAATATTTCTTGAGAAATTTGCCATTGATAGGCATCATAGCAATTCTGCCATCCATATCTGTTAATTGGTAGGCTCCATTTGAGAAAACCTTGTTTACCACATACAGACCTTCCCATTTCGCTCGAATTTGCCTTTGCTCATGTGGGTCATAGTCATAGGACGTCTGACCGTAAGAACTAGCTCGCCTTCCTGAAATGTTCGCACTTTGACTTTGCGATTGAAAGCTTTTGAGATACGGGCATGATATAATTCGATATGTTGTTGGGCTAGTAGCCTTTTCTTATCGAGCGCCTCCAATTCTTGAAGCCGAAGATGATTATTGTTTTCTTTGGTAAGTTCATTAGCAATGTCGATTCTCAAGGATATAATTTGAATTTCCAACGGTAAAACAGCTTTACAACAATATAGCAGAGAAAAAGGTGTACAACCTGTGGGATTACGAACTATAGTACGATAAGCCCATAGACATTCTCCAAGCTTCTCACTCCAATTACGTTTGTTGATAGACAAACTTTTTAAGGAGTTTGATGATTGTCTTGTTAAATGCTTCAGCTAACCCATTAGCTACAGGATTATAGGCCGTAGAAGCAACATTATTGATTTTGTTGTCATCACAGAACCTAGTAAACTTCTGGCTGGCGAACTGTGGTCCATTATCATGAATAATCCGACAAGGTACTCTAAATCTATATATCACATGATATTTGATGAAGTTGATGACACTGCTAGTCTTCAATTCAGCTAAAGGTATAGCTTCAGCCCATTTAGAGAAAGTAATCGGTTATAGCCAAGATAAACTGATGTCCTTTAGACGAAGGAGGATTGATAGGACCAATTACATCCATGCCCCAAGCTTCGAAGGGCCATGAGGCAGCAGTCGGGTGAAGAAAATTCGACGGTTGGTGAATAAAATCTGCATGAATTTGACATGCTCGACATTTTCTTGCATAGTCAATGGCATCTGATACCATAGAGGGCCAGTAGTAGCCCATACGTCGGATACGATCTTGTAGTTTAGGAACCGGGCTGATGTGCTCCATAAATGCCATCATGAGCTTCGCATAATATTTGCTTTGCTTCATCACCAGCAATACATCTTAAGAGTAATCCGTCAAAAGTTCGTCGAAAGAGAGTTTTGGTGGTATGATTATAATAAAATTGAAGCGATCGCCGGCGAATACTTGTAGCTTCTTTAGGATATTCAGGTAGTATGTCATGTACTGCAAAATCGATTAAAGGTGCTCTCTAATCTTCACTGATGACATTGACTTTAGTTGAATTACTGAATTCAATGTTATGGTTATTTTCAATATAAAACTGTTCTCTATTAGAGATAACAACCATTTGTTGTCTTTTGACCAAAATTGCTAAGACCGCTGCTAGATTAGCTAAGGCATCAGCTTTGTGTTGCATGCTCGATGTATATGTTCGATAGAAATCCTTTGAATGAGAAAGCTATTTGATTGCCGCTTCGTGGTATGGTACCAAATCTTGATGTCGAACTTCGTATATACCTCTAACCTGATTAACAATCAGCTTAGAATTGCCATAGTACTTCGAGATATTCAATATCCAGTTGTTTAGCTAATTGGAGTCCAATGAGTAAAGCATTATATTCTGCTACGTTGTTGGAGCACGACTCATCTAAGGAATAAGCTCTCTGAATAGCCAATCCATCAGGTGAAACAAGAACAATTCCCACTCCAGCGACAAGGTGTCTCCAGGTCCAATTCTAGACGCTCCGTCGAAGAATAAACGCCAAGTAGGAAATTCTTCTGAGATCATATTTGATTCCATTGTCTCGTCTGGAATCTCATCATAGAGTTTAGATGTCTCAGGGACAAGGATGAGCTGCTAAGAAATCAGCAAGTGCTTGGCCTTTAACAGACTTTTGTGGAACATATACCATATCATATTGTGCTAATAATATGGCCCATGTAGCAAGCCTAGAGTTGAGTGTACTGGGCTTCTTCATTAAGACCCGAAGAGGATTAACTCGGGAAATAACATGAATGGTTTGGCTGATGATGTAATATCTTGTCTTTTGAACAGCAAACATTAAGGCTAAACATTCTTTCTCTACCGGACTATAACGATGTTCAGCTCCAATCATCGTCCGACTGAGGTAGTAAATGGCTTGTTCATGACCTTCTTTGTTCTTCTGAGCTAGTAAAGCTCCCAATGAATGGTCCATTGCCCGGACATATATCAAGAAGGGTATTCCTGAGATCGGTGGTACTAGGACCGGTGGACTCATCAAATACCGCTTTATGCCATCAAATGCTCGTTGACATTTTTCTGGCCAAATAAAAGATACACCTTTTTTTATTAACTGAGTAAATGGTCTGCAACGTCCAGACAAATTTGAAATAAATCTCATGATGTAAGCAAGTCAACCCTAGAATCCTCGTAGCTCTTTTAGATTGCGTGGAGGACGCATCTATTGAATGGCTTTGATCTTCTCGGGATCAATGTGTATACCTTTAGAGGTAATAACGAATCCGAGAAATTTGCCACTAGAGACTCCCAAAAAAGACTTGGTGGAGTTCATTTTGAATTGATACTGGCACATTAGATTGAAGATGGTTCTTAAATCTTAGATATGATCTTCCTTTAGACGACTTTTGATAGCAATATCGTCAACATAGCATTCAACGATCTTTCATAAATAATCTCGAAAGATAGTACTCATAGCCCGCTGGTAAGTTGCACCCGCATTTTTAAGACCGAAAGGCATGACAGTATAACAATATATTCCACGATGAGTACGGAATGAAGTGTGTTTTTCATCTTCAGGATTCATTCGGATTTGATTGTACCAGAAAACCCATCCATGAAAGAGATTCGTTCGAATCCACAAGTATTGTCGATCATGACATCAGTAATTGGGAGAGGGAATTCATCTTTAGGGCAAGATCATTGAGATCTCGAAAGTCTATGCACACTCAAACCTTCTGATCTTCTTTCAAGACTGGTACAATGTTGGCTACCCAGTCAGGATGCTGTTCTTTCTGATAAAACCACAAGCGATAAGCTTTCTGACTTCATCATCTATTGCATCCATCATCTCAGGCTTGAATCGTCGTTGCTGTTGTTTGACTGGCTTGGCATTAGGAAAAATGTTAAGTTTATGAGTTACAACCGAGGATCTAAACCCGGCATATCTTCATAACTCCAGGCGAAGACATCGATATATTCACGAATGAGGTGAATCACTTCTTGTTTATCATCCTCTGGAAGATTTTTGCTAATAAGAATCGGTCATGGTACATCTTTCTCTCTAACATCGATCTAGATTAGTTGATCTTCGATAGGTGGTTCTCGTTATTCAAAATGGAGTTCCCACTGAATGTCCATACTTTGTGCCCAAGGATCTGCTTCAGGAGCTTCTTCAATATCATCCTCGTCATTTTCAGAGAACTCGACAGACACCATATTAGAAGATACTGTCACCCGATGGACATGTCCTATACTGGTGTCTGAATCCCATAAAACAGAATCAGAAGAGTTAGATCGTTCTTCTTCATCGGATTCAGAAGCTTCTGGAGTCGGAATTGGTGAAGTATAACCTAATCTCTGCTTCGTTTTGCTGTAGTAATGTTATGATTTTCCTTTTAGAACAGAAATACAAATAGGAGTTCGCCTTCTTTTACCGCTATTGAGACCAGTTTTGAAATCATAGCCCATTTTACGGATGATTGCCTTAGATTGTGGACTATAATGACGTAGTTGTAGCCTTCCTGTGTCATCCTTATTATTCCTGTCGAGTATGATTTTTTTTTTCTTTTACTAAAAAGTATAGGAGTTTCGCCTTTTTTTCGAGAAGTCACTAGGAAGAACGATTCTTGTATTGATTCAAGTGATACCACGTTTCGAAGAGATGGTACGACTCCTATTGTAAGTGGTTTGAAGCTATCTAACATATCCAAATAACATTGAGTATGATAAGAGACATCAATATACTACAAAGGAGATGCTACTTTATTGATTTTTACATTATCATTTACAATAAGACTTTTAGCCTTAGAAGGCTTAGTCAGATTGATAACCAGAGGAGGAGAAGAAGAACGAGAAGGAAGGAGAGGTTTTTTACGACGAAGGTCGATTACAAGTGGCTCAGAAGAGGTAAGCTCCCTTTGTTCCTGACTAATACCAGGAGGCTGCTTCTTGTGAGAAGGAAGGTAAATATTCAATATCTTGGAAGACTGAGGACATGAAGTACGTCATTTGACAGGGATCACCAGAGTATCATTTGGCACGCCTTTCTGTTCTTCGTCAGTATCCATTGCCAATACCACCTTCATGAATTCTTCTTTGTACATGCGAGAATCATTACAGTACGCTTCAACACCCTTGAAAGGATTTAAGTCTGCAACTTCTTTCTGTACTTCTCTATTGCCATCCACATATTTGAAACATTGGTAGAGAGTAGAAGGTACAATGTTGTGTTCGTAGAGGAATGGTCTTCCTAGCAAAGCATTGTATGAACCATAATTATCAATCACGTAGAAAGTCACCTTTGTACGAAGATTGTCGATTTGAAGTTTCAGGCGTATCTTCCCAAAGGTTCACTTCTTCCTTGATTGAACCCCAAGATAGTAGTGATAGTTGTAGAAAGGTTGTGCACCGGGATCTTCAAAGCATCTAATAGTCATCGCATGATGCTAAGTGCAGACCCTGGGTCAATCAGAATGCGATCGACTTTCATGGTGTCTACATATCCCGTGAAGTAGAGAGGACGGTCATGACGATTGTCTTCTAACAGAATGTCATCTTGTGTAAAAGTGATGTTGGGCATTAATTCAAATACACTATGACAATGTGTACAACTGACAGGCTCTTTTTTAGGCTTCTTGAGGATATTAAGACAAGCATCAGCCTGCATCAAAGCTTCACTCAGCGTTTCTCGAGTTTCTTTTGAGAGACGTAAGAGTTCGAAGATTGACAATCTCGCTAGAGTGTTCGCCAATTGATCCTTTATGTCAAAATTATATGGCTTCTCAAGTCCGAGAGATGAGGACTTCTTCAATGCTTTATCAAAGCGGATAGGTTGCTTTCCCTTGTCTACTGATGTTGGTTTGAAAAGAATTGGTTCGACTACTGGCGAGGATGTAGATGGTATATTCTCAGCAGGGGAAGATGATGCAGGAATTGCATCAGAAGATGGAGCAGGATTCTCTTGAGTTTTGAAATATTCTCGGAGATAAGGTTTCCCAGATCTGGTGCCGATTAAAATTTCTTCTTCTACTACAGGTTCAAAGGATACCATGTTGCAGCTCTTCGATTTAGTTTTAGAACGCTTTTTTTGATTAGAAGAAGAAGGCACTTCAAAGTCTGCCACGATATCTGGATGAATCCACATGATTTCTCCTTTATCTATAGATAGCAGAACAATACCTTCATTTTGAGGCGGTAGAAAATTCACGATCTCGAGAGTAGCCCTCCAAATAGGGACAACACCATCTTATACTAATTGCGGTAGAAAGTCACCAAATTGCACAGAAATAACATTGGCCGTCACAGTCTTCTCATCCTATTGGAGAGTAACTGCACCAGAGTTGACAATCTCTTGGATTTTGCCCTTGAGCACATAGCATGCTCGAATTGGATGCCCTATAAACCTATGATAAACACAATATTTAGGGTGGTCAGTCTTACCCACTTCTTCTGGTCGTTTTGCCTCCGGCAGTTGAAGCTTATTGCTTTTTATCAAGCAATCGAAGATGCTCATAATATCATCTTTATCGAAAGAATATTCTTTTTTGGACGAGGTGCTTTTTATTGTGGTACTGATGGAGTGGGTGTAGTCTGAGCAATATTGACAGCCAAAGATTTCCTGCCCTTGATATTGATGGCCAACGTTTCTTTGCCCTTGCGATTGTTTTGGCAATTATTGTTGCCGGATGTAGGATGTTCATCTTGGTAAGGATTAGCCATTTGAACTCCTAATTGTTTGAACTTCTCAGCACTAACCTTCGCTGCTTTGGCATTTACAATAAAAGAAGGCCAGTCTTGGAATTGTGTAGATCCTGTCCATATGCTGATAATAGACAGTAAGTTTGATTTACAAGTGTCTATTGTTACAGCAGATGGAGTTCCTAGAGGCATTTTAAGTGCCTCTCGGCAGAATCTTTTAATAAAATTCTCAGTGGTTTCATTATGTCTTTGTTTAATTTTGATGAGGGCAAACATAGTCATATCGTTGACCCCCTCATAAAATCGTTCCAAGAACAATTGCTTGAAACCAGCAAAGGAGGTTATGCAGCCATCAGGCAAACTACGGTACCAGTCATATGCTGTACCGGCTAAACAACCGACGAATACCCTGGTAAGAAGAGCATCATTTGGCTGCAATTGATTTGTCATCAGTTCAAAGTAATTGATGTACTGACTTGGAGAAGTGCTGCCATCAAACAGCATAATGGTAGGATCTTGTATTTAGGAGGAAATTGAACCTCCTTTCATTCTGCAGGATAAGGTTGTTTTATCCCAAGTCTTTGTAGACCATCCTTCTGCTTAAAGGCCTCGAACTGGGTGCGTAAGAGTTTTATAGCCTCATTAGCATCCCTTTATGTCTATGAATTGGTGGGTTGATTTGAATTGTTAGGAGGAGAAATATAATGATAATTACCACCCCCAACACCAGACTGACTGGAAACAGCTTGAATCGGTACAGAAGCAACCTGGGGAGGTGGTACCCCCAGACTAACATTAACAGGCACAGAAGATGCTATGAGCTCGAATTTGTAGCATGATTCGTAACCGGTGGCACTGCATATTGAGCTACGATTATGGTGTGCATACTTGCGACCATTTCAGCCATGGTCTTCAGTTTATCTTCCAGTGCAGCAATTCGTTGTTCTTGACTGGCTGAACTAGAAGCACCTTGATCTTCTGTAATGGCATATGTTGTCACCTCTCTTGCTTCTATTGACAAGATAGTTTGTTCAGAGCTTTCACTATCTGCGTCAAAGTCAGATAAAGAATCCTCTCCCAGATGAGTAATAAGGAGATCTTCCTGATTAAGGATATCTTGGTCTGAATTTCAATTTTTTGATCTGGTATGTTGAAAGACCCATTCACTGGACTCACAGAGTTGACCCAAATACTGCGGACTGGGATTGCGAGCCGTGCCATGCTTTGAAGATTTTCTACCCCCAGTGTCCCGGGAAGTCATGTTGATAGAAGCATATAACAGCTCATCTTCATCTTCATCTACCATCGTGGGTTCAGGAGTTGAAGCATAGTTCAGACGATCGAAGACAGATCGTTTAGCTGATTGAAAACAACACTTGATAACCACTTTGTGAAATCCAAAATTTTAGAATTATTTAATTATTGGTTTGTAGTGAAATTTTTGTTTAATTATTATTATTATTATTATTATTATTTAATAGTTGGATTTTAGGAAAAATATTATTTTAAAATATCGTTGATTTTTGTTTGTGGCCCGCCCGATCCCGAGTCCGGACTCCGAACCCGAGTTCGAACCCGGTACGAGTTCCCGAAACCCAATCCCGTTTTCTGAACCCATTCTTGATTTCTTATTTCTAAAATAGAAATATATATATATATATATATTTTATATATATATATATATATATATATATATATATATATATATAATATATATATATATATATATATATATATATATGTGTGTGTGTGTGTGTGTGTGTGTGTGTGTGTGTGTGTGTGTGTGTGTGTGTGTGTGTGTGTATTTTGGAAAAAAAAAGAAAAAATATATATATATATATATATTTTTTAAACCCATTGGCCTGGTCACCCACGACCAGGCCATGTACCTATTCTCCAGCCCCTTCTTCCACCCCAACAAACACTCTCCTTCACATATTCTTTTCACTACTCCACATAAAACACTCCACCACCCCCACGAACCAGCATCTCCCCCTCACAAATTCTCCTCTTCCCCTTCCTCACAAACCCACACTCCCTCTCCCTCTCACAAGAACACCAACCCCTCTCCCAAACCATCTCCTCCCCAAACCCACCAACTCACCATTTCTTTCACCATCACTCTCTCTTCTCCAGAGCAACTTCTTCCCAAACCCTTTCCGAGAAAACCTGCGCCGGCACCCGAGTACCACCCCCGGCTCGTCCAGCCGCCCGCGGCTCCGCCCGCGACTCCGCCCGCGGCTCCCCAGCCGGCCGCCCATCTCCTGGCCGTGCCACTCCGGTCAAGACCCCCGCGCGCCTCCGGCCGCGTCCAACCCCACTCGACGTCGGACCAGCGCCTAAGCCCCGCGGTCGCCCTCCTCCGCCTGCGCCTGCCCCGACGATCTTCCGCGCCGGCCAGACCTAGCTGTGTCCAACTTCCGTCGTGCCCTAGACGGCGCCCTGCCTCCCGCGGCTCCACTCGACGCTGTCCCGAGGCCGCAGCACCTCCCGACCGGCCTGATCCGCCCCCGGCGTAACCCCTTCGTGCTGTCGTTGGCCAACACCTTTCCGGCTAGACCCCGATCTCCCGTTCCGCAGCTGTCCTTTGCTGTCCGCGTATTCGGACTTTCCCGATTCTGCGGGAATTGGGTTTTCTTCCAAATTTTCATCTAAGAGCTCTAGCCGAGCAACCCAAGGTACAATTCCGGTCCCGTTCCATTTATTCGATAGTCGATGATGATAATGGTCCCTGATTCCCTCCCGGGAATTCAGTTTTAGGTCGACGTAGTGATTTCAGATTTTCCGGAGACGTTTCTGTGATGTTCTGTGTTTATTTTGAATTTTTCCGAAATATGTTTTCTGGATTTTGGGTGATGTGGTCTCCGATTTCATTTCGGGAATTCCCGAAACTATATTTCGGGTTTCCGGTTAAGCTTCGGGAATTATTCTGTGAATTTACTTTTGTGTAAACAATGGTTTGGAAGTTAATTTCTGGGTGTTCCCTGGTTTGGGACTTTTATTATGGGTGTTCGGCGCATTTTTCTAGTTTTGGGTTGTCCCGAATATAAAGGAAATGTTGCCCAAGTTTTTATAAAATTTTATAAATGAATTTCAAATCGGTTTTCGAAAATTATTTTATTTAATTAGATTTTTGGGCGACGACCATACCGGTCCGTGGACCCTAGCGAAATACAAATGAATCCGGTTTTACCCGGACGTTGAGGCATTAGTAACAAATAGTGACGATTGGACCAAGTCTGAGACTCCTAAGATTTTATTTATTTTATTTTTTAGTTTTGTTTTCGATATTTAAAATACGAGATATTAGTCAGAGCTAACTAATTTTCTCTTATTTTAATTTATGTAAAATTTATAAGGGCATAAGCCCAGATTTCTATTCTGTTAGCTGTGCCCCTGTATTGTGTAGATTAGAATTTTTTTTCCTTTATTTTCTGGATGGTTTATCTTTTTCATAAATAGGCGCTTCATAACAAAATGACTGATAAATATTTTATATAAATTAATAAGGATTTCTCACGATAAAATAACTTGATTAAAATATTGATAATTAACAAAACCCACGTTTTATCATTGAAAGAAAATGTAGTTTTATATGTATAATATGAAAAATATAAAGTTTTACGAATTAACCGGTAATGACAAGTTTTCCAAGTAAATCAGAAACTGGCTATCCAACTAAATGAGAACCAACATAGTACGAGTCGTAAACCGTTAGCAGTAGATTAAATAAACAACTTAAAATCTGACTAGGACCTGCTACTAGAGATTGCAACTAGCACACCTAGCTTGGTTTCACAATGGTTCTAAGTCAAGTTCTCCAACTGTAGGATCTCGGAGACGAACCTAGCATCTTTCCGGAACCAACACCGTTTCCAGTCATAAACAAAAGCAAGTACATTTTGTGTTAGTTTACAATTATTTAGTAATCGTTTTATTACAAGTTTAATCCACGATGCAACCCGGAACTCTCTCTGAGAGCAATGACTGATTGACTGTTGGGTACTGGGGAGTAGTGTAATGAGTATGACCACATCCAAAGTAATAATTTAGAACTGTATTAGCTTACCCCTCATACACACGGGGATAAGCCATATCATTCACTGTACAACCCAATCCAGTCATATTCATTGCCTATTCACATCATAATATTTTAACTGCTGGAGAACTGTTTATTTCAAATTGTTTAAAAGTGTATAACTCTATTATTATTTTAATTGTTGGATTATCATAAATTGTACTTTGCTCCCTCCTGACTAGAGATAACATTTTTAGGGGATTTTGAGGATGTTGAGCTGTTATACAACAACTATTATGACCCAGTTCTGTACCCTATGGTATTGCCAGAGTCCCCATTGGAGGACGCAGGACCTGAGGCCGACGAGCCGAATGCTTAGCTAGATATTTTTCCTGTTTCCAGTTTTGTTGTTTGGAATTTTGTTTATTTGATTTCAGCATTCATTTCAGTTCTTTTACTTTCCAGTTGTATTCATTCAAATGTTGAATAAAGTTTTTAAATTCCCGAATATTGAGTTGTGACAAATGTATAGATGTTGTTGTGATTACCTGCTTATGGAACAGCTTACTGCCACCGTCTCACAACGGTGCAGGCTGGGCATGATCCGGTTCGACCCAATTATTTGGGATCGGGTCGTGACACACTTCATGAAGGCAGTGGCGTTCTGATGGGTGGTTTAAAGCTGAGTAAGATGTCTCTGTGATCTCTCATTTTTATGTAAGACGTTCTCGAAGATCAGTTACTACCATGGGACGAGAAGAAGCCGGAGTTACATATTCCTTAATGATGTTAGGAACATGACTCCGGTTCTTAAGATGCTTAGTTCCATGGGTGTATAGAGAAGTACTTAATTCATTGGCATAAGTGATTGAGTCTTTCTCTTCAAAGCTGTATTTCTGGCGCAAGTTGGCCCTTGGCATAGGATGCTTGCATTTTACCGAGGTTGCTACTGATTGACGCCTGTTGAGATAGGCACGCAAATCAGAGAATTCTGCTCCCGGTGCATCTGTTTGAGATACCATCAATTTTTCTTGTTTGGATCTTAAAATATGCAAGGTTGGAAAATCTTGAGTAGATACCATGGGGGTAGGCAGGATACCTCTTTGATCAGCATTCTTTCCCTTGGCAGAGATTTGAAGACCTCTGTTGAGAATAGAGGAATCTCTGTTCAAGGGAATACAATCTGAGATATTTTCCTCCGAGTCATAGACTGGAGAAGATTGAAAAAAGACCAAAGGGTGCTTTTCTTTATTTTATGAAGGGTTAGCTAAAAAGTGTTTCCCTCTGTTTTGCTGTTGAACCACATTAGGCACAAGTTGTGCCAGTTGAGGAAGTGTCAAAGGGCCCTTTCCTTTGTTCCGTCTAGTACTAACACTAGAACATTGCTTCTCCAAGTTCAGAACTGGAGAAAAAGAGGGAATAGCCAAAAGGCTAGTTCCTTTGGGTTGCACCAGGGTAGCATAGTGTGCAAACTATGCCTGGGCAGCAGGATGCATAGGTTGCGCCATAATAGAAGGGGCTACAAATTACGCCTCGGCATTAAGGTGAATGGGTTGCGCCTTGGCAGCAAGGTGAATGGGTTGTGCCTTGGCAGTAGAGTGAATGGGTTGTGCTCTGGCAATAGGGCGAGTGGGTTGCGCACGGGCAACAAAATTAATGGGTTGCGCTCGGGCAACAGAGTGAGTGGGTTGCGCGTGGGCAACAGAATGAGCGGGTTGCGCGTGGACAACAGAAGCAAGCTGCGCCTGGGCCATAGAGGCAGATTGCACCTTAGCCCCTGAGCGCCCAGGTTGCGCATGTGTAACAGCAACTGTGGAAGACTTGGGAGTGCACATAGTTCTGTTCTTGGCAATAGCCACAGTGCGCTTGGTGCTCTTGGTGTTGATCATATCCTCGTAGGCTGTCTGGTTGACTTGAACAACCAGGGTCTTCTGCATCTTGCCGATTGACGTGGTATCATATTGAGTTGTCACCTTCTCGTCGGAGGAGAAAGTCGTCCCTAGCAGAGTCGTCATTTTGTTTGCAAAACACAAAAAAGTTTATTCCAAACATAAAAAGAATCGTACAAAGTATAATGAATTCTGGGGAAGTACAACTTTAGGAATTCGATCAAAAGACGACCGCTTTATCCTTTGGACTATGTGAACTTGAAGACTAAAGCCTCTGGAGAATGCAGCAGCACTTTTGTAAGAACTCTTGATCTAAGCCCCCTTGATAATGACTGGAAACTCTATTTATAGAGTTCTGAAAATAACTGTTCTAGCAGTTATTCTGATGTGTACGAGGTTGAACTGCACGACTTTAGGTTGCGCCAACTTTCATTCAGTTACCCGAAATGATTGAGATATGCATGGTCGTGTACAGAGTAGTGGACACATTTTGAGAGATTAGTGGCATGTGCGCCACGTCATCCTGTTTTAGAACGTAAGTTGCCTCAACTTTATCAGGTTGCGCAAGCTTCAGTCAACGAGTCAAACTGCGCTTGATTAGGTTGCGCCTAGGCGCAACTCAGTGCATAGGCACGTGGCAGCATTTGGGTATATAAGGAGAGTTTGTTCAGGTTGCGCCTAGGCGTAACTTGCAGAGTGCGCAGCACAGCTGTCATCAAATGACAGCAAATCGTCTCGAGCGCCATGCTTTACGGGATTCAAAAAGATTTTCTACGTTTAACGTGCTGTCAGTTGTCAGTGCTGTCAGTTAATGATGACAATTATTGTCAGATGCCACGTAAGCTTAGGCGCAATATGATTGGGCACAATCTGATTTATGGCGCAACCTGAGCGGTGGCGCAACTTGATCTCTGGGCTTCGTAACAGTGGCGCAACTTGATTTTTAGGACGCAATTTGATTGCTGAGTAGTACAAACATGGCACAACTTGATTTTTAGGCTCTACAATTTTGATGTCTTGTCTCATTTGGATACATTTATGTTTATATTTAGGATCAAGTTGTTATTCTGGATGTTTATGGAGATGTTATCGTAGACACTTAGATTTCTTCACATGTTTGTATTTTATTTGATAATTTTCATTATCTATCTATCTATCTTATCGTACTTCTACCTTAGTTGTGATTGAGCTGTATATTTCTGTATTGTCCTCCATTTGGAGTGTATATACTGTACAGGTACCTTATAATTGTTAGATGTATGTGACCTAGGACAACGTTCTATCGCCGACACTGCGGCGTAGGCTGGACGTACCCACTTCTCGTGCCGCTACACTGGGTGTGGGTCGTGACACATTTTTAGTGGTGGTCTATGCAGGTCGAGTTATGTAGTTGTATTCGAACTAGAATATCACTACAGCCTGCAGTAGGATATAGGATACAGTTTTGAAGGTACTCAATCACACCTAGGAAATCTCTTATCTGATTCCATCATCAAAATTCTTGCTGCTTTGTTATCTTCCTTTGAAATAAACTGTCCTCCTTTGACGTTATCGATTCATTCTCAGAAATTGCCTTCTTGTTTGATATATCTCCAGGATGGTGCAGACATGATCCCATCGCTCCGGCCAGAGGGATACTACTGAGAGGTTTGCCATCTCTCGTCCGGCTCAGCCCGGTCAGACAGTTCCCGTGGTACCTTCTCATGTCAGAGTTTCTGTCGTATTCGGGGGTGCACATCTGCCTGTTTCGAGTTCTTCCCCCATCATTCTTGATTTCTTCCAGCAGCAGCAGTCGTCTTCGGGATCGGTTGACCCAGCGTAGTAGTTTGACTTCTTTCAGAGGATGGTGGAGGCCCAGCGACAACAGTTCGCTCATTTTCAGCAGGGCATAGAGAATGCCCATCAGCTTGCCCTGATGACAGTAGAGAGAGTTATTACGCAGCCCCAGGCAACCCAGATGCAGCCGTTTCAGCCAAAGACACCAGGGATCCAGGAGTTCCAAAAGATGCGTCCGTAGGACTTCCGCGGCACAGAGGGGATTCTTTATGCGGATGACTGGATAGAGCACATCGAGGAGATCTTCCGGCTGGCAGAGATTCCAGCATGACTGCAAATTTAGGCGGTAGGTAGTCAGATATAGGACCTGGCTTACAATTGGTACCAGACGGACCCGAGGGTCGGTACAGAGGGACAGACTTAGGAAGCCTTCAAGAAGCTGTTTAAGAAGAAGTTTTTCTCTGACATAGCTCTTGGTGCCCTGGAGTCGCAGTTTGAGAGATTAGTTCAGGGCAGTCAGACTGTCGCGGAGTACGCTGGGAGTTCTGCCGTCTGGGCAGATTTATTTAGGGACTCAGTGAGACAGCGAAGGCTCGGAGGTTCCAAAAGGAATTAGTCAAGGAGGTCAAGTCCTTGACCAAGAGTGATCAGAGTGCCACTTTTGAGGAGATTTTGGTGGGTACCCTAGCAGCAGAGGTTGATCTTGAGCTGAAGCTCAAGAGGGAACGAGACGCTCATGGAGCCAGCAGCTCTGCCAGGCCAAGAGGCCTCACGTACAGATTCAGTAGCAGCAGTAGCAGAGGCCTGTTCAGCAGCAGTTTCAGGGCCAGGGACATACACTTTACCAGTAGGCACCCAAGCACCAGCCCATTAGTTGTACTTTTTGCAAGAAGCTGGGTCATGGATGGAATAACTGCAGGAAGAGACTAGACAGGTGTTTACTTTGTGGTTCAGCGGAGCATCAGTGTAGGGAGTGTCCCAAGAACCAGACACCATTGACTCAGGCAGCAGCAGGAGCTAGGGCTCTGACAAGGCAGCAGAGGTTTGTCCAGCATTAGCAGCAGGCCAGAGGAGGAGGCCAGCAGGGGCGAGCTTTCGCCATGACAATGACAGTTGAGGATACTCAGGCAGTAGGAGGGATACTTGCAGGTTCTATTTTTTTATTCCATTCCTACTTTTGCCTTATAATAACTATCTTGAAATTCAATTCCGACAGTTTTGTCTACCTCCTTGTTCATCGATAAATTTGATTCTTTGTATTCTATGTTGAATTGATTTTGATTTTTTTCTAATATAAGTCATATGGGCTAGGTCGCCTCAGTTATTTAATTTAGAAATTTCTACAGTCATTAGCTAGCATAGTGAGGACATATAGTCATATTTTGGACGTATTTTTCGGACGTGAGAATTTAAGAGAACACAGTCCTGTGTTCAGTCTGATTCTATTTTTCCTTTCCCTCCTTGAATGTATGATAATGTATGTTAACTGGGTGCATGTTTAAAACTGTAGGTGAATAATATGCAAATACTGAAACATTGAGTATATATATAGATAACCATGTATAAATGTATGTACTGTTACACCCTTATATGCCATAAACCAGAGAATAACTGAACCTATAACTTGAGGCTCTTGCCTGTACGCACACACACACACATAAACCCCTCACTATCACTCATTGTTGCCTATCACAAACACACACTCTAATCTACAGTCTACACACACACACACACACACACCATATCATACTTGTTGACACACACCCTCTATCACCTACTATCACAAACACACACACACACACACACACTCTCCTACTTACTGTCCACACTCACACACACACCCTCTCACTCTTTTCCCTCTCTATACATATATATTTGTATAAATATAACATGTGATGATTGTGTATATATATATTACTTGTATATAAATTTATGTATAACTTATGTAGAGTATGCATAAATGTGAATGTAAATGTATGTATGCATGTATATAATATAATGCATGAATAATGTATGTATTTAAAATGTATGTATGTAAATATGCATGTATGCAATATAAGCATGTATGAATGTATACATATATGTATGTATGTATGTATGTATGTATGTATGTATGTATGTATGAATGTATACATGTATTTATGTATAGTGTATAGACTTGTGTGGTTCATTTTGGCTTGGTAATGTGTTTGATTGTTAGTATAGGTTTGGTTAGGCTTAGTGAGACTTGTTAGACTAGGATTGGACCTAGTATGGCTTAGTTGACCTAGTTTGACTAGTGTAGTTGACTAGAGTTGAACAAAAGTTGACTTTAGTCTAGAATAACCTATAAATCATATAGAATGCATTGTAATCTTCAGTATTACCATTCTGGACATGTTGTGACATGTGTTGCTCTAAATAGGACTCATCTACTCTGTCTAGACATCTACACTTACCAGATACTCATGATATTAGGCGAGTACATTTTCTGATCATTTCATACGTGTTAGGATTTATATTCTTGCTCTAGATTATTTTACTTGATGTTGTCACATTGTTAACACGGATTAGTACTGTTTGGATCTTTACATTGAGATGTTATCCCCCTCGGGAGCATCAGGTACATCATATCATGTGTGTTTTACTTTTATCATGTACTCTTGTGCTTTCATTATTCATGTACACTCTTGTGATTCATGTACTCTCATGTTCACAGCCCTCATATATACCTTCATGTGCACCCATTTATGGGCCCATCATGTGAAATATTATACAATAACATAACTTGTTTGGATCCTTGTATATTAATTAGGGTACAGGGGAGTAGAAGCAGTCATGTGAACAATTCCAAGTAGTTATTGTATAAACTCTTTAGTGTAATTATGTGCAAATTCAAGTCGTTCACATGTCTATCTTGTACTCTACATCACTAGTCACTGATAGTTCTCTACTTATAGTAGCTATTTATATTATAGTTCTCTCTTTTTTACTACATGTACTTTCTTTCAGCCTTTTGTGCATTTTACTCTATTGCATGCTTTATATTCCTGTCTTGATATGAACTGTTGAGATTATGTGCTCGTTCCTGTCCTGACTGGACCTGTTAAAAATATTACAGAGGATGACGAGGACCTTTGCCCTACCTATTATGGAGCTGCCATAGATGACACCTGCGAGTTGGACCTTCAGCAGGATCCATCAGCAGTAGAGGATGTCACCCCTATAGTTTAGGCTAGTTGGCTTAGACTTCTATCTTATTTTGATGTCTTGTCTCATTTGGATACATTTATGTTTATATTTGGGATCTTGTTGTTATTCTGGATGTTTGTGGAGATGTTATCTTAGACACTTAGACTTTTTCTCCTGTTTGTATTTCATTTGATGATTTTCATTATCTATCTATATATCTTATCGTACTTCTACCTTAGTCGTGATTTAGCTGTACATTTCTGTATTGTCCTCCATTTGGAGTGTATATATTGTACATGTACCTTATAATTGTTAGATGTATGTGACCTAGGACAGCGTTCTACCGTCGACACTGCGGCATAGGCTCGACGTACCCACTTCTCGTGCCCCTACACTGGGTGCGGGTCGTGACAATTCTCCTATCACGACTCCTTAATAGTATGATTAACAATCCATCCTTTCTATTCTATAGGAGCTATGCAATACTTACTGGTACGCGTAACCCTTATATGCTTGTCTATTGGATAATGAGGTAGGTTACTGCTAAACTATGCTTACATATGCCACCTTGGCAACCACTTACCCGTTGACTAATCTTCTAGTCATGGTTGCTAATAGGTCCTTTCTAATTTATTCCCCTTCTTTATATAGGTATGTCTAGTCTCACACAGTCCTATCCACTCAACACTCTATCCCAAAATCGATACTATAGTATAACCTATCATCACGTATCCCTTTAATAGGAATCTCTATAGTATGGTTTTTCGGGCCACTGTCTAGTGTAACTCCATTTCTTGACCTATGCCTACTATCATGATTTCTACATTATTCAAGCAAAACTTCCTCCGTCTCGAAGCAACCATAGAATTTCTATGAGGTTCTGTATCTATCTTAAGTACAGTGCTTATGGACTTATTCTATTCATAACACGACTTTTCAAATCCTTTCACTATAGTCTTCCATATGAGTGATCACACTCTAACCAGGGAACCGAATCTAATTTTAAAATTCTACCAGATATTCTTCCAAATTACTCCATTCATTTCGATTGGGAATCATATCTTATCTTCCTTAATAACCAAATTAAACTCTGCTATACTTCTACCTCATCTCTATCTAATCATAGTTAAAATTGTAGAATGGTTGCAACTATTGCTCATAGATTCTCTCATTGGATTAAGCTGCCTATATGAATTCTATACTGCCAATCTAATCCACTCGGTCTATCTAATAGAGACGTCTATCCTAGCCTTATTACCTTGAACAATCAATCTCACTTAAGATATTCTAATAACTACCATCTATTTTATGATAAAATATAATCTAAAGGAGTGTCAAGTACGAGCATTCGTCCTTCCGAAATAGGAAAAGGTGAGAACTCATGGTAAGGAGTTCAAAAAAGTTAATCGAATACAATTTTCGAGTTCCAAGGACGATAGAGGAAATTAAAAGAATTTTCAAAGCAATTGTGGATTGAGATCCTAATATACTATCATATCGCAGGCTCATTCGACAAAGTAACGTAACCGAAACGATATGCTCTAACCTGTATGGGCCACCCAAAAAAGTTACGTCCCAGTCCCAAAGGTTACGGAACTAGCACGTGACACAGCCAATTGATTCATAATCAAGGGTAACTACAATCTATGGAACCCTCAACTAATTCACGTAAGCTATTTAAAATAGAGTCTAAAATGGCAAGTTAACTATATCTCAATCCACAGATAATACTCTCAAGTGGGAACCAAATGCATTAATACTGATCAAACAGTAATACACTGATGCCACTTGAATATAAAAATATAATAATATACAATTTGTAATAAAGTTAGCCAAACCTTAATATAATTATCTAAACATGCTCATAATAAAAAGTAAAACTTGTAAAACTAGGCTATACAACTGAGGATGTCATCATAAAATATAAAAGACGAAAGAACGATAAAAGTACCACTAACGATACCTGAATCCAGGAGATGCAATCGTCCAGCAATCTATCCTTCTATCCTAACAGTCTTAGCAATTACCTAGAGAGATCACCAGGTCCTCAGGGGACTAGTTGATGGAACTGGGGATTCCCAGGACCCTTCTTTTGGTGTGCGTATTGATCGATAGAAAGTTAAACAGATCTAATACGTGTTCTAACCCTTCATAGGCGGAAACTAGGGTTCACGAATTATACCTACAGCGGATAGGAGACAAGTAATTCCTGGCAATCTCGAGCGGATGACCCCAAAATCTTCTGCACGTATTCCTTCCTCGAGTTGGACGTCGTGTGGGCGACGATCTCCTAACCTTTTCTTCTCCTTGGCAGCCCTCTCTTTCTCTCCTTACGTGAATTATGAATTTAGAGAAAATTTTAGATTTTTGATCAGTCATCTGGCGGCCAGAGAATAGAGGATATATAGGCTACGGTAGGGACCATAAGGAGAAATTAGGGTTAGGCCTCCTAACGGATCTGGATATCCCGTGTTCAGCCCGAACACACAATCCAGGCCAATTAACAATAGCTCGGTCCACTAATGAGCTATTGTTGCACTACCTCCCTAATCCTAAATTATGTTTGTGGGCTCCTTTTATTATATGCTCATTTGGCTCCCCATGTTAAGATATCGTATATCCGTCGATCAAATTAAGTTACTGACAACTATATTGATTCGACATCTTTTATCCTTAAGTAGTACCGCTCAACTTTATTTGCCATGTCAGATATAATCCACCTGCAGGGTTTACATGACAATCCTTATGAGCTCCTTAAGAGGACATCATCAACCCGATGTATCGGAACATAGATTCCATTTATAATCAACAGCCCATCATACATACAATATTATTATCCAATTCATAGAGGTTGTTGATCCATAATGAATCTCACTCTTTTACGAGTCAAAGTAATGCATACTGCATATACATGTCCGTTATTATATCCAGATTAAGAGCACAAGCATCCATAATAACAGAGGTGTTTGTTCTCTTATGTAGTCAGTACAAAGAGAACAACCTCAAGTGGTCCTGTTCAATACACACAAAGTGTACTAGTGTAAACCTATAGTCAGGATAGACTAATACCAGATTACACTACAACCTTTCCAATAGATTGTCCAAGTCCATCTAGGTTGTGACTATTTATATACTCCATAGGAAACTGATAATATGATCTTCTGTGTGACACCACGCACCATATTATCTACAATATAGAATATCAGACATTTGTATTAACACTTGCAACAAATACAATATACAAACATTTGCCCATATGATTCTCATTCAAAATTTAAGGAAATAAGGTTACTACAAAAGTGATGCTTTTAGTATATAACCCTAACAATCTCCCACTTATACTCAAAGCATTGCTTTTCAGTATACTGTTACAAATCTTCCACTTATACTTAAAGCCATGCTGCTACACATCTGACTCCCATTCCCTCAACATGACTATCAAAAGCCTTGGCTGGTAAGCTCTTTGTAAAGGGGTCAGCTAGGTTGTCGGCTGATGCTATCTTAATCACAGCAACTTTTTCTTTCTTTACGAAATCTCGTATCAGGTGGTACTTGCGCTCAATGTGTTTGCCTGTCTTATGGGCTTGTGGTTCCTTCGAGTTTGCAACTGTACCACTATTATCACAATAAAGTGTAATAGACTTAGGCAAACTAGGTACCACATCCAAGTCCAACAGAAATTTTCTGAGCCAAACCGCTTCTTTGGCTGCCTCAGAGGCTGCCACATACTCAGCTTCCATGGTGGAATCAGTAATACATTTTTGCTTGATACTCCTCTACACAATGGCTCCACCTCCCAAAGTAAACACATAACCTGAGGTAGATTTCCTGGAATCCCTATCTGATTGAAAATTTGAGTCTGTATACCCCAAGGGAACTAAACTATCTGCCTGGTAAACTAGCATATACTCTTTACTCCTTTTCAGGTACTTCAAAATATGCTTTACGGCAGTCCAGTGCTCTTGTCCTGGGATAGACTGATATCTGCTGACCATGCCTACGGCAAAGCAGATGTCTGGTCTCGTACATAGCATTACATATATTAAGCTTCCTACTCCTGAAGTATAAGAAACTGCCTTCATGTTCTCTATCTTTTTTGGTGTCCTCGGACAATGCTTCTTTGATAGAGCAATTCCATGTCTAAAAGGTAAGAAACCTTTCTTAGAATTTTGCATACTAAAACGAGTTAGTACAGTATCGATATAGGAAGCTTGGGATAAGCCCAACATCCTTTTCTTGCGATCTCATAGAACTTTGATCCCAAGGTTGTGACCTACTTCTCCCAAGTCCTTCATATCAAACTGTTTGGATAACCATACCCTTACATCAGATAATACCTTCACATTATTTCCAATGAGCAAGATGTCATCCATATAAAGTACTAGGAACACCACCATGTTTTCGTCACACTTTCTGTATACACATGATTCATCCTGACATTGATCAAATCCATATGATTTTATCACCTGATCAAAACATATGTTCCAAGATCTGAAAGCTTGCTTAAGTCCATAAATGGACTTCTTGAGCTTACAAACAAGATGCTCATGGCCCTTTTCAATGAACCCGTCCGGTTGATTCATATAGATGTCTTTCTCAAGACTTCCATTAAGAAAAGCTATCTTGACATCCATTTGCCAAATCTCATAATCGAGATTAGCTGTAATAGATAAAAGAATCCGAATAGACTTAAGCATGGCTATAGGAGAAAAGGTTTTCTTATAATCGATACCCTCTCTTTGAGTAAAACCTTTTGCTACAAGCCGAGCTTTAAAGGTTTCAACCTTACCGTCTGATCCTCTTTTTCTCTTATAGACCCACTTGCATCCAATGGCTTTTACACCAACGGGTGGTTCTACAAGCTCCCAGACCTGATTAGAATCCATAGATTCTATTTCAGATATCATTGATTTTTGCCAAGACTCTGCATCTTTATCTTGGAGTGCTTCATTGTAGGTACAGGGATCATAATCTTGTTCCTCAGGGATGAAGTCTGACGACTCTTCCAAGAACATATATCTATCAGGTTGTATCACAACCCTCCCACTACGACGAGGCACTATCGGTTGTGGTGTAACATTTGTGACACGTTGTGCAGTTATTTGTGGTTCATCCTTTTGTACTGTTGGTACTGAAGTACTTGGTGTCTCACGTCTCAGTTCTTCTAGAACAACTCTACTTGTGGGTTTATGGTTCATCACATAGTCTTCCTCTAAGAATCGGGCATTGGTGCTAATAATGACCTTCTGATCCTTAGGACTATAAAATAAACCTCATTTCGTTCCTCTTGGATAGCCTACAAACAAGCGTACTTATGTACGAGATTCCAACTTATCTACTTTCCCATTCAGCACATGTGCTGGACTACCCCAAATGCGAATATGTTTCAGACTAGGCTTACGCGCAATCCACAGCTCTGTGGAAGTAAGAGGTACTGACTTAGAAGGAACCAAGTTCAAAATATAAGCTGCAGTCTCTAAGGCATATCCCCAAAATGAATCTGGCAAATTCGAATAACTCATCATTGATCTAACCATCTCCATAAGAGTTCTATTCCTTCTTTCGGCTACACCATTCTGTTGGAGCGTTCCAAGTAAAGTCAATTGGGATGCAATTCCAGCCTCTGATAAATAATTTCTAAACTCTCCAAAGAGGTACTTGCCACCACGATCTGATCGTAATGACTTGATACATTTTCCATGACGTTTCTCCGTTTCAGCCTTGTACTCTTTGAATTTCTCAAAGCACTCAGACTTACGGTGCATCAAATAAATGTATCTATACCTTGAATAATCATCAATAAATGTGACAAAATATTCAAAGCCACCTCTAGCTTGGATAGTCATGGGTCCACACAAATCAGAATGAACCAATTCTAACACATCTTTGGCCCTATACTCCTTTGCCGTAAAAGGCCTTTTGGTCATTTTACCTTCCAAGCAGGATTCATAGACCTGTAGTGCCTTCACCTCCAAAGAACTCAAAGGTCCATCTTCAACCAGTCTTTGAATCCTTCTTAGGTTAATATGCCCCAATCGTAAGTGCCAAAGATATGTTTGGTTCATACAAGAAGGTTCTTTTCTCTTATTTAAGTTAGATGACATATTATTCATTTCTATAAGTTACATTGTGGGCGAAATAGGATTAATGACATATAAATTATCAACCAATGCACCAGAACAGATAAAATATTTATTCTTTCTAATAACAATATTGTTATTAAAATAAACTGAATATACATCCTTAACTAACATAGAAACAGAAACTAAATTCCTTCTAAGTGAAGGTGCATAAAGACAATCTCTCAATGTCAAAGATTTATTTCTACCAAAAGATAAAGTAACATCTCCTAATGCAACGACCGATACTTTTGTAGCATCACCCATGAACAAGCATATCTCTCTATCACTGAGTCGTCTGGTTTCCTGGAACCCCTGTAATGTATTGCAGACATGATTAGTGGCTCCTGTATCTACACACCAGGTGCCGGTAGATAACACCACTAAACATGTTTCAACTACTAGTAAATGAGATATATCTTCTTTATTCCCTTGTTTGAGAAGTGGACAATCAGTCTTCCAATGTCCTGACCCTTTGCACTTGAAACATTTGCCTTTCGACTTTTTCACCGCGCCTTGAGGTTCCATGCCCTTCTTTGCTGAGTTTGCCTGTTTCTGAATGTTATTCTTCTTCTTACCGCCTTTTCGCTTAGAAGTAGAAGCCTTTTCAGAAACAAAAACATGACTACTCTGCCTAAAGACAGATTCAGCATCATGTAGCTCTTTTGCAAGTTCTGTCAAACTATACAACATTTTGTTCATGTTGTAATTAAGGCAGAAATTATCAAAACTTTTAGGCAGAGTCCCGAGAATGATATCGACCTGGGATTCCCCATCGATTTCAGCTCCAAGGATCTCCATCTCATTCAGATGACCCATCATCTTGAGAACATGATCCCTTACTGGTGTACCCTCAGCCATTTTTGTATTCATCAAACATTTCATAGCAAACTGTCTAGCTGCTCTACTGTGATGTCCGAAGAGTTCCTTGAGGTTATACATAATGTCATAAGCTGTGGCCATGGCCTGATGCTGATATTGCAGTACATTTGACATAGATGCCAGAATGTAACACCGCGCCATCTCATCTACCATTTTCCACTTCTTATAAGCCTTTTTGATCTCTTCATCAGAGTTAGCATCAGGCTTAGGTGGGCATTCCTCAACAAGTACATATTTGTACTCCTCAGCAGTCAGAACAATGTCCAAATTACGTTTTCAGTCAATATAATTAGGTCCAGTAAGTTTGTTTTCTTTAAGAATCACCATAAGTGGACTGAAAGAACCCATTTTTGAAATCCTGAGAATCACATAAATAAAATTATGTAGGGCAAAAAAAAACTTTTTGAATTAACTAAATATTGATTCCCTCAAAACAATAATAAAAAATTCACCAACACCTTGAACACCATGAATTTAGCATGCCATGATAGTGTGGACGTATACAAATTCAACTTTATTCAAGTAGATTTTACTTATTAATTTTACTATCATGTCAATATAACTTTATGACAAATAAAATTAATATGCTGGTCTTGCTCTGGTCATACAAATAATAGCAGTGACTCCGATAGGGAGGATGCCATTATTTGTATCTGTAACGTCCCAGTCCCAAAATACGTAGGACTAGGTACATCGACATGCCAGCTGTATACATACGAAGTATACTCCAATATATGAAAACCTCGTATGAATACATAAGCTACAAAATACAGTAAACCAAGAGTAATCTAATCTCATCCACAAATGAAAAATAAAAGATATCATATAATCAGCTGTAATAAGTCTTTGAACAATACGTTGGGCAGAGACAAAGTCCACTACCAACTATCTCAAATAAAAGGTACAAGAAGGAATAGATAAAATAACAAGACTAGCCAAGTGCAATCATCTTCGAAAGGATGGAGAAGATCACGGCCTCGACTAGAACACCTACAATATCACAGAAGCACACACACCTGGAGAGATAACCAGGTCCTCAGAGGGACGTAATAAGATACAGGAAGAACATGCCATATGAACTGAATATAAATGCACCATAAAATAAAGATAAAGTAAAAGCGTCCAAACCATAACAAGGCTCAATATCCCATCATTGAAACAGTAGGCTACCCCTACAACCAAACAAGGACAAGGGGTAACTTACTATTCTGCGATGTGACATTTTCCCATGCCATGATTGGAACATAAAATTTGCTAAGGTCTCCTAACCTTTCTAGTAGATAATTTAGAAGACATATCGATGTATGGGCAGGTGAAGGCTGACTCCCCCAGGACAAGGTAACAACTCACAACACGCACACGTCAATACCAATACTATCAGCCGGGATAACTCGAGGCTAGCGGCCCACGTGACCCATCAGTCCACATAGCTCGAGGCTAGTGACCCTCGCGACTCGACTACCGTAGTACGCAGTTACTACGACTTTTTGGAATTGGGGTAGCCCATACATTCAACTGTCTTTTCCCTTCCAAGGTCACTAACAAAAGGTAGTTCGCTAAGACTAGGTTCATATGCATACAAAAAGGCAAGAAGGAAAAATAAATGAAAAGCAATAAAGTGAACTAAAAATAGCAAGTAATAGATCCAACTGAAAATAGAAAATAAATGTGCATTAAATAAATAAATAAATAAAGATGCATCTAATTATAAACAGTAAATAAGGTAAGGTATTTTGCCTGCGGGTGGTACGAGAAGCAGCAAAATCCAACAATCAGAATCGTCAACACGAAAGTCAAAATCTACAAGAAGCTCCGGATGCTGAAACAAACATCACGAACGAGTTTGGAATAAAAGATATGCCTAGAAAACACCTGTCCAAAAGTCAAATTCTGGAACAGGGGCAAAATCATAATTTCGGGTCAAAACGATGTCCGCCGTTGGACCCACTTTGCACCGAAATACGTGCCAATATCTACGGTCTCTAAAGTCGTTAAACTACATATCTACAGATTTGTTTTGATGAGACGAACCCAACGGTATGTCCAATTTTGGATTCCGGTGGGCTGTGCACAAAATCGTCCGTTGAGTGGGATTGTGGGCCAGCCAAAATAGCATCCCGATCAACGGTCTCAGAATCGGACCAAACTTGGCTCACAGGACCAGAAAAATATTTCGAGTCCAATGGCACAAGTTTTATCGCGATGTGATGAGTGTGCACAAAGTTGTGACTTAATTTGCAAAGGATCGATACGGGGTATCTCGACGGATACGCATTGATTTCGTCGCGCACATACAACAAAATCGAGTTCCGTCAGTTCCTACACATCGACAATATCCATACGTGCCTTTCGATGCGTATAGTATACGACCACGTCGCCCGGTTTGTCAGGGCGCACACCGTATCGGGTGTTTTTCCACTTTTTGAAAACAGAATTTACAATTTTTCGTAAAACTTTAACAACGTATAACTTTCTACATACTAGATAAAAAGTAAATTCAAAAGGTGCGTTACAATCTCGGTTAGGTTGTCTTTGACTGCCTTTAATTAGTTTTTACGAAAGTTTAATGGACAGCAAGAAAAGTGGCCGACAAGTTGGTGTTTTACGACAGTTTTTAATATTCAGAAAAGTGGTTTTTCTCCAACTTCGTCTCGATTTTTCGAGCAAGTTGGATGGCCATGTCAAAATCCACCTAGGGGATCTTGAAGAGGGTCAAGTCTACTTTCCAGAACATTTTACGGATCAAAAATCGGTGTTACGAGTAAAAAGTTACGCCATGGGGAAGTGGGGTACCTTGAGTAGAAAAACTGCTCCGTGGGCGACGCAGGGCTGACTTTCGATGCTCCGTTCCTCGTGCAATCAACTCCGTTGCTGGTGAAACGAACTCGTAGGCGAAGAGGGTATGTTCTGCTAAAATTTTCATTTTGGAAGTCTAGGGTTTTGAGGTTCGTGGAAGAAGTTATATATATAGCAAGTTGTGGCAAAAACCTAATCCTAATGGATTTAATAATAACACTATTGCTCGGGTTTGTGTGGAAATAAGGTGTTGTAGCAGCGCTCAAAAGGGTGGGGGGGGGGGGGGGGGGGGGGGGCCCGCCCACTTATGTGGGTGGGTGGCTTTCTTTTTTTTTTCTTTTCTTTTCTTTTCTTTTCTTTTCTTTTCTTTTTCATTCCTTTTTCATTTCTTTTTTTTATCACTTATATATATATATATAACTATATATATCCAAAAATCTATCTAAATCCAAATAACACTTTAATTGTCACATATCCAAATATTTAGTATATTTAAATATATCTAGATATACATATAAATTCCATTCATAATAAACTAACTCAACATATTAATAATAATATTTAAATAGTATAAACATGTTTAATAAATCTCCAAAATAACTTCAATAATAATAAATTAATAAAATTGTTCCAATGGGTGCACTTATACCGCACACCCTTTTTCGGGTCCACAAAATATACTATTTTGTAAAATATTATTTAAATAATAAAATACCAATATTTGCACAAATAATTAAACGATATAAAATTTGTACATGAAACTCTAAAATAATTTAGAAATTATTTCTAAGTACATAAAATATGTATACATGGCCACATTTGGTCACACTACCTGCTTACATGGGCTAAAATTTGGTCCGGACCCAGTTCGGACTAGTTTGGCACAACCAGATCATCTAAAAATCAATATAAAATAATATTTAATTAAAATAATTTTAAATGCGTTATTTCACCACTCGGCCTGGTTTTCCTAGTTCGGACTGAACTATGGCTAGGCCTCCCACGACATGGCTAATATGCTGGTCAAAGCACACTGCTACATCTTTCGTGCCAAAATTCATGGTCGCCTTGTGTTCCAAAATTCAACAATGGCTAAGGTTATTTCTAATGAAATAAATAATAAAAATCATAAATTGCATAAATTACGTTTGAAGTATATTAAAATAATAAAAATAATTTAAAGAAATAGGGGTTTTACATCCTACCCAACTTACAAGATTTTCGTCCTCGAAATTTAGGAAAAAAATAGGTAGATAGGGTTGAGAGATAGAAACGAGTTTATCAATACCAACATACGATTAAATTTTGAATGAGGCGATGAAACGACGTTTCAACACAACCATGCATTAGAAAATTGTGGAGTCGATATATACAAAATATATCATGGTTATGGAAATGAATAAGGGTTGCTAATGAAGGTGACAAAATTTTGAATATCCATTTTAGAGAACAGTAAGGAATTGAGTAGACCAAAGAGAATAAATTAGACATTTAGGAAATGTAATCCCTTAAGGAAGAATTGGATGCTAATCGTCTTGGTCGAGGGTTTGATTAAGTGAACGATTAGAATCATTCTCGAGTGCTTAAGAATAATTGGGAGGGCACGATAACAATTCTAGGATTGAGAAAATGAGGAGTAGTTAAAGGCGAGGATTCAGTCACATGAGTCGGTCGGTGGCTATCTACATTTGTGTATAATTAACCGATTGGGCAACCAAAGATGATACCTTGAGTCTATCTAGCAAGTACAGTACCTTGTCTTTCCAAAATAAGTAAAAGACAAAACAACAAAGGTTTCAAAGACGGTATTATATATTGAGTACGAATTACGGGGTTCATAGGCGGCGAAACTAATTCAAAAGAGAATTGCTAAGGCTGTCGCGGATGAGACTCTAAGGCAAATTTAACTATGTCTCCATCCGCATTGAATAGGTTATGATAAGCGAACCAAAGTGCAATAGGTTGATCAGACCATCATGCACCGGTTCTGATTAGACAATATATTTAGTGGGTGCACCCAATAAAATATGTCATGAAAAAGCTTGATAACGAAATAAGCTTACAAAACTGAAGCTACGTTAGCAGCGTGAGATAGTCAAAATATGAGCAAGGGAGGTACTGATGAAGGAAATTAAATAGTCCCAGATCTTTTAAAATCAAGGCTCGCCCGAAGTGTGGGCCTATACAGTTGTCCTAGTGTTTTTTCATTTATGGCTTGGTAGACTAGACAAGGTAGGGTCCTCTGAATTTAGAGTCTAAGTGAACTTACCAATATGGTTCACAAGGAAAAGGTTTGTTAGATGGTGAGGTATTCTACCCAACTTACAAGAGTTAAACTAATAGTATTATGGGACAATGGGTCAAGCAATCAACATAAAGTACAAATTTAAGCATTTAAGGAATTTAGTAGAACACAATCACATATCGGGTCGAAAGAATTGAGTTGAGGTTGAATCCTTATCCGTGGTCGAAAATATATCGGTATTATGGTAAAGATTATAGTTTGACCATTTTGACCATAAAGTCATATCAAGAAATAGAGTACAAGGAAATGGGTTTTGGTGGGATATGATATGTCTACAGGAAGGTGGGCTCGTCTAGGTCTTACATATGAAATTTGTTGGAAGGAAAAGTCTAGTGTTGTGCTCCAAATATACAAGTCACGGTAGGGGACGTCAGAAGATCAAAAATAGAAAGTGGAATTCACGAGGTGATAATTAATGCACAAAATAAAGAAGATCAAGTTAAAGCATGAAATAAAATTAATTAAAGAATCCAGTAAAAATAATTTAGAAACACAATTTCGGAGAGAATATAGTCTTCTAGATGAATACAGTTAAGGAACCATTAGATCATTATTCAAATTGCAAGTGGGTTAGAAGGTCGCAATTAAAAGATCTAGAATTGAAGGAAGGTCGAGTAAGCCGAGGTGGAAATACAGTCACATAGCTGGGTAGATGACTAACAACACTTGTGTATATACTACTATCATGGTCATGGGTGATATGGCAATTAGTGTGGAATACTCAGTAGGGTTATCTTAGGGCCTACCATTAAAATTTAACTCAAGTTTTTCTCCAAAAGTCTCTACATAAAATTTTCAAAAATAACCACCTAAAATATGTATTCACTGCAACTCGTTCAATTTAATCATGACCAAAATTAATTCACTTTTATAAATCTTAAAGCAAACTTTTATCACGTTATTACTAACCTTTTCCAAAATTAGCGTTTAAATTCAACTATTTAACTCAAGAGTTCATAATTTACAAATCCATAAAATTTCATAATCAATCAAAATTTTAACACTCTAAAATTTTCAAATAACTCATAATAAAACTCTTAGCATATTAAAAGCAATCAAAAAAAATTAAGCTCAATGCTCTCATAAATTTTAACTTCTATTCATGCTAAGTTATTCCAACAAAATCACAACTTTTAAATGGTAACTTCCTTTAATCAATCAAAATAATTTTCCATCACATCCCTCGAAATTCTCCAAAAATTTAATATTAGCAATCCCACATTAAACTAAATTTTCAAATAATCTTTTCAGTCAAAATCTTTTTTTTTAACCAAAATCTAAATAGATTTGTAAATCCTCAATCATAGGGCACAATTTAAAATAAAGAAAAAAATCTCAAAATTGTTTTCAATTATTGTAAACCAAAACTTCCATCATTACTTCCACTTAAAATTCAAAATTTACTAAATACGAAAATTGCAAGTCGTACAACTCAATTTAAATAATTCCTACGGCCATTTTTAAAAGATAAGATCATTCTCAAACCAAATTTATAATCGTGCAAAGGTGTATAACCATAATCCAATAAATCATAAATATCAAATCTCAAAAAGCCAATCAATTTCTTAAATCAATGGTATAAAGATTCTAGCTATATTATTTATTATTATTATTATTTCTGCAGTATCAATCCTATGGTGTTTACTATTTAGAAATTTCTAAATTAAAACTTTTCGTGGCAATATTCTACTTTACAAATGACTAATAATTAAATCACACAAAAAACCTTTTTAACGAAATTAGAGTCTTGAATGTATTCCAATTGCCAATATAACCATTCTAGCCATGTGTTTGACCTATGAGCATATACTAGTGTAGTCATCTTCCTAGTTGACACTAAGCACAAAAATAAGAATCAAAGGTAGAAAGGAATCAAGCAAGATGCAGTTCAAGGAGGTCGAACAAGAGTTCGAAATTTGAAGCCAAGGGAAGAGGTCAAGTTGTATGGATGAGATTCCTAGATTCTAATCCAATGTTGCAAGCTCACATCGGTACAATTACGTAACCGAAGTGACAAACTTGACCTACATGGGCCACCACAAAAACATGTAACGTCCCAGTCCTAAAATACGTAGGACTAGGTACATCGACATGCCAGCTGTATACATACGAAGTATACCCCAATATATGGAAACCTCGTATGAATACATAAGCTGTAAAATATAGTAAACCAAGAGTAATCTAATCTCATCCACAAATGAAAAATAAAAGATATCATATAATCAGCTGTAATAAGTCTTTGAACAATACGTTGGGCGAAGACAAAGTCCACTACCAAATATCTCAAATAAAAGGTACAAGAAGGAATAGATGAAATAACAAGACTAGCCAAGTGCAATCATGTTCGAAAGGATGGAGAAGATCACGGCCTCGACTAGAATATCTACAATATCACATAAGCACACACACCTGGAGAGATAACCAGGTCCTCAGAGGGACGTAACAAGATACAGGAAGAACATGCCATATGAACTGAATATAAATGCACCATAAAATAAAGATAAAGTAAAAGCGTCCAAACCATAACACGGCTCAATATCCCATCATTGAAACAGTAGGCTACCCCTACAACCAAACAAGGACAAGGGATAACTTACTATTTCGCGATGTGATATTTTCCTATGCCATGATTGGAATATAAAATTTGCTAAGGTCTCCTAACCTTTCTAGTAGACAATTTAGAAGACATATCGATGTATGGGCAGGTGAAGGCTGACTCCCCCAGGACAAGGTAACAACTCACAACATACACACGTCAGTACCAATACTATCAGCCGGCATAACTCGAGGCCAGCTGCCCACGTGACCCATCAGTCCACATAGCTCGAGGCTAGTGACCCTCACGACTCGACTACCGTAGTACGCAGTTACTACGGCTTTTTGGAATTGGGGTAGTCCATACATTCAACTGTCTTCTCCCTCCCAAGGTCACTAACAAAAGGTAGTTCGCTAAGACTAGGTCCATATGCATACAAAAAGGCAAAAAGGAAAAATAAATGAAAAGCAATAAAGTGAACTAAAAATAGCAAGTAATGGATCCAACTGAAAATAGAAAATAAATGTGTAGTAAATAAATAAATAAAGATGCATCTAATTATAAACAGTAAATAAGGCAAGGTATCTTGCCTGCGGGTGGTGCAAGAAGCAGCAAAATCCAATAATCAGAATCGTCAACACGAAAGTCAAAATCCACAAGAAGCTCCGGATGCTGAAACAAACATCACGAACGAGTTTAGAATAAAAGATATGCCTAGGAAACGCCTGTCCAAAAGTCAAATTTTGGAACAGGGGCAAAATCGTAATTTCGGGTCAAAACGATGTCCGCCGTTGGACCCGCTTTGCACCAAAATACGTGCCAATATCTACGGTCTCTAAAGTCATTAAACTATATGTCTACATATTTGTTTTGATGAGACGAACCCAACGGTATGTCCAATTTTGGATTCCGGTGAGCTGTACACAAAATCGTCCGTTGAGTGGGATTGTGGGCCCGCCAAAATAGTGTTCCGATCAACGGTCTCAGAATCGGACCAAACTTGGCTCACCGGACCAGAAAAATATTTCGAGTCCAATGGCACAAGTTTCATCGCGATATGATGAGTGTGCACAAAGTTGTGACTTAATTTGCAAAGGGTCGATACGGGGTATCTCGACGGATACGCATTGATTTCGTCGCGCACATGCAACGAAATCGGGTTCCGTCAGTTCCCACACATCGACAACATCCATACGCACCTTTTGATGTGTATAGTGTACGACCATGTCGCCCGATTTGTCGGGGCGCACGCCGTATCGGGTGTTTTTCCACTTTTTGAAAACAGAATTTACAATTTTTCGTAAAATTTTAACAACGTGTAACTTTCTACATACTAGATGAAAAGTGAATCCAAAAGGTGCGTTACAATCTCGATTAGGTTGTCTTTGACAGCCTTTAATTAGTTTTTACGAAAGTTTAATGGACAGCAAGAAAAGTGACCGACAAGTTAGTGTTTTACGACAGTTTTTAATATTCAAAAAAGTGGTTTTTCTCCAACTTCGTCTCGATATTTCGAGCAAGTTGGATGGCCATGTCAAATTCCACCTAGGGGATCTTGAAGAGGGTCAAGTCTAATTTCTAGAACATTTTACGGATCGAAAATCGGTGCTACGAGTAAAAAGTTACGCCGTGGGGAAGTGGGGTACCTTGAGTAGAAAAATTGCTCCGTGGGTGACGCGGGGCTGAATTCCGATGCTCCGTTCCTCGTGCACACAACTCCACTGCTGGTGAAACGAACTCGTAGGCGAAGAGGGTATGTTCTGCTAAAAAAATTTTTTTGGAAGTCTAGGATTTTGAGGTTCGTGGAAGAAGTTATATATATAGCAAGTTGTGGCAAAAACCTAATCCTAATGGATTTACTAATAACACTATTGCTCGGGTTTGTGCGGAAATAAGGTGCTGTGCAGCGCTCAAAAGGGTGTGGGGGGGCCCGCCCACTTATGTGGATGGGTGGCTTTCTTTTCTTTCTTTTTTTTCTTTTTTTTTTCTTTTCTTTTCTTTTCTTTTTCATTCCTTTTTCATTTCTTTTTTTTATCACTTATATATATATATATATATATATATATATATATATATATATATATATATATATATATATATATATATATATATATATATATATATATATATAACTATATATATCCAAAAAACTATCTAAATCCAAATAACACTTTAAATGTCACATATCCAAATATTTAGTATATTTAAATATATCTACATATATATATAAATTCCATTCATAATAAACTAACTCAACATATTAATAATAATATTTAAATAGAATAAACATGTTTAATAAATCTCCAAAATAACTTCAATAATAATAAATTAATAAAATTGTTCCAATGGGTGCTCTTATACCGCACACCCTTTTTCGGGTCCACAAAATATACTATTTTGTAAAATATTATTTAAATAATAAAATACCAATATTTGCACAAATAATTAAACGATATAAAATTTGTACATGAAACTCTAAAATAATTTAGAAATTATTTCTAAGTATATAAAATATGTATACATGGCCACATTTGGTCACACTACCTGCTTACATGGGCTAAAATTTGGTCCGGACCCAGTTCGGACTGGTTTGGCACAACTGGGTCATCTAAAAATCAATATAAAATAATATTTAATTAAAATAATTTTAAATGCGTTATTTCACCACTCGGCCTGGTTTTCCTAGTTCGGACTGAACTATGGCTAGGCCTCCCACGATATGGCTAATATGCTGGTCAAAGCACACTGCTACATCTTTCGTGCCAAAATTCATAGTCGCCTTGTGTTCCAAAATTCAACAATGGCTAAGGTCATTTCTAAAGAAATAAATAATAAAAATCATAAATTGCATAAATTACGTTTGAAGTCAATTAAAATAATAAAAATAATTTAAAAAAATAAGGGTTTTACAGTATCTAAGTGTATACCATTACCTAATACTAAGTCCATAACCTTGTAATGAGTTCCTTCAGATGGAGAAGTGAACACATACTAGGTAACTTTGTACAATTATCCCTAGGGAAGTTTGTACTGGTGATCCATAATTGTACTTATCCGATATGGAGAAAAGCACTAAAGCCAACACGCAAGTATAATCACATCACCTACAAACCAGTAATGGAGACTATAGGATTTATACTAAATAAAAATCCTCTCCCACTTAGTTATTTAACAATAAGGGTTTTTCTTCTAGTTGATATTATGTCCATGTTGTCCATTATTAATGTAGGCTTGGTTTTTCAAAAAAAACAACCACACAATAATAGACATGCATAATCAGAAAAAGCAAAATGATAAAAATAAGAGAAAATATTCAACTATTATGGTCATCTTTGCTGCTCCGTCCTCAACTATCCAAATCCAAAATCTGGCGCTGTGCAGATCTATTCGGGATTCGACCTGCCCGGTCAGGTCACGGGGTTCGGGGCAGCGCCCCCATTTTATTTTATTTTTTTAAGGTTTTGGCTGTCGATTCCTTCATCGAAAATCATCTGTCTACCTCTGGACTGCTTAAAACCAGAATCTCGTCCGACGTCAGAAACAACCACCACCGCCATCACGATTGATCAAAAATAATTAAAATTACATCAATCCTATGCCTCCCGAAGGAGTTCACACATAATCTAGATTGAAAAATTAAAATAATAAGCACGATCAACCCTCATGATTTTAATTACATCCACAGCAACAACAACATCTACGATATGTCCGTGGTTTAAACAACACAATCAAAAAACATGCATTGGACCATAATAGTTGGATCTAAGATGCCTGCAAAATCGAGTTAGAACAGATCTACATCTACCGACTATTACACAGCGCAGGTTTTATTGGACAACATGGACGTATCAATCAATACGTAAATCCAAAGTGGCTCTGATACTAATTGATGGAACTGGGGATTCCCATGACCCTTTCTTTGGTGTGCGTATTGATCGATAGAAAGTTAAACAGATCTAATACGTATTCTAACTCTTCATAGGCGGAAACTAGGGTTCACGAATTATACCTGCGACGGAAAGAAGACAAGTAATTCCTAGCAATCTCGAGCTGACGACCCCAAGATCTTCTACACGTATTCCTTCCTCGAGTTGGACGTCGTGTGGGCGACGATCTCCCAACCTTTTCTTCTCCTTGGCAGCCCTCTCTTTCTCTCCTTACATGAATCACGAATTTAGAGAAAATTTTAGATTTTTGATCAGTCATCTGGCGGCCAGAGAATAGAGGATATATATAGCTACGGCAGGGACCATGAGGAGAAATTAGGGTTAGGCCTCCTAACGGAACTGGATATCCCGTGTTCAGCCCGAACACACAATCCAGGCCAATTAACAATAGCTCGGTCCACTAATGAACTATTGTTGCACTACCTTCCTAATCCCAAATTATGTTTGTGGGCTCCTTTTATTATATGCTCGTTTGGCTCCCCATGTTAAGATATCGTATGTCCGTCGATCAAATTAAGTTTCTGACAACTATATTGATTCGACATCTTTTATCCTTAAGTAGTACCGCTCAACTTTATTTGTCATGTCGGATATAATCCACCTGCAGGGTTTACATGACAATCCTTATGAGCTCCTTAAGAGGACATCATCAACTCGATGTATCAGAACATAGATTCCATTTATAATCAACAACCCATCATACATACAATATTATTATCCAATTCATAAAGGTTGTTGATCCATAATGAATCTCACTCTTTTATGAGTCAAAGTAATGCACACTGCATATACATGTCCGTTGTTATATCCGGATTAAGAGCACAAGCATCCATAATAACGGAGGTGTTTGTTCACTTATGTAGTCAGTACAAAGAGAACAACCTCAAGTGGTCCTGTTCAATACACACAAAGTGTACTAGTGTAAACCTATAGTCAAGATAGACTAATACCAGATTACACTACAACATTTTCAATAGATTGCCCAAGTCCATCTAGGTTGTGAACTATTTATATACTCGATAGGAAACTGATAATATAATCTTCTGTGTGATACCACACACCATATTATCTACAATATAGAATATCAGACATTTGCATTAACACTTGCAACAAATACAATATGCAAACATTTGCCCATATGATTCTCATTCAAAATTTAAGGAAATAAATTACTACAAAAGTGATGCTTTTAGTATATAACCCTAACACTAGTAACATACATAAAAAAATGCTGAATGTAACAGTATAAAATATACATGGGAAATAATAAATAGTCGTGAAAGAATCAACTTTAAGACACAAGAAACCTAAGACATGAGGAACCTAAGACAGTGGCATGCTATACTAGAAGTGTGGTACTAGACGTTGTATAGCCCTAGAAGGGAGATGAATAGGGTAATAAAAATAATTACCAACAATCATAAGCAAAGTAAATGACAATTTAGAAGAAGAGAGAATCAAACACTCGATGTATCCTGGTATCCTCCCAAGGGGCACTATAGTCCCGGAACTCTCTCCGGCTTTAATCCACTATTTGAGTTGTAAATAGTACAACACGAGCTTTGATCCGAAAACTTGTCAACTTCTTACACACGAATTTTCCTCCGAATGCTTGTCAACTTCAAACACACGAGTTTTCCTCCTAAGGCTTGTCAAATTCAAACTTGAGAGAAAAATGTTTCAATCTTTTTGAACAACTTGGAAGATCTAAGTTACAACTCTTGAATACTCTAACATTTCAATGGATAACAACTTAAAACTTTTTGGAGTAATGGGAGAGCTCTTTGATAGATTAGAAATTTAAGGCTCAAGTGGATAAGCATTTATGAAGAAGAAGAAAGTCTATTTATACAAATCCAAGAGCATGAGGCATTTCTTGCACAGAGTCGGATTATTCGAAGGATGTCCGAGAAAATCCGACGGACTATCTGACCCAATAGTAACGGATAGAAACATAGCCGTTGGATGCATTAAATGCTCTAACATTTGATCATTGGATTTAAATTCAAAATAGCCAGCAAGGCAACACGGATTATCGGACGAAAGTCTGCGGATATCCGAAAGATGATCCGAAAAGATCCAACAAATATTTGATCTCTCTGATCGGATTATACGACGGAAGTCCGCGGATAAACGAAAAATGATACGATTTGTCCAACAGTTGCTTGCTATCTCAGTTCAGATAATCCGTCGGAAGTCCGCGGATATCCAAAAGATGATCCAATTTATCCAACAAATACTTGTTGTCTAAGTTCGGATGATATGTCGGATTGCCGCAGAAATCCTTCGAATTTTTCGCTTCTTCATAATTACTTTGTTAAAAATGGAAAAAATGGAAAGGTTTTAGCTTTTTTGTTTGTTATCCAAGCATAAGTGTTTACAGGATTTCCTAGACGCTTACAGATACTTAGAAATCCAGTAGAGCTTCTTATCTTGGATACTTTTGATATCGTCTCAAGATTCTTTGAGTGTGATTTGTCTGCGATGCTTTCATTTGTAATGTTGGAAAAACATCTTTCCTTCTAGCTATGAGAGATATATTTCATATATGTAAAGGAGTAGAACTAAAAAGTCAACTAAAGTCAGTATATCAAAATCAATGTGCCAATAATCTCTCCTATTTTAATAATTAACAAACGTAACAATTTTGGAGATTGCTCCCCCGTAATGTGATATCTCCCCCTCAATACAATTTCTTCCCCTTTGGCATTTATACAAAATGAAAGCAGGAGAAAAAGATAGAAACATCCAGTATAGATAGACAGGAAAAGCATAGCATTGGATAAGAACAACATTTTGTAAAAACATAGTGTCCACGCTTCAAAAAAAAAGGTAAAGGACAAACACTGACAGAATAACCAGTCCCCAAAGGACTACAAAAGACCGACTTCTTGGAAAAACAAACTGAAGACTAGTCTCTGAAGGACTGCACAAGACGACAACCACACATAGTAGAAAGTCCATGAAGGATTGTACATAACAAAAAGACAATCATAAGCATTTGAGACACACCACCACTTAGTGCAAATAACCATCAACTATCAGAAGTAACCGGATGGTCGACGTCAGCCAAGGGATTCTTATCATCACTCGGGGAATGGGTAAAAGCCCCATACGGATCTATGCCTCCTTGGTACATGAAGCCATAGACGTTAGGGTCAGTACATCGCAGCCCATGGTAGTCAGGATAAGCAACATTTGGATCGAAGTAGAGATCACGCTTCTCAAGCATATGCTGAAAGCAGTATGCCTGATCCATGAAGCCATGATGGATGAGGGTGTCGAGGCCTCGAGTTGCAGCCTGAATACACTTAGAGGTAGAGATCGAAAGAGGGTTAAACCGGCGATCAATATAGCGGCGAACCTCAGGAGTGAGGATTATAGCAGGATGAGACGGAGAGCCAGCAGCAGCAAAGCGGGTCCAACGACGGACATCGCTTTTACTCAAAATTATCGTTTTGCCCCTGTGTCCAGAATTGGACTTAAGGACAGACAATTCTAGCTAATTTGACTATTCTGAAAATGTTAGTAATGTTTATTTCAGCATCTGGAGACTTTTGCATGTGATGACTTTAGTGACTCATCTGAGTGGTTGTATTATCAGTTTCACCAGCACAGGACCTCAGGCGAGTACATCTCTGATAGTTTTCATATTTGATTATCTCTATGAATCATGTATGTAGTAGTATTTTACATTAATATTTTATTGGTTCTTGACACGATGTTACATGAGATAGTAGTTATAGATTCTTTATATGTTGTTCGTGACCAATCTATTATCGTGTTCGTGACCTGTTTGGATCCATGAGTACTAGTCGGGCAGGAAAATACTCTAAACATGTAAACAAACCAAAAATAATTCGTGCCTAATAAAAGTTGCACACTTTATATGGGGGGTGCCGAATATTATTCGTGCCTAATAGCAGTCACACATTTTATGTACGGGGTGCCGGATTTACCCTTAGCCGTTTACATGTCGAAGTAGTATTTCAACTCACTAGATAGATACAGTTTTTGGTTCCAAAATATACATTGCTAGCCACATGTCTACTCTGTTTTGGTACTCACTTGTCATTTTCACCATGCTTAGTTTTTGCCATGATTCCATGCTTATCTTTTCGTCGTGTATTTCATTATTATTTACAGATTTATGGATTTTGTCATTTATTGAAACTGTTGTGAGAATGTACTCGTTCCATTTCTGATTGGAAACCAACATTTTTTAGGTTTACCCGCGATCACTCTTAGCACTGGAAAGGCATGGGTATGCTGAGGTCAACCTAGATAGTTGAATTAGCTATCTTTTCTATTTTGTGAGACATTGTATTTTCTAGTAAATATGAAGTTGTGAAACCTTATAATTTGTAAAATTGATTTAGTAATGTGAATGAGCAATATATGTTGCATTTTATGATTTTGAGCATCTTGGCCGTGACAGCGTTCTACCACCGACTCTGCGACGTATGCTGGCTTGGACACGTCTCATATCCGAAAAGCGGGTGCGGGTCGTGACACCACCATTTAGTGCAAATAACCATCAACTATCAGAAGTAGCCGGATGGTCAACGTCAACCGAAGGATCCTCATCATCACCCAGGGCATGGGTAAAAGCCCCATACGGATCTATGCCCCCTTGGTACATAAAGCCATAAACATTAGGGTCAGTAAAGCGTAGCCCGTGGTAGTCAGGATAAGCAACATTGGGATCGACGTAGAGATCACGCTCCTCAAGCATACGCTGAAAGCAGTATGCCTGATCCATGAAGCCATGATGGATGAGGGTGCCGAGGCCTCGAGTTGCAGCCTGAATGCGCTTAGAGGTAGAGATCGAAAGAAAGTTAAACTGGCGATCGATATAGCGGTGAACCTCCGGAGTGAGGATCATCACAGGCTAAGACGACGAGCCAGCAGCAGCAAGTTGAACAGATCCAGCATGAGTTTTGGATTTGACAAAAAGGGTAGGCCGGTATCCCTTGAGGAATTTGTCAGATTAACCCCATTATCTTCAAAGATCCTAGTAATATACATCCCAAAAAGGAGAGCGATGGCTGGATTCCTGGATCTGGATTACTGTGAAGATGATGTTTTTGGCTAGTAAGAAGGGTCACTTGGAGACAGGGTAGTACATGGCAATTAACTCCTCAATGGGCAGACTATCTATATTAACATGTTTCAGAGTGATGGTGTAGCAGAGGATACGATGGAAGTCATGAAAGAACGGATTCAGGTTCTCATTGTCAAGCTTGAGGACAGCAAGCCGACCGCAGATGTTGAAGAGAAATTCTTTGAAGGATAGAGCACTGGAAATTTTCATGTCCTTAAGTTTCATTTGAAAGGGAGCGATAGGATGACCGTTCATTCAGGCCAAGAATACTGACCAGAGAGGCGACGGTGATGGTGATTTTAACCCCGTCGACCTTGGTTTCAAACTCTGGCCCATTTTTTGCAGGAGCAAGGTTGCAGTAAAATATCCGAATGGTAGGTGGATAGATATCTACTTACCACTCCAAGAGGTCGGCAATCCTGATGAACTCCAGATATTCACGACGTTTAAGAAAGGTGAGAAAAGAAATAGGCTTTCCTAGACAGATGAGGGCTTTGTGGTACATGAAGAACCAGTCACGGGAATGGCGGACAGACTAAAAAATGGTAGGATTGTATCCGTGAGTTGGTGAAGGGGAAACTAGAGAGACAGAAGGTGGCGTGGCAGAGGAGGAGGAGCCATCGTGGCGAGATCTCTTGCCGTAGGAAGACATTGGGAGCGAAATGAAGTTGAGTAAGGTGTTTGTATAGGGTTTTGAAGGGTGGGGAGTTAGAATGAAGATGAGGGGGTTTGTACAGGAGTTAGGGGTGGGGTAGATGAAGGGTTTAAAATTGATTTTTGGGGAAGAGGAGGAATTAAAGTAGATTTTTGGGTAGATGGACAGCCAGAACTAGTTGATATCTGCGCATGTACGTTTCGATCAAAAAAAACAACAAAAAATTATGAACTACTACAGGAAAATCCACATGATGATAGGATCGCATTAAAATCTGTGGTGAACATTAACTGCTGGTGGCGGTCGAGATTCAGATTTTTGATAATCTGTACGAAAAATTAAACTCTGGATAATCCGTTAGTATTTTGCATAAATTCGGAAGATGATCTGAAAGTATCAGAAAGTGCATTCTGTTTCAGTTCGGATTATCTAACAGATTACCAAGAAAGACCTTCAGATTTTCCAAAATAGTAAAAAAGTAATCAAAAGAATTTTTCCAGAAGATCGATCTCGTGACAAATAAACAAAAAAGGATCTTCGGCAAGAGGCTTAGTGAAGATATCAGCAAGTTTATGGTCAATGCCAAAGAATTCAATAAGAACATCTCCTTTTAGTTGATGATCATGCAAAAAGTGGTGTCGAATATCAATGTATTTCGTGCGTGAGTGAAAAATAGGATTTTTAGTGAGATTAATGGAGCTAGTATTGTCACAATTGATGGAGATGCCTTTTGAAAAAAAATACCGTAATCTACAAGTGTTTGTGTTATCCAAAGATTTGTGCACAATAATATCCAGCCGCAATATATTTGGCCTAAGTTGTGGAAAGGGCAACCGATTTTTGTTTCTCACTAAACCATGAAACTAAGGATTTTCCAAGGAATTGGCATGTGTCGTTAGTACTTTTTTCGTCTATCTTGCATCCGTCAAAATCTGTATCCGTTTAGCCGATAAGCTCAAAGGATGGAGATTTTGGATACTAAAGTCCCATGTTAATAATGCCTTTGGGAGTTGCTTGGTATCGTGCACATAAGCAAACACTAAACATAATGTCGAGACGACTAGCAGTTAAATAAAGTAAGCTACCGATCGTACCTTGATACTTACGAATGTCGACTGATACACCATTGTCATCCTGATCAAGCTTAGTTGTAGTGGCCATAGGTGTTCTCATTGATTTTGATGAGTCTAGTTCAAAGCGCTTAAGAAGATGAACATGTCTTAATTGATGAACGTGCCTTGAGGTCTTTGCCTGATTTGTAATCCAAGAAAGAATAATAATTCTCTCATCAGGCTCATTTCAAACTCATCTTGCATAACTTTGGCAAACTCTATACACAGTGCTTTGTTAGTAAAACCAAAAATGATGTCATCAACATAAATTTGAACTAATAGTAGTATTCTATTGTCAATTTTAATAAAGAGTATGGTGTCAACTTTGCCCTTGAAAAAGTTATGAGAAATGAGAAAGGATCTAAGGCGCTCATACCAAGCACGAGAAGCTTGCTTGAGGCCATAGAGGACGTTGTGTAATTTAAAAACATGATCAGAAAATTAAAAATCTTCAAAGACAAGAGGTTGCTTGACATTCTTCTTTAATAACACTATTCAAAAATGTACTTTTGACATCCATTTTAAAAATTTTAAAATCACTAAAACAAACAAAAGTATAAAGTATTCGGATAGATTCAAGACGAGCAACAGGTGCATAGGTTTCTTCATAATCAATGCCTTCCTCTTGGCTATAGCCTTCAGCAACAATTGGGCTTTGTTACGAGTAACGATCCCATCCTTATTAAGCTTACTTCAAAACATCCACTTTGTTCCATTAATAGGATAGTTGTGGGGCTTAGAAATGAGTTTTCAAATGTTGTTTCTTTTGAATTGGTTAAGCTCTTCTTGTATTACAATCATCCAAAATTCATCATTAAAAGCATTATTAATATTTTTAGGCTCTATTTGAGAGATAAAAGCCACATTTGCATAGTGATCTCGTATAGAGGATTGAGTGCTAACTCGTGAGGAAGGGTCACCAATGATAAGTTCCTTAGGATGATGAGGGATAAATCTCTATTCTTTTGGAAGATCCTCTTGAGGAGTCTCTATAGTTGAAGAATTTTCAGGTGGAGGAATCTCAACTTTATTATTAGATGAATGAGCACTTGAATCTCCAAGAGAAGAATTTTTCAAACCAAAAGAGATGTCATCAACATCATTCACGAAGAGAGATGTAGAAATGTTAAGTTTGTAAAAGGAGACATTGACTGACTCTTTGATTATAAGACTTCTTTTGTTAAAGACACAAAACCCCTTACTATGCATTGAATATCGAATGAATATACCTTCATATGCTTTTTCTTCAAATTTTTCTAGGTTATCTTTGGTGTTCAGAATAAAACATTTGCATCAAAAAACTTTAAAATATTCAACAGAAGAAATTTTGTCAAACTAAAGCTTATAAGAAGTTTTCTTAGAAATAGGTCTAATCAAGACTCTATTTATAACATAACATGTCGTGTTAACGGCTTCCGCCTAAAAGTATTAAGGGAGCTTGTATTGGTTTAACATGACCCTGGCCATATCACCGAGGGTTGTATTCTTTCTTTTCACTACACCGTTTTGTTGGGGAGTTCTAGGACAAGCAAAATCATGACAAAAACCATTTTCAATACAAAATTTTGTGCAATCGGCATTGTCAAATTCACATCCATGATAACTTCTAATTTTGTTGATCGTAATGTCTTTCTCATTTTGAACACGTTTACAAAAAGCAATAAATTTATGAAAAGTATCACTTTTATTTGCAAGAAAAATTCTAAGTAAATTTTGTAAAATCATCCACTATAACAAAAGCGTAGACTTTACCACCAAGACTAGCTACTCTACTAGGACCAAATAAATTTATATGAATAAGTTGGAGAGGTCTAGTAGTGCTTAACGAGTTGATAGATTTGAAGAAAGATTTAGTTAACTTACTATTCTCGCATTCCTCACACATCATGTCTTTCTTGAAAGGAATGTTTGGGAGTCCTCTAACTAGCTTCTTGGTAGCCAGTCAGGAGATAGTGTCCAAGTCGGCATGTCTAAGTCTCATGTGCCAAAGCCAACTCTCATCGTTATTTACTACTAGGCACCTGTCATTGTTAGTACTTTCAAGGAGATAAAACACATAAATGTTGTCTTCTCTAATACCTTCATATACTATAGAGCCATTTGTACTATCATAAATGAAACATTTGTGTTTAAAAAAGTTAACTCTATAGCCATTATCCGTGAGATGACTAATGCTAAGAAGATTATGCTTCAGATTTGTGATAGGGAAAACATTTTTAATGCAAGGGTAAGAAGGGGAGCCGATATTACCATATTCGATGATGTAACCCTTTAAGTTATTGTCGAAGGATAAGTGTCCTTCCTTCTTCATCAATAGCATTGTAAAAAGTGAAGCATCATCGATCATATGCCGTGAGCAACCACTATCAAGGATCTACTTGCTTCTAGCATGCGATCGAGGGTTCACCTACAACACAAGTTGAAGATGAAGACTTTGGTATGGGTACCCAATTTTTTTTGGGTCCATGACTGTTAGTTTTAGGAACCCATTTTAGCATTCTCATGTCAACATGCTTTCTCGTTTGACAGTAATAAGATGTGTGCCCAAGTAGACCACAACAGTGGCACATAGTAGGTGTCATAGGTCTAGGAGAAGATAAGTGAGTATTTTAAGTATGAGGAGTTTTAGTATGATATTTATGGTGAAGATAGTAAAAAGCATAATGTGACGTGTCCGTGTTCTTCCTTCAGGAGGGTCCTCTTTGTGTATGTATTTGTTTGGAATAGAGCCTATGTGGTGTGTTTATGTGAGTGTGACTCATGTAGCTAGTGTTGTGATGTGTGTCTTTGATTATGATGACAATATTTGTATAGGCCATGTCTCTATCATCTTGTTTCTTGCTTTTTGTAAGAAGATTATTGTATTTGATACAAGTTGCATATTCTCTTTGGTTAGCAACAAGTGTCTTTTTCTTAGTCCTTGAGGGATTGACATTCAATATCCATTTTGTTTATGATGTCTAGAGCTTCTTGGAGCTTTAGTCGAAGAGACTCAATCTCATTAGTGTCAGAAGCAGGAGATTTCTTTTTTATATCAAAAATGATATTAGAAAGTCTTTCTCTTTCTTGCTTGAGAGCATCAATCTCTTTTAGAGGTTTTCTGTGTTTACTTCACAAAATTTTGTGTTCATCGTGTTCTTCACGAATGGCATTTTCTAATTCAGTATAAGAAAGAGTGTTCGTAGAGAAGTCATCAAGTACCTCATTTGACTCTTTTGCCATAAGACAGACGTTTGCATTGTGTTTGCATTCTTTGTCATTGTCCGAGTCACTTGTATCACTTTTGTACCAGATGCTAGTGTTGGCATACTTCTTTGAAGATGAGCTTCCTTTGTTTAGGTTTTCGTACTTGCTAGATTCTCTTCATCACACTGGACAGTCCCACTTGATGTGTCTGGTTTTCTTACAGTTGTAGAAAATAGGTTCTTCATCAGTGGCCCTTCTTAAACGATTTGTCTTATTGAACTTAAGGAACTTTCTGAAGTATCTGGCGATGAGAGCGATTTCTTCGTCATCCGAATCATCATCATCGAAATCATCTTTTAAAAAGAGCTTGATGGCCTTGAGAGTAAGAGATTTTTTTTCTTTCAACTTTTCTTTTTTTTTCTTTTCTTGTATGGAGGCTTCCTCTTGGTCCTTCATATCCTGCTCATGGGTCATCAGCTTCTCTATGAGGGTCTCAAGGTTCATTGTTGTAAGGTCATTCTCTTCGATGATGGCGGTGGCTTTTGGTTTCCATCCTTTAGTCAGTCCTCTGAGAATTTTTCGAATCTTTTTATGAGTGTGATATTCCTTACCAAGAGAAGAAAGAGGGTTAATAATATCAAAGAATCGAGTAAACATAAAATTAATAGACTTATCTTGTTTCATTTTGAAGGATTCATACTCTTCAGTGAGTCAACTAATCTTAGATTCTTTCACTTGTGATGTCTCCTCGTGTGTGACTTCCAAAAATTTCCATATTTCTTTGAAAGTTTTGCAAGTGGAGATGCTATTGAATTCATTGCTATCGATAGCATAATAGAGTGCATTTATAGCCTTTGCATCCCGACTAAGAACTTTTTTGTTGTTTTTGAAATTTTTTTTCCCTAAGCGTTTCTGAAACGACTTCCTCAATAATTATGGAAGATTTGGGGATACCATTTACGACACAATCCCATAGATCAAAATCTAGGGATTTTAAGTAGATACTCATCCTAATCTTCTAATAGTTATAGTTGGTTCCATCAAATAGAGGAGGACTATTTATGGAGTGTCCCTCATTATGGAATGAGTTGAGACTAGGGTTAGTGGTCATTGATCACTCTAAAGAGATAAAGTACAAATTAAGAGATTAGGCTCTGATACCAATTATAGAACCTTGGAGGTGGGGTGAATATGGTAACAAATAATTACCAACAATAATAAGCAAAGTTAATGACAATTTAAAAGAAGAGAGAATCAAACACTCGATGTATCCTAGTATCCTCCCAAGGGGCACTCCAGTCCCGGAACTCTTGCCGGCTTTAATCCACTATTTGAGTAAATAGTACAATACGAGCTTTGATATGAAGACTCGTCAACTTCTTATACACAAATTTTCCTCCGAAGACTCGTTAACTTCAAACACACGAGTTTTTCTTCGAAGGCTCGTCAATTTCAAACTTGAAAAAAAATGTTTCGATCTTCTTTAACAACTTGGAAGATCTAAGTTACAACTATTGAATACTCTAACACTTCAGTGGATGACAAATTAAAGCTATGTGGGGTAATGGTGGAGCTCTTTGGTAGATAAAAAATTTAAGGCTCAAGTGGATAAGCATTTATGAAGAAGAAGGAAGTCTATTTATACAAATCCAAGAGCATGAGGTATTACCTGCACAGAGTCGAATTATTCAAAGGATATCCGAGGAAATCCGACGGACTATCCGACCCAATAGTAATGGATAGAAATATGGCCATTAGATGTATTAAATGCTCTAACATCTGGTCGTTTGATTTGAATTTGAAATAGCCAGCAAGGCAATACGGACTATCCGACGGAAGTCCACGAATATCTGGAAGATGATCCAAAAAGATCCAACAAATACTTGATGTCTTTGATCGGACTATCCGACGAAAGTGTGCGGCTAACCGTAAGATGATCCGATTTATCCAACAGATTCTTGATGTCTCAGTTCGAATAATCCGTCGAAAGTTCGCGGATATCCGAAAGATGATCCAATTTATCCAACAAATACTTGCTGTCTAAGTTCAGATAATCTGTCTGATTGACGCAGAAATCCTTCAGATTTTTCATCTTTTTATAATCACTTTGTTAAGAAATGGAAAGGAGTTAGATTTTAGTTTGTCATCCAAGTATAAGTGTTTACATAATTTTCTAGACACTTACAGACGCTTACAGACACTTAGGGATCCAATAGAGCTTCTTATCTTGGATACTTTTGCTATCGTCTCAGGATTCTTTGAGTGTGATTTATTTGCTATGCTTTCATTTGTAAGTGTTGGAAAAATATCTTTCCTTCTAGCCGTGAGGGCTGCATTTCATATATGTAAAGAAGTAGAACTAAAATAGTACGGTAGTTAATTAAAGTCAGTATATCAAAATCAATGTGCCAACAAACGTGACTACAAGTAGATCGGGGTAACCTCAACTCGGTGGGAGCACACAGTCCTGTAGTTAGTAGGCCGATGGGGACTCTCTAACTATAGTAAGTCTCATTCGTACTCGATGGAAGCTCAAGAACGAGGTGGTCAGGTATAGTCAACGTCTAATAACAAGCCAAGGTCAAGTCAAGACAAATACAGGTAATCAAATCAAGTTAAGATCAACGCAAAAGAACATGGGAATCTAATCAAGTATAGTGTAGCATAGATCCAATATGTTACAAAAAAAGATATGTAGCATATAAAAAACAAGCAAGAAAATATTATGAGGCATGTACAAGAATCATGTGATAGTACAAGAAAGAAATAGACATGAACTAGAGTGACTGAAAAATAAACATGCATAATACTGCATAAGTTAGCAAGGTATACTTGCCTGCAACTTCCAAATATGAATACGACAGTCCGGCTCCAAAGTCCTCACTACCTCCGTCATGTACGCCTATAATAAACATTCTACTTTAATAATACACTAATAACTTACTATATATGGACTTACCATATATAGAACTTAATAATATATTTATACCAAAACTAGTCATATTGATTACTCTACTTAATATAACATTTATTTAAAAATCTACCTATAAAAGATAAAAATATCACCTTTAATTCTAGAAAATAGTTATAATTATTCTATAATAATAATTAATATATTTATTCATAGAAAAATACGTGTACAAGCCTTGTCACTACAAGAAAAAAGGCTTTTCTTGACGGCTTTTCCCCGTCAAGAAAGGGGTATCTCGACGGTTGTGGATCCGTCAAGTAGGCCAGAGTCAAGAAAGGACCCCCCCTTTTCTTGATGGTTGCTGGCATATCTTTTCTTGACGGTTTTTGGCCGTCATATTAAGTAGTTTTCTTGACTGTTTTTAGCCGTCAAGATAGTAGTTTTTTGAAACCGTCAATGTAGGTGAAAACTTTTCTTGACTTCGGCCTAAATGACGGCTATTAGCCGTCAAGAAAAGCTCTCTTGCAGCAGGATTGAGTTAATTGTTGACATTTTATAACCGTCAAGAGAAGATAAATGTTGTATAGCAAAAGTTTTATTTATAATTATATATTATGAATCGAACACATACATAATATCAATATTCCACAAGATATACATACATCACATAACTACAAAACCCAAATTTTATATTAATAAACTGTATTTTGTTCATACACCACAAACTTCCAATACGTCCAACACGTCCAGCCACAAACATCTAACACTTGTCCAACCACAAACATATCCAACCAAAGTATGTAGTTCCCATACAACTTAAACATTCAAAACTGAAAATTATACAAATAAAACCAAAATATGTAGCAAACCCGGCCGGAGCACATCCCTCCCATATTCACAGCACCTTCAGTTTCCATATAGTTCCTGAGAGAAGAAGAGAAATATATTTAATCATTTATGTGCAATTGCTACTTACAGTATTATGTTAGATGAATTATACCAAGCTGGAAGAGTTGTTGGCGCAAGAGAAATACAAGATAAAATGATTGCTTATGGAACTTCCCTAGAACTCCACACCTATCATATAATATGACATGGACTTTGTAAAAATCACCACACTAATGAGGCCATGAATTTGTTCGACACCATATCGTGTCAAAAGGAAAAACTGGAAACTAGGACCTTCAATATTTTAATTGAAGGAATGTTTCAAGATGGTAAAGTTAATGCAGCAAAGGATCTCATTAACACACCAATAGATATGTAGGACAAGAAAAAAGTTAATGCAGCAAAGGAGTCCATATACCCCTTCACAATGTTGCCCCCATTCAATATTAATGCAACAAATTCTTCATATGGCACGACCTCTCAAACCAGTCCTAAACAAGCTTAACACATGCACACTCAACTCTAATAGCTACACACTTGCACTCTCAACCTACAAGTATGTGTACCACTCACATACAAATTGGTATCTAGGATACAGAAAATGCACAAAAGGACACAAATTCCTAGGTAGGATACCAAGCACCAATTGATAAACAAATCCTACACATGATATCCACACAATAATATGTGATACCAAGCTATAAGATATCAATATCAATCCTTTATACACAAATATCTACACCAAAACATCTCATAGAAACACATAGCTCACCTCATGATACTTACAAGTACCAAACACAAAATAGAATACCCATAAATGGTTCATACTCAAAAAAATGTTCTTAGTCTAGCGTAAGGAATTTATAACGATAACACAACAGAAATGTTCTCTCTTGCACAAGGAATGTATAACTTCAAATATTAATTTATTACCTTTAAGGGCTCTCATATGGGATAGGTAATGTAAAAGGACTGGCTCCACTTTTAACTTTTGAAGCTGCGATAACAGGGGTTACCCATAAATGCTCTAATAAACTTTCAATCATGTGATCTGCATTTCGAACAAGTGAAGAAAATTTAAATTATCTGACATATTCATAAAAGGACCAAAAGCAAAATCCAGAAAACTAATCTCAGACTCTTACCCTGTACAAGGATATAAAACTTCACCTAAATCATTTGCCACCCACCTGTAGTAATTCCTGTAGGAATTCCTAGTTTTTGCCACACTCTTGGGCATATAAAACCACCAGGAGGGCTCTCTCCCCGTTCCTGGCATATGTTCACATCTGCAACAATGAAACCGGGGCTAAAAATCGTTTCAGTTAACAAAACATTGAGATCAATATTGCATTCTATAAAGGATCATTTCTGAAATAGCACAACGTAAAAAAAGTTCCGAGTAAGATCTAATTTTTGGTGCTCCAATAGTTTACTAAGTGAAATAATGCATTCTATATAGGATCATTCCTGGAGGGAAGTCTAGGTACAGAAATCTAGTTACAGTTTTTTGGACCATTCGTGTATACAAGTGCAAGTCTAAACGCACAGTGACAGCCAAAAGATAAAAATTACAAATAGGATGTTAGTAAGCAACTTTCATTGCTTAGCCTAAAGAAAAAAATTATAAATAATGTTAGTAAGCATCATAATTTGTATTCCATACCTGGGTTGCAAGCCAAAATATGGATGTTGCTAAAAGCTAAAATATGGATGTTGCTAAAATCCACACAATAATATGTGATACCAACACTGGACACCTTCAAATTTCGGATATATTTCCTCCGGCTTCGTCGAACCCATATTGAAAGATAAAGCCCAAAGGCAACAACCATTTTCTTACTTATAATCCTCACAAAGGATATATTTTCTTTACTTCAAAAATATCATCCAGTTTGAGCTCAGGAATGATTGTGTGAAACTTGATTATGAAATGGTAAGTAATGTTTTGCATAATTATAATATATGTCCATGTCAATACAACCTAGATGCAAATCAAAGACATGAATAAGATTTGCATTAGGTTCCTTTAGTAGGATCCTTTTATGGAGGATTTTTTAGTACTGTTGAAGAAGGTAAGAGCACCAACCCAATACTTAATTAATTGTACATTACATAGAAACTAGAAAGTCAGAGAACTTCATTAGTTGACTTTGTGACATGAAATTATATGAGACCAGAAATAGAGGCAGAGTTTGGCCAACCATACTAGACAAGTACACGCATGTAAATTAAAAATTACAAATTGATGCAGTAGAAAGTCTAGATTGACCTGACAGGTATTGAGTTTTAATAGCTTCACAAGGGAACATACAAAATATAAGATGATTATGTAGCTTGATATAATAGGAAGCAAACTTAATAAGGCTAAAAGCAAGGTAATGTTTTAGAAAAGCTTAGAGAATCATACACATGGGTTGTGCTCAAGATATATGGTCGTGAGCTTCTATGTAGACCCGGCTATAACTACATCAATGCCTTCTAGTGATGCTATCTGGCTGCTATTTAGCCACAAGTCCTCCAAGCTGATATAATGTAAATTGCATAGACCAAGGAAAAACCATCAGTGTAAGGGGTAAATGAAGGCATATAAAGTATAAACCTTGTCAATTTCTTAATACCCTCAATGGTAGTGAGTTTATTAGAATAAATGTTCAAGATAAGATTTTCTAATGTGGAAAAGTCCTCCATCTTAATGATGCTATTATGGCTGAGATATAGTTCCTCCAATGCAACACATTCCTACAAAGAAAAAAGCATGACATAGATATCCACCTAAATAGCATATGTGCAATTAAAGTACTTTAAAGATATCATACTTGAAACCCTGACATGGATGTCAGTCAGCCGGTTAATCTGCAGGCTTAATTTTCTGATATATTTTAACCCCCACAAGTTAACTTCCACATGTATGGTTTTTGATTATTTCTCTAAACATACACAGTACAAGATAACTACTACATGTATACTTTTTGCTGCATAAAAGGATCCTCCATAAAAGGATCCTACTAAAGGCAACCTGGAGGATACTCAGCACTACAACAGCAAAAATAATTGGTACTCTTGTATACTGTAGTCTTGTGTAACAAAAAACATAAGAGAAACCAACATTGACTCTTGTATACTGTCAACAACAATTACCAATAATATATGAATAAGTGTAGCTCATAAGTGCCACCACTAATGAAAGCAGAAAGTGGAAAATCATTTGATATAAATAATTACTTTCAAAGGTGCATGGTCAAATGTGAATACAATGCTTTGGTGGCATGAGCCTAACATTTGTGTATATAGAAATCCTGTAAGTTTGGTCTCCGAATCATGATATAAAGGCATTATATTAACTTTTTTCCTACATAGCATTTGTCTTTATGTGTGCATAGGTGTGTGCAAGAGAAAGATACTACACTATGATATGGCATTGAGAGGCCAATCATATGTAATCATTACTTAAACTAATTGATAGAATCAAAATACACTAAGTAGCAGGCAGGATACACAACAACCTGATGATTTTCTTGTCCAACTATAGCCTCATTACAAGAGCCATTGAACTTATCCAACAAAAGAATACTTTCCTTCCCAAATAATCTTACACAGAGCAAATTAGAAAAGAGCAATACGTAATCCAAAAAAAATTGAATTAAAAGAGAACTTATAAGTAAACCGGTGAAGCACTCCAATGAAATAGTGATCCTTTTACAAAGGCCAAGCTAAACATTTTACAATAGGAAAAAAAGGATTCTTCGTAGTTACCAACATTAAAATATAAGATTCTAGCATAATTCACAGATATATAGTCAACATTATATTTATTATGTGAAAGAAAAAAAAGATTGGTAAATGAACCATGAGAATCCGAATTTTATTGCTAAAGTTTATGGTCCCTGATCTCTTTCTTCTACTTGTGTTGCCGATGTCTTAGTGGATACTATATGTCACCTAATATTAGCTGCATATACAAATGAAGCATGCATGTCATACACAACAGTTTAGTGAAGTTAATAGATCATACAAGTCATTTCAAACTAGAGATACTTACAATTGGCAGATCAAGCCTCATATTTCAAGTCTTCCTATACCTGATTAGAACTGACATTGCATTTAAAAAATACATGTGTCTAATTAAGCTCACGGACACCAGACTCAAGTGATCTAAACTAATGCTACACTCGAAGAGGATACCGATCCAATCCTTTCGATCATGCCAGAGAAGAACTTCTTGGAGTCATATGATCGAATACTTGATGTTCGAAATTAAAAACATAGTCCATATCATCGATTCGGATCCTTATTTTGATGAAATGGTCCAGATATTTATTCGAGAGGCTCTTCATTCGAAAGGAGATGATCGATCGGCCTTGTGCTTGTCGATTGTTCCTGTATATTCCTGTAAAAAACAAAAACAAAATAAACCATGGAGTTTTTGCTTGCTCGAGTCTCGTTGGCGTCCCCAGGATCTCCCACGCCACCACTCGCCTATACGTCGCCGACAGCTCCCGTCCCCTCTCCCTCCTCCACCTCATCCCTCAACTTTTTCACCTATAAAAGAATAAAAATAAAAAATGGCCAAAAAATCCCTAAAAATGAAAGATATCTGCTCATCAAATCAATGAGCTCCACCGTTATCGCCACGAGCTGGACCCTAATTGACTCCTCCATGCTCCTAATCCGATCCTTCGTGTATGCCACATAGTTAGTTCCATTAATTCAACACCAAACGTCGACGCCCTCGCGGCTGCCGCCACCATCGACGACCTTAGCCCCGAACAAGTTTTAGCGTTGCTGCTCGACTCGAGGAGGGAGTGAATCTTGTAGATCTGGGAGAATCTGGTCAATTTGGTCAGAGATAGAAGTTTTGGCTAGGGTTTCCAAGAGGTGAGAAGTAAAAGTATAAAATTTATGAGGTCGATGTAAGCTAGGGTTTTAGTGGAGAGTTTGGAGAGGAGGTGGTGGAGGAGAGCAGATGGAATGTTGTGAGGAAGATTTTCAGGAGTGAAGAAAATGAAAGGAAAGGATGGAGAGAGGATAGACACGGGAAAAAAATGGAGAGGCTCGGGGGATTGATAATGTGGTTCCTAAATAGCAAACGTCAACATATATCCTACAATAAATTTTTTTTTGAAAAACTTGCTAAAATGGCAGCTAAAATATGTGCATCAATTTTTTTCGCACATGCATTACTTGACGGTTATCAACAATCTGTCAAGTAATTCAATGGGTTTTCTTGACGCTTCCTCTAAAACCGTCAAGTATTTTGGTAAAATTTTAATACATAACATAAAAAAGGATATTTTTTTCACGTATATCTAAAACCGTCAAGATAACCCCTCTTCTTGATGTTTTTTCACAACCGTCAACAAATAAACCGTCAAGAAAAGGCTTTTTTCTTGTAGTGTGTATTGATTATATAACATTATTCCTAGACTTGATATACGATTTGATTCCCAAAACAATAAATATTTAAAAATATATAATTTTTAAAAAATTACAAAAAGTAGGTAAAATTATATATTTATCATGAAAATATGCACAACAATTAATTTGGTAATGGTATATGAAGTTTCAAATCAATCGGACACATAGAACTCATGGATTTAGGTGTTTCGATGTTATAGTGAAATGTCAAAAATTTTAATAAATAGTAAACAAAACCAAACACTGCAAAAGTATATGTGTTGGAAATCTTAGGATGTATAGTTTCTTAGAAAAAATATATAAAAGGTCGAAGTGGTCCGAAAGTGGATGAAAATTGGTTCACAATAGAACTAGTATGTTCTAGACACCTTTTCGCAGAACGAACGTCCCGAACAAACCATTTGAAACTGAATGGGTGGCCAATTGGACATGAAAATAGATACATAGATATTTCCATTAGTTTTGGTTTCACAAAAAGATGAGATCGGAAAGTATACGAAACCCTAGATGCAAAATAACATACCTGCTAGAACGAATTCAGATTTGGATCCTAAACTTCGATCGACTTGTAGGGATATTTTGGTTACTAGAAGGGATTGTAAACTTATGGAGGGTTGATAGGATTATAGAGAGAACAAATATTCGTGGAGCATCATGGGAGGTCGGGAAGGGGTCGAAACTGTCGGTACACCACAAGGTGCTGTCAGCAGCCAAGGCTGGAAGGAAATTTCGGGATTAGAACTTTGGGGAGAAGGTGGAAACTAAAATATTAGGTTAAAATATAAGGTTTGAGGCTTATATATATTAGGATTGGTCTAAGAAATTTTTTAGAAAATTTTGGTGAGATTTGGTTGCACCATTTGAAAGATATGTATATTTGAATCAATGGATAATTAATGGGTTTCCTAATTTAGAAAGTCAATGATAGGTTATTTCAAATCTATTATGGATGTACAAAATTCTCTAAAAATTAATATAAATTCATCCTATTTAGTTATGGTAACTTATAATAGGCTCAACCAAGGCTATTTGAACTAGTTCTAGTCCTATAGGGTTTACGGAATTAAAATTGACTCTGAAAAGCTATTTTATGGGTCTTGTGTGCCATTCTAAAATAAATACCACATGGGGACTCAATTGAGTGGGATACCATTGGTATGTGTGTAGTAGGCTCAAATTAGGTCAAAATCATATATTAGATCGAATGATTTGGATCGAGACCGAGCCTCAAATCAAAATTGGACAACAAGTCAAATGTTACGGTAAAGGTGATAGTTGAATTTTTTTACCCGAAATTGTACATAAAAAATATAGTACAAGGGAAAATATTTGAATGAGACATGATATGTCAAACTAAAGGTGGACTCATCTAGAATACGAATATGGAACGAGATTTGAGAAATTGAAAATTGTTGTGCTTAAAAAATCAAAGCTATGACAAAGTGCCTCTATAGCCATAATTAAAAATAAAATATGGTTTAATATATAAAAATCATATAAAATAAATAAATAAAATCTCCAAAACAAATATGGCTACTTACATATAGGTTCTACAAATTAAACAAAATAATAACTATTTAATTAATTTCTGGAAAAATAGTATAATATATATCTACGTGTCAGCTTTCCAAAATATTAAACGGTTTGCAAAACGGAGTTTGGGATCTCCCAAAATCTCGAAAATAGTACGACACGTTAATTTTTTGGACAACTCACACTCAAATAAAATTTTCAAAAATTCACGTTCATAATTATAGAAAATAATTTATACATTTGGAAAGCTAACCTTGATACGGTTCTAAAAAAACTAGAGGTGAAACGGAGTCCGGAGTTGGTCACAACGGCTTCGCGAAGTTGCTATAGCTTCTAAAAATGAAACTAAATTTATGACAAATTTTGGGCTATTTTGGACAAAAAAGAGAGAATTTTGAGAAATGAACAGATGAGATATTTTCATAAGGGTATATATATGTGTAGCAATCACTTAATTCGGATTATAGAATTAGGTTGGAAGGATTTTGATTTTGGAAGAAAATAAGAAAAAGTCTCTCCTTAAATATATGGAGATTGACACATAATTTCCTAATTTGGAAGGGACAAAAATCTAATAAATAAATCTTTCCACTAAATTCAAATCAAATCAATATCAAAACTATATTGATCAAATCTCAATCCATAATTTCTCATAATAATTTAGAATAATATCCAATATTATCAAATAAAATTTAAAGTCTATTTGCATAATTCCAAACCTTATAAAAAATAATTTAGCAAATCCTTTTATTGGTCAAAGATTATAATTATTAATTTCAAAACTAAATCAATCAAACCTAAATCTAATATTTGATTACAATAATAATTCAAAATAATATTTAATATTATCAAATAATATTTAAAACATATTTTATAAACTCAAATCTCAAAATAATTTGGCAAATCTTTTGTCATTCAAATATATATATAAATTCAAATAAAAAAAATTTAACACAAAATATTTAAAATAAAATAAATACAATTTTGAAAAACTTCGGGAACAGGGGTTACATAATGGTAATACAAATTTAGGTAGTTACAAGTCTACCCACCTTAAAAGAAATTTCGTTCTCGAAATTTTAAATTAACACCATCAATAGAATTAAAATTTAAATATGATCAAAGATAGTATTACAATCTATGTACAATATTAATATAATCAAAATCATTTAGGCATGATAAAATACAGAAATGATGTGATTTGGCATGACTAAGATTGATCAAATAAAAAAAATTAGAAATGATATGATTTGGCACGATCAAAATCTAACCATGATTAAGGCATGACCAAGAATAAAAATAAAATCGTTTAGGCATGATCAATAATGATTTGATTTGGCACGACTAAGGATAATCAAATCTGGTTATCAACAAACTCATTCATGCACGATCAAACCAATTTGGTGAAGTACGGTCAAAACCACTTAGGGAGGATCAAATATGGCATGATTTAGGCATGATCAAGAATGGATTCAAAATCTAAATCATATAAGCATGATGAAGAAATAAATTTAATCTTTTAGGCATGATACATAATCATTAGTTATGATTGTTTGCCATGACAAAAGTTATATGAACTTTTGTATTTTAAACGTATAAAAAGTACAAAGGATTCTTAAACAGGAGATCTAAGTACAAGATTTTTGGAGAAGTGTGACGGTGGAGATCGAGCACTGCAGCGGCTCCTTTACTCCATTGACGATCTGACGACGAACTGAACTTGCTCTGACTTTCTGATGCTTATGAGTGGTACTCGGTGTTGCCAATCAAAAAGACGCCGAAGACTCTAGATGAAGGAAAACTCCTCATATTTATAGGCAAGCACATATACGATGTGCATAAGGGTTTTGGCATACAGGAGCGCTGCGCGCGCGAGATTTTTGGGAATATCCGTTTGTAACTGCTGTTAAGCTGACACATGGCAGTTGTTTGGAATTCTTCATGATCGAGATCTTGTACAGTTATCATCCTTTATCAATATGACCGATTAATTGACACATGGCATGTGCATATTGCTCGATGACTTTGCTCAGATGAAATCGACTAGATTTTGCTCCTATCGAGAGAACGAATATTTAAATAAACTAAAGTTCGATCTCATCTCAGGAGCGAAGGGATTAAACAGAATTGAATTTGATCATATCTAAAAAGATACAATAGTTTAAACAAACTGAATCCGAATCTATCTCAGGGTTAGTGGTTTAAACAAACCAGATTTGATTGTATCCGAAAAGATACACCAAACTGAATCCAATTGTATCTGAAAAGATACAGCTGCCATACTGTCTATGTGACATGATGCCACGTTGTAGGGGGGCTGCACGCTATACAAGCTACGCTTTTGGGAGTGTTTAAGCCACTGTACTTTTGGGCGATGAAGAGGTTTTTATGGAGGCGACGAATTCACTACACTTTTGGGCGACGAGGAGACTGTACACTTGAGGTGACGAAGTTAATGCAGTTTTGGGCGACGAGGAGACTGTGCTCATGTGGCAACGAAGTTACTATGCTTTTGGGCGATGAAAAGACTATGCTCTTGAGGCAACGAAGTCACTGCACTTTTGGACGACGAGGAGACTGTGCTCGTGAGACAATAAAGTCACTGTACTTTTGGGCGATGAGAAGACTGTGCTCTTGAGGAAACAAAATTACTGTGCTTTTAGGAAGCTATGAGGGGTCAAATGAAGGAGCCGTTGATGGGACTGCACTTCTGGGCAGCTATAAGAGCTGCATTTTTATGAAGTGCCGAAGTTGCTTACGGAGCCGTTGAAGGGGCTGCGCTTCTAGGAAGCTATGAGAGCTGTGCTTTTACGAAGCATCAAAGTTGATGACAGAGCCGTTGAAGGGATTGCACATCTGGGCAGCTATGAGAGCTGCGCTTTTATGAAGCGTCGAAGTTGCTGACAGAGCCGTTGAAGGTGCTGCGCTTCTAGGCAGCTATGAGAGTTACGGTTTTACGAAGCATCAAAGTTGCTGACGGAGCCTTTGAAGGCGTTGCGCTTCTGGGCAGCTAGAAGAGCTGCACTTTTACGAAGCATCTAAGTCGCTATAGGACCCGTTGAAGGTGCTGTGCTTCTAGGCAGATATGAGAGCTGCACTTTTACGGAGCATCTAAGTCGTTGTCCGCCTAAGGAAATGATTGTCCTTGAGCGGCTGAGTCAATACCCATTTAATTGTTGCCACTTTGGGGTGAAGAACAGATGGCAACTCTAGAGGGGGGTGAATAGAGTTATAGCAATAATAGCCAATTAAAAATCAACTCTTTCACAATCTAAAATTAATCAGAGTAAATGCGAAAAATAAATAAGGAGCAAGAGAGCATACGCAAACACAGCCGATTTTAACCTGGTTTCTCTCGTGGAGGACTAGTCTAGGCCTGAGAACTCTAGCTCAGGATTAAATCCACTATTTATGAAATAGTAGTTACACCCCGTGTCTTTTCTTCAGAAGAGCACGTCAACTTCTTACAATGGATCGCAGTGGCGATGCTTGGAATTTTCCAAGCTACTTCTTGAACTCTTGCACAAGACTCCTAACTGAGAGATGCTGAGCACTCGAGACTTAGGAAACTTATGGCTAGTAGATGAAGAAGGGTATGGCTTATATTGATCTTAAGAGAGAAGAGAAGAGAAGATTTGATGAATTAAAAATGAGAGAATTCTTGGCCTATTTATAGGATTTTATCAGGCAGAATTCGGCCAGAATTCTGGTAGGAATTTTCAAATATTTGACCATTGGACAACTAGCAACCAGCAAGCCCTAAAAATTAGGGTACTAATTTTTAGGGGACAGAGTTCGGCCCGAACTCTGTCTCCAGAGCACAGAATGGGTCCAAGGGTCCATTGGGCTGATTTTTGGATGTGGAGCTTTATGGATTTGGATAGGTTTATGGGTTGAGTCTCAAGAGCCCAGCATAACTCAGCTTACAATCATTCTAGACTCAATAAATATAAAAGAAAAGACTTGAAAATACGACTCGCATTTGCAAAATAGAGCTGTCGTCTGGCTTGAGCTGGATGTAGACGTCGTGTGTCGTATTAAATTATCACAAGTATTATTTAGTCAATGTTATCAATATTTGGTTGACTGTGACTTTGTGTCAACAATCTCCCCCATATTGATAATTGACAAAATAATAATTGTATATTCAATATCCATACCTGGACACATATAACGACATAGCTCTCCCATAATTAGTGCCGAGATTAAGAATAGCTCCCCCATAAACAATAATGTGAATCTTGTTGGCCTGTAAATAATATTCTTCCAAAAGCACATATAAACCAACAGAATATACACATATCTCTCCCTTTTGGCATTTAGCAATATGATGTATATATAAATAACAACTGCAAACACACCCAAAAGAGAAGAAACTGCATATAAACTAAGATAATAACCAAGAGTCATAATGACATAGAAACTGATAATAGAACTGCCAAAGTCTCAAAAGCACAACTCATAATAAGTCTACTACAAAGCAAGTACAGAAAAGCAACTAAAGCAAAATGCATAAACATAATCTAAGATCCTCAGTAGCAGCATCACAAGTAGTGCATATCCATCATCGAGCATGTGAGGGCCCGACGTCGTCCGAAGCATCAGTAAAGGAGCGACGTGGGTCCACAAAAGCCGCATCCGGATCCATGTAGCAACGAATCCAAGGGTCATCAATACGGAATCCCTCACGACCTAGGTCTCGCTCCATAGGAATGGGCATAGAAGGATGATGAGACATGGAATACCGAATATCATGCAGCGAGTTGCTGATAGCACTCATCTGCAAGGTAGTCCGATAATCCAGCTGAGTCCATCGATCGTCCTCCAAAGTGAAACGATCTTGGAGCATGGTCTGAAGAGACTCATGAGTGGCAGGAGGAGGAGGAGGATCCTGTCCGAGAGGAGGGGCATCTGGCTCATCATCAGAATGCTCAGACACTACTGGTGAGCCAATGGCCGCCTGAAGCCTCCTTGCCTTAGAGAGAAAGGCAAGGGCAGGTAAGAATGGACACTCATCAAGGGGTACATGGAACGCACGAAAGATCATAGGAAGGTATAATACATAAACCAAAGATCTTGGTTTCTTCCTACAGTTGATCATCCAATCCATCATTGTGCATGGAAGGTTAAAGGGAACATGGAAGTGGAGATGGTACAATGCTGAGAGCTCAAAATAAGTGACTTTATCGTTAGAACCCGCTTTGGATAGAATGGTGTTAAAAATGATCCGATGAAGCTCATAGAAATAAGGATTGAGGAATTTTGCCAAAAGCTTACGAGGACGTGTGTTAGGGCTACACAGGTCGTCCTTGAAGCTTTCTAGTGAAATCCCTTCGGGAAAGATAAAGGATCTAGCTTCTACAAGCTTTTCCCAAGAATTAGGCTCTTCAATTTCAAGATATTCGGCCAATTCAAAATCATCAAAGGAGATATCAAATTCCACAACTCGTGAATAAATATGAGTGTCATCATAGGTCAAGTTGCAGTAAAATATTTGAATGGCACTACGATAGATGACCGAATTAGAGGTAACGAGTTCATCAAGACAAAGGTCATGAAATAATGCATCATATTGTGAGAATATGGTAAAGTTGATGGGGGTGTCCCGCAAATACTGGACGTGTCCAAAAATCACTAAACCAATCATTTGAGGCGTCTAGTGATACAAAAATTCGGTCGTCGTAAGTGTTTGGATCATTGGGACGTGGAGGATTGAACAACGGATGGATTTGTTGTTCAATGGCCGGTGCAACGGGTGGTGCAACGGGCGGCTCAATGCGTGGAGGAGCATTCGACGAGGATGCTCCCTCTGTCCGAAGTCTCTTTCCGCGGTTGAACAAACGAGGAGCCATAACACAATAGAAAATGAAAGAAATTGAGATATAGAAAGTAAGGAATTATACCTCAAACTAGTGATGAACTATGGAAGAGAATTGAAAAATAAGCCTTTTCCTTGATTTTGGGGAAGAATGGAGCACAAAAGAGGAGAAAGTAGGGTTAGGGTTTTGAGAGAGTTGTGTTTGAGAAGGTGAAAAGGTGGTAAGAAGGAAGCAGAGGGAAGAGAAACCGAATATAGGGGAAGGGTTTCTCTTGGTCGGGTCAATTAATGACCATTGGATCAACATTTTGATCAACGGCTGGGGCTGTTCCCCATTCTGGAACAATGAGGCCGAATTCGGCCCGAACTCTGATAGAAGCAGAGTTCGGCCCAAATTCCGGATCCTGGTCACAGAATGGGAATCAGGCAGAAACAGGAAAAATATTAGTTAAGTAATAGACAAACCAATATAAGATATGAGTATAAAGATAGGAAAGACCCAATTAGTAAACAAAATAACAACAGAAATTGATTTTGAAGCAGCAATATGAAATTGAAATCATAGTATTTCAGCATGTGATAAATGAAAATGAACCATATAATAAACAAGAAATTATATCATAATTCAATATTTTGAAGCTGCCATGGGTTAGCTGCATGGACCGGATCCCAGCTAGCGGTAGTCCTGAGGACTAATGCACCGTGTCGCTTAGGCTTTTACGCCTTGTTGTCAGAAGGACCCTTTCGGCTTGTACCCATAGCAAATTCATCATAATAGAATCAAGATATACTCGATATTTACGCAGGTTTATCTTAATTTACAACAGCTTCATCTAGGATTCCAAGTTCACGACAAAGAAAATTGAAGCGCTCTTCGGATAATGGTTTTGTGAAGAAGTCTGCTAACTGATGATCAGTGTCAATAAATTCTAAGTTAATCGTGTCATTTTGCTGATGATCACGTAAAAAGTGGTGACGAATTTCAATGTGCTTCGTGCATGAGTGACAAATGGGGTTCTTAGTCAGATTTATAGCACTGGTGTTGTCACAAAAGATTGGAATATACATGAAAGATAAATTATAGTCTTCAAGGGTTTGTTTCATCTACGGAATTTGTGCACAACAATGCCCAGCTGCGATGTATTCAGCTTCTGTTGTGGATAGTACGACAGAATTCTGCTTCTTGCTAAACCAAGAGACTAAAGCTTTTCTTAATAAATGACACGTACCGCTCGTACTTTTACGGTCGACCTTGCATCCGGCAAAGTTAGCATCAGAGTAACCAATGAGGTCAAATGATGTTGACTTGGGATACAATAGGCCCACTGTAACCGTACCCTTAAGGTATCGAAAGATACGCTTAACCGTGGTCATGTGTGATTCCTTAGGATTTACTTGATATCTAGCACACAGGCAAACGCTAAACATAATATCAGGACGACTTGCAGTAAGATAGAGTAGACTTCCTATCATACCTCGATACTTACGTTGATCTACAGGTTTGCCACTATCATCTGGTTCAAGTTTGGTTGAAGTAGCCATAGGAGTGCTGATTGGTTTGACGTTGTCAAGATCGAATTTCTTCAGCATGTCCTTTGTATACTTCGACTGACAGATGAAGGTTCCATTTGACATTTGTTTGACTTGCAGCCCTAGAAAGTAGTTGAGCTCCCCCATCATGCTCATCTCAAACTCGGTCTGTATACACTTGGCAAAATCTTGACAAAGAGTTTCATCAGTAGAACCAAAAATAATATCATCTACATATATTTGTACTAAAAGAATAGTGTCTTTGAAAGATTTTATGAAAAGTGTAGTATCAATTTTCCCTTTTGAAAAACCTTTCTCAAGCAAGAAATTGCTTAGCCGTTCATACCAAGCTCTAGGGGCTTGTTTGAGGCCATACAGCGCTTTCTTTAGCTTTAACACGTGGTCGGGAAATTTATGATTTTTAAAGCCAGGGAGTTGTTTTACATAAACTTCCTCCTTAATAAAACCATTCAAAAAAGCACTTTTAACATCCATTTGAAATAATTTGAAAATTTGAAAATTTGCAAATGAACAAAGCATCCGAATGGATTTTAATCTAGCAACAGGAGCATATGTCTCATCGTAGTCGATACCTTCCTCTTGGTTATATCCTTGGGCTACTAGACGAGCTTTGTTGCGTGTGACTGAACCATCTTCATTCATTTTGTTTCTAAAAATCCATTTAGTACCAATAATCGAGTGATTAGCCGGTCTAGGAACGAGTTCCCATACTTGGCTCCTCTCGAATTGGTTGAGTTCCTCTTGCATAGCAGAAATCCAAAATTCATCATTGAAAGCTTCTAAAATATTTTTAGGCTCAATTTATGAAATAAAGGCAGTGCTAGCAATAGAATCTCTTAATGATGATCTAGTAGTTACTCCACGTGAAACCTCACCAATCACCAAGTTTTCTGGGTGTGATGGCTTGAAAGAGAATTTCTTTGGCAAGCCCTCCAGAGAAATGGTTTCGGTTATGGTATTCATTAGAGTAGAAGTTGATGGCTCAACATCATCATCAAGAGTAGCTGATGTACTGTTATCTTCATCAAAAGTCACATTTGTAGACTCTTCCATAATTAATGAGCGTTTGTTAAAAACTATATATCCCTTACTCTTGGCAGCATAGCCAAAGAAAATACCATCGTCGGCTTTGGCATCAAATTTGCCTAAGTTGTCTTTGGTGTTAAGGATAAAACATCTACAGCCAAAAACTCTAAAATAAGAAACATTTGGGGTTCTTCCAAACCAAAGCTCATAGGATGTTTTCTTCGTAATAGGACGAATAAGTACCCTATTTAAAATATGGCATGTTGTACTGACAGCTTCAGCCCAAAAGTATTTCGGAAGTGAAAACTTGTTCAACATGACTCTAGCCATATCGCCAAGAGTCCTATTCTTCTGCTCCATAACACCATTTTGTTGAGGAGTTCTTGGACAAGATAACTCATGATCAAAACCATTGGAATCACAAAACTTTTCAAAATTAGAATTTTCGAATTCGCCTCCATGATCACTTTGGATTCGAGTAATCATGTAGCCTTTTTCGTTTTGAACTTTCTTAACAAAGATCTTGAAAACCGAAATAGCATCACTTTTATAAGTAAGAAAGAAAACCCAAGTAAATCTTGAAAAGTTATCAACAATAACAAAGGCATAGAGTTTTCCACCAAGACTGTCTACTCTACTAGTGCCAAATAATTCTATATGGAGTAGTTGCAAGGGTCTAGTAGTGCTTACAGAGTTTATGGAATGAAAAGATGACTTGGTTGCCTTATTCAACTCACATTCGGCACATATGGTGTCCTTTTTGAATGTGATGTCGGGCAAGCCTCTAACTAGCTTCTTGGTCGATAGCCTGGATATAGTATCCATGTTGGCATGACCAAGATGTCGGTGCCATAGTAACCGTTCATCTTTATGAGCATATAGACATCAACCTGCATTGTTAGTATCTATAGACAAATAGAAAATATAAATATTGTCCTCTCTTATCCCTTCAAAAGTAATGTCTCCTGTTGACCTATCATAAATAAGGTATTTGTTTTATCCAAAGTTAATGTCATATCCATGGTCAGCAAGATGACTGATGCTGAGCAGGTTATGCTTTAATTTGGCCACTAGGCAGACATCCTTTATTACGGGAGAGGGAGGATAACCAATAATGCTATTACCTATAATATAACCTTTTAGGTTATTGCCGAAGGATACATATCCTTCTCTCTTCATCGATAGTGATGTGAAAAGATTTGCGTCTCCTGTCATATGCCGCGAACATCCACTATCGAGAATCCACTTACTCTTAGTTGAGGAGGGAAGGTCCACCTACATCAAGAGTAGATGTGACCTTTGGTACCCAAGTTCTTGAGGGTCCTGAAGAGTTAGTTTTTGGAAACCATGCATATATCTTTCTTTCTTCTAATCTTCTAATTCTATATTGTGGTGAAATGTGTCCATGTAAACCACAATAAGTACATGTAGCATTTCTATTTATATTAGGAGCATGCTGATGATGTCTATAAGCAGAATAATGAGGAGAAGTGTGATGATATGTAGATTCAGCATGGTGATGATGACTATGTAGAGTGGCATGGTGATATTGTCTATATGGTATGGCATGATGATATTGTCTATATGGTATGACATGATGATTTCTATATGTAGAGTGATGTTGATTGTGTCTTTGTGCAACATGGTGATGATTATATCTATGTGTAGTATGATGATTTTGTGACATATAATGATTATTTCTACGTGTATGTGGTTTGTGTCCTTTGTGAAAGTGTGTGTACATGTAAGCATGATTATGAGCAGCATGAGGATGACATGGTTGACTAGTATGAGTGGTGTCATGCTTTGTGTGTGTCTCATGTGATTGGGTTTGAGGTTGAGCAACCTGTTTTCCCAATTTAGTCTCTAGTTTCTTAGAGACAGCTTGCAATTCAGTAATCTTAGCATTCAAACCATGTATCTTAGTAATAGAAATCTTGTGTCTGCTTTTTTCTTCTGTAAGCTCCGTGTTGAGTGCTGTGATTTCTTGTGTTTGTTGCTCAATACGTGCCTCGGCATCATGTAAGCTTATTTTAAGCTTAGATACCTCATCAGTGACATCCGTGGGTGTAGTGTCTCTAATGTTATCAAGTAATAGAGAAAGTCTTTGTATTTCGACTTCATGACTTTTGATTTTGTCCTTGGCATGTTTGTATTTACCAATGACCTTTTTGTGATCACTAAGTAAATCGGTGAAAGCATCGCCAAGTTCATCAAAAGTGAAGTCGTCAAGAGTTTTGTTTGATACCTTGTCAGACGTCGCCATTAGGCACACATTAGCCGTATCTTGAGGAGAGTTCTTTTCTTCTTCGGAGTCACTAGCTTCGCTTTCATGCCAAATGCTTGTGTTGGCATATTTCTTTGAGGAGATCTTCTTGTATGGCTTCTCATAGCGGTTGCTCTTCTTCAAGAATGGACAGTCTTTTCGGACGTGTCCAGTCTTCTTGCAACCGTAGCAGGTTGGCTCTTCTTCTCCATCTTCTTGTGGTTCCTTCTTTCTTCGATTGAAGCGAAGGAATCTCTTGAAGTTGCGGACCATGAGAGCTTGATCATCATCTTTTGAGTTGTCATCATCCGTCTCTTCGGGTTCAGCCCTCCGTCGGTGAGCTTCGAGTGTAATCTCCTTAGCCTTAGGAGCAGGCTCTTCAAAGTCCTTGAGGTCAAGCTCATGAGTCATTAGCTTTCCCATTAAGGTCTCCATGGACATGATTGTGAGATCATTTCCTTCTATGATGGCTGTCACCTTAGGGTTCCAAATTTTTGGTAGCCCCCTAAGTAGCTTGTAAATCTTCTCGTGATTTGAATATTGCTTGCCAAGCGAAGACAGGGGGTTGATAATGTCGAGGAATCTTGTGAACATTTGCGTGATCGTCTCGTTTGGCTTTATCTTGAAAGCCTCGTATTCTTGAGTGAGACGGCTTATCTTTGATTCTTTGACTTGAGTGGTTCCTTCATGCGTCACTTCTAGAAGTCTCTATACTTCGTGAGATGTGGTGCATGTAGATACCCTGTTGAACTCATTCCTGCCTATAGCACAGAATAAAGCATTAATAGCTCTCGCGTCTAGACTTGCCTGTTTCTTCTCCTCGTCAGAATATTTGTCATGTGATTTCTCAACGAGATTGCCATTGACAACTATTCTGGCGGGCTTTTTGTAACCGTCAGTGACGATAGTCCACAGGTCAAAATCTAGCGACTTGAGATAAAAACTCATCCTTGTTTTCCAATACGTGTAGTTAGTTCCATCAAATAGGGGAGGCCTATGAGTGGACTGTCCTTCACCGTGATTGGAAATCAAGGATTGTGTGGTTGCCATGGATCAGCTCTAGGATGTAAGTCCTTGTAAAGAGAACAGAGCTCTAATACCAATTGAAGAACAGATGGCAACTCTAGAGGAGGGTGAATAGAGTTATAGCAATAATAGCCAATTAAAAAATCAACTCTTTCACAATCTAAAATTAATCAGAGTAAATGCAGAAAATAAATAAGGAGCAAGAGAGCATACGCAAACACAGCCGATTTTAACCTGGTTTCCCTCGTGGAGGACTAGTCCAGGCCTGAGAACTCTAGCTCAGGATTAAATCCACTATTTATGAAATAGTAGTTACATCCCGTGCCTTTTCTTCAGAAGAGCACGTCAACTTCTTACAATGGAGCGCAGTGGCGATGCTTGGAATTTTCCAAGCTACTTCTTGAACTCTTGTACAAGACTCCTAACTGAGAGATGCTGAGCACTCGAGACTTAGGAAACTTGTGGCTAGTAGACGAAGAAGGGTATGGCTTATATTAAGCTTAAGAGAGAAGAGAAGAGAAGATTGGATGAATTAAAAATGAGAGAATTCTTGGCCTATTTATAGGGTTTTATCAGGCAGAATTCGGCCAGAATTCTGGTATGAATTTTCAAATATTTGGCCCTTGGACAACTAGCAACCAGCAAGCCCTAAAAATTAGGGTGCTAATTTTTAGGGGATAGAGTTTGGCCCGAACTCTGTGTGGAGGCAGAGTTCGGCTCGAACTCTATCTCCAGAGCACAAAATGGGTCCAAGGGTCCATTGGGCTGATTTTGGATGTGGAGCTTTATAGATTTGGATAGGTTTATGGGTTGAGTCTCAAGAGCCCAGAATAACTCAGTTTACAATCATTCTAGACTCAATAAATATAAAAGTACAGACTTGAAAAATGACTCGCATTTGCAAAACAGAGCTGTCGTCTGGCTTGAGCTGGATATAGACGTCGTGTGTCGTATTGAATTATCATAAGTATTATTTAGTCAATGTTATCAATATTTGGTTGACTCTGACTTTGTGTCAACATGGGGGACTCGAGAAGCGATGACTAAAAAACTTAGTCAAATAAATCTATTAAATAAGATTCATTGTGCTGAGTCCTAGGTTCATCCCATTACTCCAGAGTCCTTTGACCGACTGCCATATGTCATGTGGGTTGGACCATACTGCCTATATAAAGAGGAGCTTTTGGATGAGACCTTGCTCACAGTTTCCACTCATTCCACTATTATGCTTGACCCCGACTTTGCTCCGGACGGCCATGGACCTTGCATAAGTTGATTGTTGGTTGCACATTTTTTCGTTCAAAGAAGTTGTGGCTTTACAGAAGAACAACTATGGAGTTTTGAGATGCACTTGAGCTTTGGCATACGGGGTTCAAACATGAACAACATCTTGGAGGTCTTCGAGGTCCAAGCTACCGGGTTTGGATTAATTGCCAACCCGAAGAGCCACAAGTTGTGCTCTGCCCTATAGGAACGAATTTGTAAAGCACAATACTCTAGAGGGGGTGAATAGAGTAGGCAGCGGAATATAGCTAATTTAATAAGTTAGCAGGAAGATCACAGAGATAATATATATCACAAATAAATAATGTAAAAGCAGAGATCAGAAAGCAAATGCAAAGACGGCGATATATACTGGTTTTTCTCTTGCGAGGACTAGTCTAGTCAGAAGAGATCTAGCTTCCAGTTGAATCCATTATTGGAATAAACTACAAGTTTTTATACGAAGTCCTTGCAACTTCTACAAACGTGAGCTTTGATACGAATTACTCGACCAACTTCAATTGTGAAGAGTCTTTCTTCAATCAAGCCTCTGATTATAATTGCTCTGAAGCTTCTAGACCATACCGTACTGACAAATCGACTAGAGGATTGTAACTGACTTGAGATTTGAAAAGTAAAGCTTAGAACTCTTCAAAATAGAACAGTAGGCTTTAGAGAAGAGATGAAAGTGAGTGAATGAGTGAATTAAAATGATCGAAATCCTTCTCTATTTATAGTTTTTCCAAAGGCAGAACTCTGGCAGAATTCAGACAGAATTCGGACAGAACTCTATAAGAAAATCTCGTTGGGATCCGTAACTGCAGGGAGACCAAAGTTTTTAAACGTTCAAAAGACAATAACCACTAACCTAACTTTGGCCGAAATCGGGCCGAACTCTGTCGAGTTCTGTCAGGGTTTAGTCAGGATTTTTATAAATTAATTTTTGGTCTTTTTGAAAAAATTTAAGCAGTTAGGAGATTTTTGTCAATAGGGGCTTTTTTTTCAAAACATGGGATATTTTTTAAAACATTTTTAGGGTAGCCTATTTACCAGTACAACTCGGTAAACGATGTACTCCTAGACTCAATAAAAAATAAAAATTACAATACATAAAGGAAATACAGACTCAAGTGACAAACATAGCTTCGACCTTGAACAGATCGGATAGCTATTCTTTGGCAGTGTCCAAGAGTCTAAAACTTCTTTGAGTAGTCTGTATATCGAGACAGAGTTTGATCAATTATTAAAATCAGGTTTGACAATGACCAATGGGCCAACAATCTCCCCCATTTTGATAATTGATAAACCTTGACCGATATAACATCTTTGATCGATAAGATTTAAAAAATGATCAAAATTGCAAATTGTACTGTATCTTGAAAAAAAAAATGTTCCTGTATTCTGCAATAGATGCTAGATCCTATTTCTTCCACGTTGTCACTTAGCAAAATAATTGCAAAGAGAGAAGCTCCCCCACAATATATGCATAAGAAACAATCGTTGAAGAAATATAAACATAATAAATAGAAAAACAATATTTCACAGGCAGTTTATATTTCACAGGCAGTAAATATTAAAGCATAAAGAGATAGTGCTTTGAAAAATATGGAATAATGCTAAACTGAATAAAAATATGCTAAAGAAATCATAAAACATGTTCACAGAATATCATCTCAGACAAACACAATCTCAGTACAAAATAAACAAAAAGAATAGAGTACTAATGATATCTTGGAATGTTGGAGTATTTCCAAGTAACAAAGACATAATCAAAGTCTCAAAAAAGTGATCAAATAGACAAAATAATGTACGTCTAGATCATAAATCATCATCATCATCATCATCTGCAGTGCATGCACGTCCACCATGTCCGAATAGACCAGCTCCAGAAGTGCCAGCTCTAGAGGTGTGCGGAGTAGCACCCGAACCACAGTACCAATCATAAGCGTTACCGTGATGGAAGAGAGTATGTACCGCCTCATCCTCATAGCGGTAACCGGAGATAGCTGGATCTCGAAGAAGCGAACTAGCAGAATATCCAGTCTGAGCAAATCGGAGATCAGCGAAGGAGTTGGCTAGTGCCTGAAACCGAGTCACATCACAGAACTCGCGTTTCCTGGATGTATCAATGATGAATGTCCGGAGATCAGAAAGGTGCGAATGGATACCCTCAAAAGACATAGAGTAATCCTGATAAGGTGGGGCAGGTACAGTAGGAGGTGAACGAGATACGACAGCACTATGATGAGATAACTGGAGGTACTTAGGCTCAGGGTCCAGAGCACAAGTAGACAAATCGATGTTAAATTGCTGAAAGATGCGTGGAATGAACATCGCATAAGAGATATTTTGATCTCATGTGCGACATCGTCCCATCATCGGGATAATAGTCTTGGGAACCGAAAATGGAATTTCCTTGATGATGTGGTAGAGGGCAGATAGTTCAAGATTTGTAACATCATCTTTTGAAGTAGATTTTGGAAGAATAGTGGAATAGATGATGTAAAGTAACTCATAGTTAAACAAGTTCAAGTTTGCAGCCTTGAACTTTCCAGAACGAACACGTACAGGTGCACAAAGATCGTTCTTGAAGCTGAGAAGAGTCGTATTTTCCATAAATAAATTCACTTTATTTATTGTGTTTTGGGGAAAATACAACTGTAGGAATCCGATCTAGAAGACGATCGCTTTATCCCTTAGACGATGCGAAGAAGAAAAGCTCTCAAAAATTCGACAGCAATTTAGATATCTATGTATCTGTACAATGAATGAGAAAAGAACTATATTTATAGAGTCAAAAATAACTGAAAAAGATAACTGTCTTCACAACCTGTGCATAGTTAAAAATCACGCAGAATTTAACATATGCAAGGTTATGAGCAGTTACTGGACGTGGCCTGTAACTGTTGGACACATGGCAATCGTGCATGAGTCGTGTGCAAGTTACAGTACACGCAGGTGAGAGATCGGTGGCATGGCTGCCACGTACTCCAATTTGATGAATTCCATGCAGACTTGTTGAGGACGAAATCCATGCAGACTTTCGATAGAAGGCTTCAGAATACACGCTAACTGGAAGCAGAAAGCTTAGAATTCACACAAGCTTGAGGAAGGAACATAGAAGTTCAAAATACACGCAGACTTGAGTCAGAACTGCCAGCTGTCTTGATTCGACGTGCCTCGACTGACACAAAATCTCTGACATTAATTGCCTTATCAGTCGCATTAAATGACAATAAGCTCTTTTGGTACGCCAACTTGATGAAGGCTGAGTCTTGTTGAAGAAGATTTCGAAAGTCACGCAATAATCGGCTGTGATCTCTCGAGTTCCGTGCATACGTGGCATACGAGGAGACATTCTTTGACTGTCGTGCTGTCAGTCATAATGACACTCTCACTACACCAAAAGAGGGGTTTGCCAACATAAGTTTTTTTGGATTACCAACGGTTTTTTTCCGTTACTGATTACTAACGATTGAAAATTGTTAGGAACACAAAAAACCGTTAGTATAAATAGCAAAAACTTAAACTTAATTAAAGGACAAATTATATTTAATATTGCAACACTTTATAACTGTTAGTAAACATAAAAAACCATTATAAAAAAAATTATGTGTGCCTGGCACGTGATTGAAAGTGTTATGGGGGGAAAACACTTTCATTCCCCCCCTATTTTTTCGAGTGCCCTAATTTCTTCTCCGCGCGTGATTGAAAGTGTTCTTCTCTGATTTCTTTCTTCCGCTGGTGAAGCCCTAAGCCCTAAAGCTCCGAGCACGTAATTTCTTCTCTTCTCCGCTGGTGAAGCTTCTTTCTCCCGTGGTAAAGCCCTATAGCTCCGAGCACCTCTCTGATTCTCTCTCCGTGTGTTCTTCTCTTCTCCCATGGTTGAGCCCTGAAGCTTGTTCGCTGGAGAAGCTTCTTTCTCCTATGGTGAAGCCCTAAAGCTCCGAGCAACCCTCTTATTCTCTAAAGGTAACACTAATTTTAGGGGAAATATTTTTAATTGACCCTAAATTTTGGGGAGGATGTTGATTATATAAATTGGTGTAGTGTATATATATATATATATAGAGAGAGAGAGAGAGAGAGAGAGATTGTTATGTGTTTGTTAAAATAAAAGATTTATTGTTATGTGTTTGTTCCTTTTAAGCCTTAACTAAAACAGTCTAAAATCCTGATTCAGTTATGCTATTTGGATATGTGATGAAAGTTTCAATTTCTTTCCATCATGCATTGTACTCGGTCACCTTAAAATAGCCATCACGGCATTATGTATGTTGCGAACAAAGTTTTTTTATATATGAGTTCCAGTCAATCAGACTTTCTACTTTTTGGAATCAGTTTTTTGTTCTCTCCTATAGATGTGCTTTACAGGAACAACACATAGTACTTCTATAAGAATTAGTTGGTTGTTTTGTAATCTTTCACCTTGACCTTAGTTGAACTTCTCTTTTTCCTACTTCAAAGTCACACGTCAAAGCGGTAGGCACCTAGATGGATACCTATCCTCTCTAATTGGGTATATTGTTTTTATCTGGATTTCCAATTCATAAAACTTTTTGGCTCATTGAGTGCCTATTTCAGTGTTCAAGCTTGAATTTGGACCAGTTAGTATGTTAGTTTGGTATTCTTTTGGTCGATCCTCACCATCTTAGGAGTTCTGCACATAACTGAATGATCATGTATATATCAGTTCTTATAATTTATGTATTATGCTATCTTCATATTTACTCGGTTCTCATTAGTGTAACTGCAACTTTGTGCATGTACTTACTGTGACTACAATTTTGTGTCCTTATCACCTTAGTTTCTTGTTATAAGTTATAACGCATACCTAAATGTTCGTCTCATGAATTCTTGCAGGTTAAGAAGCGCCATACTCCCCTTCTGAGGGTAGGTGATTCTTTCCTCAGGCGAAATATTCTATTTTGTTAAGATTAGAATATAATGCATCTCATGGTTTAAAGCAGTTTATCAACTCGATATCTGCATCAAGTGTTAGCATATGTTTGTCTGGACTTGCTTTCTTTATTACTCATAATTTATGCATCCGTGGGTCTATGCTGCAAACGTCCAAAGACTCCAAACACCTGTGACGATCTTTTCTCATCTTATCATCAATTGGACCTATTAAAGTAGTATGTCACATATAATGTTAAAAAGGGTAAATTTTACTTAACGCCCCTGTTTTTGGTCAAAAGTTGATACCTTGATTTTCAAAACCAATTATAAAGCTCCCCTATGTTTACAAAAGAAATAATGAACCCACCTGTGTTTGTTCACTCGATAAGGGACGGCTTATATTATTAATATTATTTGGTTAAAAAGACTTGAATACCATAATATTTTTGCCGATGTATCACTTTTCCTAGGCTCATCTTAACCACAACCTGAATCCTTTCTTAACATCGACAGGGGAGGGCTTGTATTGTTAATGATATTTGGTTAAATGGATTTGAATACCATAATCTTTTCGCTAGTGTATCACTTATCTAGTATTATCTTAACCACAATCCTAATTCTTAAGCTTAACATCTTTGGGCTCTTAACAATAATCCTAATTGTAATGCTGGTATCGAAACCCAAGTCGCTATTGGTGGTATTTCTGCAGGATTCTAGAGATACAGGAAGATCAACATTTTGGTTAGATAGAGATCACATGACATTATTATTTTATCACCAAATCTGAAGGTGGTGGGTATGAATATGCAAAATATTAGTATAATGTTTTGATGAAACCGAGTAAAGGAGTCTTACACCAAATCCAAAGGTGGTGGTTATGGATGTGCAAATTAGTAGCACAAGGAAGAAGATTGCTAATGTGCTGATGGAACTGAGTAAAAGAGTCTTATTGCCTTTACTAGTCACTGAAAATTGTTTTTTAATTCAATACAAACGTTGTAGCTACTTATGTTATCTCCCTAAAGCTATTCAACCACAGCACTGAAAATTGTTTTTAGTAGGGCTGACAATGGTCGGGCTTATATGAACTGGTGTGTAGAATCTCATAGATCAATTTTGCTGCTTGCTTATTATTGTGGTTCGTTTGGTTTCACAAGTATTCTAAATGTTGGTTCTCGAATGTAGGAAGTTCTTGTTATTTTGGCAAATATAAAAACTTTTAGGCCTCATATTAAAAGAATAAGTTGGTTTTATGGGTTAAGAAATAGGAACTGCTACAATTTTAATGGGTCTGACAATGGCCGGGCTTAAGTGACCAGGTGTAGAATTTCTTCTTGTTATTTGAGAGATTTTAGCTCCCGAAAAATTCTTGATAAATACTTCTCTGTTATGAAATTAACTATTCATCAAAAAACACTTTACTGCAAACTCCAAATCTCTAGTGAATATCATCTGGTGTTCTCAATTGTCAATGTATGTCATGCCGTTACCGTATTTGAACCTGGGACCGGAATTTGTTTTTGTTACTTGAGATATTTTAGCTCCCAAAACTTTGATGTTAAAATACTTCTCTGTTATGACATAAACTTGATTCCATGTGAAAGAAATGCATAACTGCAAACTTCAAACTCTAGTGAATATCATCTAGTGCTCTCAATTGTCAATGCATGTCATGGCCCTGCAGTATATGATGAATGCTTGGAATGGGAATTTGTATTACATATTGTGGATTAGAACAAATGCTTTCATTTCATGAAAATAAAGAACTTTCCTGTTGATATTGTGCTTCCGGACTGAAATTGCTTGCTTACAGTTGTTACAAAAGTTGTACAAAATTTTCCATGTGTTTCATGAAAATAAAGAACTTTTTCGTGAAGGCTAACTTTTTAAATGTGTTTCTCTATAAATTAAGTCTTCGTGGTTTTTTTGGACATCCACTATATATGCTTGTTTATTTACATGTGTAATTCATGTTGTAAAATTTTAACCTGTGAGAACAAAAAAAATACTCCGTCGTCTTGTCTGAGCTCGTGGGATCTTGGCTAGATTACAATGAAGCCCTAAGCATGGTTTTCTTCTCAAAACTGTCATTTGTTTGTGAATGATATATTGTCGAGCTGGTGATATCATTGTCATATGCACCTAATCTCTACTCTTGATAGAGCAGGAATTCTTCGGTACATTAACTCTATATCCGGGGTATGTTTCCTTTATCATTGTTCTTCTCTAAATCATTTTTTCTGTATTTCTTAGAAAGTACTTGGTTATTGTGAGTAGGAATTAATGTATCTGGTGTATATATTTGGGAGGTTGACAGTCTGTCATTTGGTGATTTACACAATTTTAGTGCTTGGTTAACTTGGAGTTCAAGACTGATACTCATGTGTTTTGCTTGCTGTTCTTTTATTGGTTCTTTCAAGCTTGAGAGAGAAACAATGACTGATACTCATGGGTGCCTATAATTCTTGATTGATATTAGATATTGTCCTCTCTCTCTCTCTCAAGCTTACAGTGACTTAACCAAGAGGGTCATACAGGGACTGAATAAATGACCTGTATCATAGGCCAAATGCAGGCCAAACAAGGTAGCAGAACAACCAATGTGGGGGGAGTCAATTAAGAAAGGAATGCAGTGGTGCATCCCTGATATGGCACTGACTTGAATCTTGGACATCTAATAATGTAGGATAATGCATTACAAGGCAGTGACCATTATCATATGGACATATAATCGAATTAGTAGGGCATGTAATCTGTGAAGGGTTAGAGTGCAGTGAAGAGTAGTACCCAGTGCTGCAATTGATATGTGCAGTGAATGGATGCATCAGGATATGGTTAGCATCAGGGAATGAAAGTTTGTAAAAATATTCTTATTACCAATATGGGGCCATCCTTCAAAAATCTTCTATACTTCAAAACTAATTGTTCTCTCTAATTAATTACAATGACTGATACTCATGTGTTCAGCAACATTATTTTTCCTGTATCCTGCTTATAAATTTATAAATAGGCACTATAAATGGATTCATGGACACAATATGCTTTTTTTATGGACACCACATTATTTTTCCTGTATCGTATTGTGTCTGATGTGTCCGACACAATGCGATACGGACACAACATACTTTTTTAATGCCCATACTTTGTAGGTCACAGGACATATAATGAGTTCACTATTGTGAGGGTTCCTTTCCTACCCCATTTTCCTGATGTTTTGTTGTGCAAACTTCTGCTGAAATAAGTTGAAGTTTGTGTGTGATGTTTTACTTGCCAGCTATTCATAATACACCATTTGTTTCTGAGAGCACTTTCAAGCTTGATACTCCTATGTGATAATGGCAAATTGATACTCTGCAATTGTTGTCTTTCCTTTTTCTTTTTCTTTTTTTCTTTTTTTAACACTTCGGGCTGACTGTGCTTTTCCTGATTTGAATGTGGATGATACTCACTGGACCTTTTGTGAATGTAATACTGCTCTCATATCAGTAGTACTATTACTTTTGCTGGTATCATCTCTAATGATTTTGTATTCTGCTTAAACGAACTCGTACTGTTTGTGACTTGGTTCAGGAAAAGGTCTACCAGTGGATCTTGAGATAACATGAGGAAGGCTCAAGGGTGACAATAACTGATATCATAAGCCGTATTCAGGTTTTGTTGACTTGTAGTATAATGTGATTTTTGATCTGTACATGGTTTTCTTTCTGTTCATCTTTGTCTTCTACTATGAACTAGGAAGTATAATACGAAGCATTTTTCTGAGGATCTCTTCACGAACTCGAACATTAGGATCTCTATGTTATTTTTGGTTTGGTGCATCTTTTAGTCTTTATTTGATATTTTTTCATATGTACATATTATTATTTTGTTGGCAGTTCATCTCCACTAGGATGTATACAGGGGAGCATTTTCCTGGAGGATCTCTTTCCAACAAGAACATTTGCTTTTCATATGTATATGTTATTATTTTGTTGGCAGTTCATCTCCACTAGTTGATGATCTTTTATTCCAAAAATAACTATAGTTCATGGTATTTAACAGAGGATATATCCAGTGGCTCAAGTATGGCCATCTGCCATCATATCTGCAGAATCCCCTAGCCATAGGTCCTATAAAAGCTTTTAAAGGGTGAATGCAGCACTTGATTTTGTAAACCATTTGATATTGAAATGAATTGAGAATGTCTTTCTTTCCTATTACTTCCTTGATGGGGCCTTTTTTGTTATATATTTTTTCTCTCTCTTTCCCATCTCTCCTCATTAGTCTTATATTTCTAATATATTATCCATTCATCCATCTTCACATTCTTATTTGAGTTAGGCTCCTTTTTTTTGGACATCTTTATTCATTCTGAATTTACATTATAGCTGGTCTTATTGCTGCCTTATAGAAATTTTCTGCTAGTATCCAATACTTTATGAAGACACCTGGATATAGTAGGAAGCATTCTGTACTCTAGGATGCAATCAGAGGTTAACCGCATGTACAAGTATTGGAGTGATCTATATGTATGCAATAATGCATAGTTCCCGGGAATGCCCTAATCCCAAGTGAACCACATCTGGTACCAGCATTTCTATTTGTATTACATTTGCTCTGTGTCGGTATGCTACACTATAAGGATCACCAAATTTGGCTGTCCAAAATTTTCAGTAAAATATTCCTATGGGCTTGCTTTTCTAGAAGGCTCTTTCAATGATGCTTTTATTCTCCATGTGAAGGTTCCAACTTTTTTTGACATTTTATTATTTTTAGAGGCTTATTTACACGTGGTTTGGTATTATTGTACCATTTTCTTTTGGGATATTTTAGCAAATGCCTCCGTTCAAATATAGAAAGGAGAAATGGTATGATACTTGATAGATTTAATCCAGGTCAAGGAAGGAGAAATGGTATGATACCAAATATTCTCACAGTAGCTATCCTTCCATGAAACTCTCAATATATACAGTTGGCATCGAGCCTAATGGAAACTACACTTGATGTGGGTTTATCCAAAGCACTGATTCATATTTTAAATTTTTAACAGAGGATATGTCCAGTGGCTCAAGTATGGCCATCTGCCATCATATCTGCAGAATCCCCTAGCCATAGTTTGTGTCTTTGTGCGTGCATGCGTTTTTCTATTTGATGAACATATGAGGATATGTCAGTTCTTTTGGTATCATCATGTTTGAATCATATAAACTACTTTTGAAACAGAATCTGGTTTTGTTTAACAATGACTGATACTTGATGGATTTAATCCAGGTCAAGGAAGGAGAAATGGTATGATACCAAATATTCTCACAGTAGCTATCCTTCCATGAAACTCTCCATATATACAATTGGCATCGAGCCTAATGGAAACTACACTTGATGTGGGTTTATCCAAAGCACTGATTCATATTTTAAATTTTTAACAGAGGATATGTCCAGTGGCTCAAGTATGGCCATCTGCCATCATATCTGCAGAATCCCCTAGCCATAGGTCCTATAAAAGCTTTTAAAAGGTGAATGCAGCACTTGATTTTGTAAACCATTTGATATTGAAATGAATTGAGAATGTCTTTCTTTCCTATTACTTCATTGATGGGGCCTTTTTTGTTATATATATATATATATATATATATATATATATATATATATATATATATATATATATATATATATATATATATATATATTGTTGTTTGTTTGATGACAGTGCAACAAAACTAATTGTTGTTAGTGATAGTGCAACAAAACTAATTGTTCTGCTATACATTGTTTCTCTTGTATACAAACTGATTTGAACTTGAAACTGATGTTCATGATTGAAACTTCAAACTGATTTGATTCTCTCGTATACAAATAAAAGTTACTAAAGGTCAAAAATCATAAATCTTGTAGGTTTTACGATCTCTTTGATTAGTGCTCTGATCTATACATTGTTTGTAATTCCTTTTCTTCATGCATATCAAGTAGGCGTCATGTACACTTGCGAGTGCGCCTATTACAACATCGCTTTTTATATATATATTATTTACCGTGTAATATATAATTTGGATTGAATGTTATTTTGTAATCTTGGAAATGCAGGCTCTAATTGAAGCGGCGGAAGAGAGGCAAAAATTACAAGCAAGTCTTAATGGTAGCGATGGTTTCGCGAGCTTAGAAGACTTTGAAAGTGATCCTATTGCTGAGGTTTATGGGTCTGACAAAAAGAAGAGTTATTGTCGTGCAATCAGTTCTACCTCATCTGTAAAACAAGTAAAAATGACACAAATTACAAAAACAATAGCCAAACAAAGAGACGTCGAAGACCTTCGTCTGTGGAAAGTAGAATTACAAAAGCAAGTGAATGAGGCTATTACTTCTGGCTTTATGAATATGCAACAGATTATGCTACAGAATATGAATATGCAACAGAATCCTTTCGGAGGCAATGTGACACCAAGGACTGAAGTTGCCTCCAACACAGAGAAGACTTCAGTTGGTCTTAGTAATCATGATAACAACGTTTCTAGTCCTGTCGTACCGACCAACAATGTCGGATCGTCTTCCAAAGGAAAGAAATATGTGATGTTACTTTCACGAGATTTAAAGGAGGAGGTGGCAAAGGGATATCTTGCAACACACACCATGTGTCATCAGAGGGAGGGGTTACAAGACGTGGAGAATGTTGTTTGGGTGACAGAGGTATTAGATCCGGAAGCACTTATTTTTGATGGTCCGCAAAATGGTAACTACAAACTTTGTGATATAGCCGATGGGGGTTTTGTTATTTGGCCAAAGTATCGCGTACGAAATATATAGCTTTTTTCCTACTTTTGATGAAGTTGTTTCAAACTTTATTGAACTTAATTTATGTTACTTAGAATATGGTGGTTAATTGAAATGGTTTTTACATTACATTCTAACAGTTCTCATTTTGGAATATATATGGTGGTTAATTGAACTGGTGGTTATTGAAATGGTTCTTACATGACAGTTTCATCAAGTCAAATATATATGGAGCTTCATTTTCTTGTGATGAAATGGTGGTTATTTTCTTACTGCTTCATTACAGCTTACTGCTTCATTACAGTTCTCATTTTGGAATATGTATGGTGGTGCTTACTGCTTCATTATAGCTGTTACTGCTACTTCTACTTTTCTGTGAAATGGTGGTCTTTTTCTTGTGATGAAATGGTGGTCTTCATTATATATTGAAATGGTGGTCGTTTTCTTGTGATGAAATGGTGGTCTTCATTACTGCTACTGCTACTTTTTTTTTCTTGTTATTGAAAATTTCTGGTGGTCTTCATTACAGTTTCATCAAGTCAAATGTATTGAGTTTCATTTTCTTACTGCTTGGAAAGTTCATCTTTCCAACGGTTCTTACATTATATATTGAAATGGTTCTTACATTTTATTGTTAGAAAATTCATCTTTTCAATGGTTTTTCACCGTTATCAAATTTCACTTTCTAACGGTCTTTAACTGTTAGGAAAGTGAGTTTCGGAACGTTTTTTACCACTTGGAAAGTTATTTTTTCTAACGGTCCTCTACCGTTAGCAAATTAAGATTCCTTACGGTTTTTCACTGTTAAGAAAATTCATTTCCTAACATTTTATTACCGTTAGGAAATTCATATTCCCAACGGTTCTTCACCGTTAGGAAAGTTATTTTCCCAACGGTTTTTTACCGTTAGAAAATTTATTTTCCCAACGGTTTTTTACCGTTAGGAATATTTCCCACACCGTAGATCCAACGGTAAAAAATCGTTAGCAATATTTTTCCTAACGCTTATAGTCGTTGGCAAACCCCTCTTTTGGTGTAGTGTCTGACAAATGATGAGCTGTCTCTGCGTATATTTGAGGAAATAGTCTAGTAGAACCCAGCGTAACTTTTAAATATTGTCTTGATCAACTCAGCGTAACTTTTAGACTTTGTCCTGATCAACTCAGCGTGACTTTTATTTTTGAGGCCTACAAAAGCCCCTTCAAAGTTTTCGAAAAATGATAAATTATTTCGAAATACTTTGAAATCGAGATGATAAAATGAATTTAGTCACGCTGAGATGACTTTAAAGAGAGATTTACTCCGAAATGATTGGACTGTTGGGATTCTGTGCAGTTAGGATCCCGTACAAAGCTCCTAAATCGAGGCAAATAATGATGTTGCCGTTTGGAATTCTTCATGAGCCTATAAATAAGCCATAAATCACTTCTTTCTTTCTTTACTTGCTTTAGAGAGAGAAAATCCACAGAAGAGAAACTTCATCTTCCCCGACGAACTTCATCTTCCCCGACTTCTTCTTTCCCTTCTCAGCAGCAATGGCTCCTAAGAAAACCGACGCTCAGGCCAAAGGGAAAGCTCCTGCGACTTCCTCGCGTGCCACCATCGACAGACTCCCTCGATACGAAGTCACGCATCCTCCTATGCAGCGTAAGTGATGGATGGGGATACGAACTGTTGAAGATGACTTGATGAAGATGACTTTGATGAAGATGAACTCCACATAGAAATCTTAGGATCTTAAGACAAATAATGAACTTTCGAAATATATCCCCCCTTCTTAGGGCAAAGGATATTAATAAAGTATGCCCCCTCTTTAGGGTTAGCCATACTTCACATCTTCGTTTTTACGAAGCTCTGTGTTTTACGCAAAGCATGGCTCTCATGACTCTGCGTGATTTTTCATATGTTGGCAGAGATGTCGATTTTGAAATAGTCACGCAGACTTCTGAGAGTCATCCTCTGTATAGATTAGTCTTGATCTGTCAGCGTATATTTTGTCATTTTCACTTCAATGTGATTCTGGCAATGATGCGTGACTTTTCATTCTAATCTGTCTAGACTTTGCGTGAATTAATCACATGCGTGAATAAATCATTCAGCGTGTCTTTTTGATCTTTGTCTGAAGTCTGCGTGACTTATGAAATTTTCTTTGAAACACTGTCAAACACGCATAGATTTTTCTGAAGTCTGCGTGACAAAACATGTCTGATCTTTTCTTCTTTTCTTTTCTGTAGTGAACATCCGAAGTGAAGAAGCTGATTATGAAGGACATTTGAGCTTCTCTTTCAAACATGATTTATCTCATGTACAGTTTCCTCAGTTTGATACTCTGGAAACTAGACTATCTTTATTGAAGAATCAAGATCATACCACCCTGCTCTGTTTGATAAATGGTGAACCATTGCAGAGTCTTGACAAGGTATCCCATAAGAAACCAGCATTTTTGTTCGGGGATGCCATAGCACAGAAATCACAACCAAAGGGAATCAGAGAGAAAGTCTGCTTCTATTTCGAAGGTGATGCAAGACAGCCCATGTACTGGCCGAAGGTTTCTAGGGGCTTATCTATCATGAGATTCATGCATGCCAGTTATCCCAGAAAGATGTCCTGGCACTTAACAGAATATCAGCAGGCAAAGGCGAGCCATATCATTTACAGGAAGGAGGGTTTCTTCAGTTCCCCAGAGAATCATGTATCCGTGTTTCGAGGTTTGAAGCCGGGATGTGTACCACCCGAAGACTCATCAATATTGATGCCATTCAGGACGCCTGTTTTCATAAATGAATTCATGGCAAACGAGAATTCATTCTACCCCACTGATTCGACGCCGAGGATGAACGGCTTAATGAATCAGGAGAACATGAGGTGGAGGACTTTGGTCCATTGGGTTCTGAAGAAGTTTGAGAGTGAGCTAAAGAAGATAAACCTTTATGACGCGATCGTCAATTCCTCCTACGGCTTCAGACCCAACCCCTTTCTGTTCCTGGCCTTGGTTGAGAGGTATAACCACAGGACGGGGACATTTATGACTCCCAAAGGGGAGATGGGCTTTGCCCTTCATGAGATGGAATACATCTCGTATCTGCCTTCAGGCACACTACCGTATGAAGAGTATGTACCTACAACAGAAGAGCTGAACTTTCTGTCGGAGAAGAATCCGGAGATGGTGCACCTGTTTGAAGAGATGATGTGCCATTTCGGCACATGTACTCTGTATTACAAGAGTACTAAGGAAGAAACCGGCAACCACATCCAGAAGTGGATGTCTTATCTTTTCATGAACCGTGAAAAGGATGAGAAAAAGATAAACGAGAAGAGATGGTACCAAATTAACTCCTTCAAGACTCTCTCTGAGAGTGAAATCATTTATCTACTAGAGAAGTATGACTGCAAGGATTTTACGATCAATGAAGACTGGTATGAGTTTAAAGCTAGAACCACCTTCAGCTCGTATGTGAGACAGAGTGGAAAGACTCTGTCAAGGAACGGTCATTTAGCTGGATTCCTATCTCTTTGGTTAAGAAGATTCGTCATTCCTGGCTCCAGCTCTCTGGACAGAATACATAGAGGCATTATTTTTGCAGCAGTGCGCCTTATGTATGGTTATAAGATAGACTTATTATCAGCGATGACCTGTAGGCTGAACGCAGGTCTTTGAAATTTTGTAACCAATATGCTATCTAATCAGAGGAGGATGACCGATGAATTCCCAAGAATAGAAGCCCTTCATATATCTATATGGTTGGCTTCTTCTCCATCACGACGGTCTGATACCTCCGGGAGCAGGAGGGAGTGGCAGTCTCTTTTTGGAGAAGTACTCCGGAGAAACTTTCTAGAAGGTTCACACTCTTCCAGAATACAGAAATATTCTGAATCGAGCGTCACATTGGTCCATTCAATGTGTCCCTCCACCACTGGGTTATGAGAGCATGCCCTTGAATATGATAGACGAAGATAAAGGGAACAGGCTAGATGATGTACCCTTTCAGTGGTTGCAGAGAATCCGGCCCTCTCATCTGGTATACCGTCATGAAGAAATGACGTATCTGGAGCCGTATCTACCGAGCCGATTTGTCAGGCAATTCGGATATGACCAACTTCAGGTTGGAAATGCCACCACCTGCCTTTCTGCTCGTGGAGGGCTTATTGACGGAGCTCGGGCCTGGAGATACTTTGCGGCTAGAGATACAAAAGCTGTATTCTCTATGCCTAATCCTTTATCCAGCACGGGGACGAAGATGCTTTACACATATGCTCGCTTCTATGTTTCATCGACCACCTTCATGCCGAGTTTCCATCCGAAGACTTTTGTTGCGGAAGACGACCCAGCCCCATCAAAGAGGTCGAAGAAGAAGATTGTTATTCAACGATTTTCTCCGGAACCTGAAGATGAGACAGCGGAGGTTGAGCCCCTATATGACTTATTTCAAGAGCAAAATTTTCCTGATGAAGTTCTTCCTCCCATATTTGTATCCCTTTCTAAGAGGAAGCGAAGTGATGAATCTGAGACAGTCTCCAAAAAGAGTACTAAGTCTCAGACATCTAAGAAAAAGAAGAAAGGGGTCTCAGTAACTGCCACTTCATCTTTAGGTGGCATCTCAGTTGACGAAGATGACGCCGCCGATAAACACGAAGATACAGATGAAGACGATGCTCCTTTGATAACAAGGAGGTCGAGAGGCAGGTACGTCAAGAAGACTGTCGGCAAAATGAAGGGCAATGAACTCCTGAAAACGATTATGAGTGGAGGGGTCTTGCCAGAGATCAATGAAGCGGCTTCCACTGAGAAAACAAAATCTGATTATGTTCATCTTCCAGCAACTTCAGCTGAACGGACTGAGGTAGAGTCCACTCGAGCTCAGGAAATGACTGCTCCGACAACAAGTAGAGTAGCTACTGAACCCTCAGAGATGAGGATGATCCCTTTTGAGCATGGGACAGAGGGCGTCATCCAGGCTTTGGATGACCAGATTGAATATTCTGAAGAAGAACCAGCCCCGGCAGAAGTTATGGGACAACCGGAAGTTCCAGAAACTCAGGTTGAAGAAAATATTTCTTTGGCCAGAGGCGATGAAGACGTGCCAACGTCCGAGCTATCAGCTGCTGATGACTTGTTGAAGAATGTTTGTAAAGACATCATTCTTCGAACTGATATTCCAGAAAAGACTGAACTTGCTATCATTACTGTTCCTGAGATTCATTCATCTCAAGGAATAGATGAAGATGTGAACATCATGGACTCCGGATCAGAGACTCATCCTGAAGCTGGGGATGAAAAAGAAGAAGAAGAAACTGAAGAAGGGAAGGATTGGCATGCTGGCACTTCTACTCATTATGATGAAGATAAAGTCAGAGGGAACAGAATGGAACTCAGCTCCGAACCTGCTCAATCTCCGGACAACGCTCCGGCGCCCAGTAATTTTGGAGCTGGAAGCAGTCACATGAAACAGGTGTCGGACACCATCATGGACCGGCTACGAGAAGACGCTAGACTCCCTCAATATATAGAATATGAACCTCAGCCTGGTAGAATTTCATTTCAAATTCTGTTTCTACTGTTTCTTTTTCTTTATATGCTGATTATTTTCCTTTTGACTAGTAGGAACTGCTGCAGCAATGAGCCCAACTCATGCTCCACTTATCCAGACTGAAGTTGATAATGGGAGCTCGTATTTGCCAACTTCTCCAGCGGCACATACTTCAATTCCCATGATAGAAAACGTACAAGCTTCTTCTTCAATAATGACAGCAACCCCTAGGTTTGAGACGGGATTAGCAAAGACTCTGGGGATGTATTCAGATATCATCTATTCATATCTGGATATGTACTCCAAGCGTTTCTTGAAGGACGAAGCTATGCCCTTCTCTGAGCTCCGAACGGTGGTCAATTTTCCGCTCCTGGCATTGCGACATGCTGGCTGCGAATCTCAATGTATCTTTTTTGAACATCTCCTGGATGAACTAGAGATAACCTTCCGAAAATACTGGGAAACTAAGAAGGAAGATATTTAATCTTTAACTGTGGCTGAGATCAGTCAATTGGAGCATGAGGCCCAAGCCCAGCAAGCTACATTAGAAGAATTTCTTACTTCTTCATCTGAGAAATTAGTAGAAAAGGGTGAAGAAATATTAGCTACTCGTCAGAGAGTAGAACTTCTGAAGAAGGATAAAATGTCGAAAGCTAAAGAGCTCAAGAAGTTGCAAGAGGAACTGACTCGTCTTCAGGAGCGAATTGCCCTCATGGAAAAGGAGCAAGCTGAGGTCATTACTGCTCGTATATCTGAAACTGAACGCTGTCAACTTCTTCAACAAGAGCGAGAGCAGATGCAGGCAAAGCAAATTGAAGAAGTTAACCGTCGCCAATCTGCTATTATCACTTTTGATGAACAAAATATCACAGTCGAAGCAGAAGAAAGAGTTCGCAAAGCTCATGATGAGAAAATGAGTACTGTACTTGATCGTATTAAGGAGCTAATAACTCCTAATAGATAGATCTCTTACATTTTCACTTGTAATCAATATTTTGATTTTGAATGAAGACGAACGAGAACTTTTGATCTGATTTTTGACTCTGTTGTTTTTGATAATGATATATTTATAGAAAATATGTTCAGAGGTAAATAATACATGACACATTTCTATAGAATAGAATATACAAATGAACTTTGTAATTCTATCAGATGATATTAAACCAGAGATGATCTTAGTTTAATACTGATTAGAAAAAAATAGAATTCAGACATAAAAAATATCTTTGAACTCGAATTTTTTATGATCTTTGGACTCGAGAATCAAAAGACTAGATATCATTTTCATAAATATGACACTGAGATAGAAAATTCAGAGGTAATATGGACGTGATTTTCTAGATATCAAATTTGCTAAGAAAATGATACAAAATAGAATATCTATTTCCACTGGGGATAAAAGATATCGAAACGATTCTTGTAAAGAACAATGACTTTTGTATTTTTACTAACTGAGGAATGATAGGAGAACAATCTTGACAGATGAAAATATTACACATAATATTTCTTCAGGAATTTGCCATTAATGGGCATCATAGTGACTTTACCATCCATAGTGGTAAGCTGATATGCCCCATTAGAAAAGACTTTATTCACAATGAATGGACCTTCCCATTTTGCATCGAACTTGCCTTTACTCATGTGTGTCATAGTCATCGGACGTCTGACTGCAAGAACAAGTTCTCCTTTTTGATATGCTCGAACTCTGACTTTCTTGTTAAAAGCTCTTGAAATTCTAGCTTGATAGAATTCAATATTCTGTTAAGCATATAACCGCTTTTCATCCAGAGCTTCTAATTCCTGAAGTCGAAGACGATCATTATTTTCGGTGGTAAGTTCATTAGCGATTGCTATCCTTAAAGAAGGAATTTGAATCTCTAATGGAAGAACAGCTTCGCATCCATACACCAGAGAGAAAGGTGTACATCTAGTAGCATTACGAACTGTAGTACGGTAAGCCCACAAACATTCACCGAGTTTCTCACTCCAATTACATTTGTTAGTAGAGACAAACTTCTTTAAGAATTTGATGATGGTTTTGTTGAAAGCTTCTGCTAATCCGTTAGCTGCCGGATTATATGCGGTAGAAGCCACATTGTTGATCCGATAATCGTCACAGAATCGAGTAAATTTTTGGCTGACGAATTGCGGTCCATTATCATGAATAATGCGTCGGGGAACACCAAATCTGTAGATGACATGATGCTTGATAAAGTTGATGACATTGAAAGTTTTGACTTCGGATAAAGGAATAGCTTCGGCCCATTTGGAGAAATAATCGGTTATTACGAGAATAAACCGATGACCTTTTGATGACGGCGGATTGATCGGACCGATAATGTCCATGCCCCAAGCTTCGAAGGGCCATGATGCTGCCGTTGGATGTAGAAATTCTGAGGGTTGATGAATAAAATCCACATGGATTTGACAAGCTTTACACTTTCTTGCATATTCGATGGCATCTGATACCATAGTGGGCCAATAATAACCCATACGTCGAATACGGACTTGAAGTATTGGTCGAGGCTGATGTGCTCCACAAATTCCATTATGTGCTTCGCGAATAATTTGTTGAGCCTCATCACCGGCAATACATCAAAGAAGTAAACCATCATAAGCTCGACGATATAAGGTTTTTGTAGTATGATTGTAATAGAATCTGAGTGATCGTCGTCTGATAAATGCTGCCTCACTCAAATTATCTGGAAGAATATCATACAATACGAAATCTAAGAAAGGAAGTCTCCAATCTTTATCCGTATTCTGAGTCTCAGCTGAATTACTGAAGATGAATTCCATGCTAGAATCAGATGAAGATAATGATTTACGACTTAATCCAAATCCTCTTGTTGTATTGATATCATGAGATGTTGATTCTTCAATATCAACTGGAAGTCCTAGAGTTAGATTATTCTCAAGATGAAATAATTTTCGATTGCAAACAACAATCATTTGTTGTCGTCTAATCGGAATAGCCAACACCGCCGCAAGATTAGCAAGAGCATCAGCTTCTGTGTTACATGCTCGCCTAACATGCTCGATGAAGAATCCTTCAAATGAGGAAGCCATAGATATAGCCGATCTATGATAAGGAACCAGATCTTGATGGCGAACTTCATAAGTACCCCTTATCTGATTGACAATGAGTTTAGAATCTCCATACGCTTCCAAATGTTGAATATTCAGATGTTTAGAGAGTTGAAGACCAATAAGCAGTGCATTATACTCAGCTACGTTGTTTGAACATGGTTGATCGAGAGAATAAGCTCTTTGGATAGCAAGACCTTCTGGCGACACAAGAACGATTCCAACCCCAGCGACAATGTCACCATTAGGACCTATTCTTGAAGCTCCGTCAAAGAATAGACGCCAAGTAGGATCTTTTTCAGCAATTTGGTTTGAATCTAGGACTTCATCTGGGATTTCATCATAGAGTTTTGAATTTTCTGGAATTGAATGAGCAGCCAGAAAATCAGCTAAAGCTTGTCCTTTGACTGATTTCTGAAGGATATAGTACATATCATTCTGAGCAAGTAAGATTCTCCAGTTAGCCAATCGAGAATTTAAAACACTGGGTTTCTTCATCATGACCCGTATAGGATTGATCCTGGAAATGACATGAATGGTCTGGCCAATGATATAATATCGTGTCTTTTGGACAGCGAACATCAGGGCTAGACATTCTTTTTCGACCGGTGAATATCGAGGTTCAGCTCCGGTCATAGTACGACTGAGATAGTAAATGGCTTGTTCATGACCATTTTTATTCTTTTGAGCGGACAATACACCCAATGAATGACTCATTGCTCGGGTATATAGGAGGAACGGTATTTCTGAGACAGGAGGTACCAATACTGGAGGGCTCATCAGATATTGTTTTATATCATCGAATGCTTTCTGACATTCATCATTCCAGACAAAAGAAACACCTTTCTTCATAAGTTTATTGAATAGTCTGCAGCGTCCTGAAAGATTAGAGATGAATCTCCTGATATAAGCGATCCTTCCTTGAAATCCTCGTAGCTCTTTTAAGGTGCGTGGAGGACGCATCTCTTGGATGGCTTTGATCTTCTCGGAATCTACGTGTGTACCTTTCGAGGTAATGACGAAGCCAAGAAATTTGCCACTAGAGACGCCTAAGAAGGACTTAGTAGGGTTTATCTTTAATTGATGCTTACGCATTAGATCAAAAATAGTCTTCAAATCTTGGATATGATCCTCTTTTTGTCAACTTTTGACTGCAATATCATCAACGTAGCATTCAACTATTTTTCGTAAGTATTCACGGAATATAGTGCTCATGGCTCGTTGATAAGTTGCTCATGCATTCTTGAGACCGAATGGCATCACTGTATAACAGTATGTACCGATCGGCGTTCTGAAAGAAGTGTGTTTCTCGTCATCTGGAAACATTTTAATCTGATTGTACCCAGAATACCCGTCCATGAATGACATTCGTTCAAACCCACAGGTATTATCGATCATAACATCAGTAATTGGTAGAGGGAATTAATCTTTAGGACATGCCGCATTGAGATCGCGGTAGTCTTTGCATACTCTGATCTTACCAGTCTTTTTAAGGACAGGAACTATATTAGCCACCCAATCGGGATGTTGTTCCTCTCTAATAAACCCAGAAGCCATGAGTTTATTAACTTCGACTTCAATTGCATCCATGATGTCTGGACGAAATCGTCGCTGTTGTTGCTTGACCGGTTTAGCATTTGGCATGATATTGAGTTTGTGAGTTGCTATCTGTTGATCAAGTCCTGGCATATCTTCATAGCTCCAAGCAAAGACATCGATGTATTCGCGAATAAGTTTGATCATGTCTTGCTTATCAGTTTCTGAAAGACTTTCACTAATAAATATTGGTTTGGGGGATCCCTCTTCACCAACATCTATTTGAACAAGTTTGTCTTCAGTCGGAGGTTCTTTTTGCTCGAATCGGAACTCCCATTGATTATCTAACCTTTGAGCCCATTGTTCTGATTCAGGTGAGTGTAGGTCCTAAAAAATCAAATGGCACACATCAACAAAGTCAAAAAATCAAGAAATACAACTTTGAGATGACTTGCGCAGACAACAGATTGTGCACCATTCAGATTGTGCAGGATCGATTGTGCACATTCTCAACTGCGCAAGCTGACGTGGCACAAGTCATCATTACCTGACACAATCAAATCTTCTGACAACTGACAGCACGGAGATCGAGGCGGCCGTTCGTTTAAACGTGCAGCACGGCGCTCGAGGACAGCTGGCAGCACAATCCATGTCTGCGCAAATCAAGTTGGCACAATCTATTTTCTGCGCAAATCAAGTTGGCGCAAACCAAAGTCTGCGCAGTTCAATGTACGCGTTCTACCAGTACAAATGATAAAGTACACGTGGCATTCATGCCATCAATTGCTCATTTCGTGGCAACTGCCTATGCACGAACATGCACATTTCAATCAAATGATGCCATGTGTCCAAGACAGTTAGCCCATGATCCAGCAACTGACTGCGCAGTCCATTGCTGTGCAAATCAATTGCTGCGCAATCCATCATGCACAGTCCAAAATAACTAGAAGTTAGTTATTTCTTATAACTCTATAAATAGAGTTTCAAGTCTCCATTCAAGGGGATCATGAATCAATAATCAGAGATCAGAGAGTTCAGGAGTTCTTGCCCAAGTGCTGCTGTATTCTTCCGAGGTTTTTGCCTTCGACTTCCGAGGCTTTCTACCTTCAATTCCAGAGTTGTTTTCAACTTCAGAGGCTTCGTCTTCAGAGTTCACATCGTCCAAGGGATAAAGCAATCGTCATCTAGATTGGATTCCTAAAGTTGTACCATTCTCAGAATTCAAATTGTAATCTTTTACAAAGTTTGTATCAATAAAGTTCTTCAACTTTTGTTTTTGCAAACAAAATGGCGACTCTGCTGGGGACGACTTTCTCCTCTGATGAGGAAGTGACAACTCAATGTGACGTGGCGTCTATCGAAAAGACGTAGAAGACACTGGTTGTGAAGATCAACCAGACAGCCTATGAATCTATGATCAACTCCAAGACCACTTCTCGTACTGCAACCACTGCTGCCACAAGCAAAGTGCGCTCAGAGTGGGTTCCAAAGACTGCTGCGCATTCTGTCAATGTTGCCAGCAAGTCTTCTGCGCAATCTGCCAGCAAGTCTGCTGCGCAGTCCAAAGCTTCTATCACCAAGTCCAGTGCACAATCTGTCTCTGCTACTGCTGCGCAGTCTGCTATGGCAAGTGCACAAAAGACTTCATATGCTGCCATGGCTAAGTACAAAACTCCTATGCCTCTGGCGCAATTGGCTGCCAAACTTCCTGCGCAAACCAACATTCCAGCAACCAGAGTGCAACCTAAGCATTCTGTGGCAAGAACTCCTGATGCGCAAACCACAGTTTCTGTGGCCAGAACTCATGCGCAAAGCATTCCTGCGCAATCCAAGAGTGACAGCCTTTTGGCTAAAAACTCTTCTTCTCACAACAAAGAAAGAGATTCTGCTCCTCTTCCCAAATACACTATTGCTCCTGCACAATCCACTGGGGGTAGTCCTTTGGCTATTCCTCTTTCTCTTCAAAACAAAGGGAAAGGCCCGTTGGTCTTTTCTCAAACTTCCTTGTCCCATGACTTGGAAGACAACAGAGGAAAACGCTCTTTAGCTAACCCTTCGTCTCAAAACAAAGGAAAAGGCCCTTTTGTCTTTTCTTAATCTTCTTCAGTTTTTACTGAAAATGATCCATCTGAATGTGCCTTGGCACCAATCAGTACTAGAACTCTTTCAAACAAATATTCTTCTTTTCTTTATAATAAGAGCACTTGTACTGATCAAAGAGGTATTCTGCCTACCCCGGTAGCAGAATTTCAAGACCTTCCGACTCTCAAAATTTCCCGTTCCCGATAGGGAAAACTGTTAGTGTCTCAAACAGAAACCCCTGGGGGTAAATTTGCTGATCTCAGAACTTATCTCAACAGACCAACTTTGGTAAACCGCAAACAGCCAATGCCGAAGATCAAACATCATCAGAAACAAATCTCCAGGGTCAAAAATCCTGACACTTATGCCAATGAAGTGAGCACTTCCCTGTACACTCAAGGGACTAAACATTTGAAGAATCGGAATCATGTTCTGAATGTTATCAAAGAACAGGTCCCTCAGAGTTTTCCTCGTTCTGTTGTTGTTCCCGATCTTCGAGAACATCTTAGACAAAAATGGGACAATGTCTCAACATCTCCATCTCAACCATCTGATCATTATTGCAATCATAAAGTCATCATCCAATGTTGCTGTCAAACAATAAAATGATCTGTCTTTGATCGTCTGACTTTCGCTAAATCTGAACCTATGTCAGAGGAAGACAAAGTCTTGTATGCTTCTGTTAACATGACTTCCCGAGACACTGGGGGTAAAAGATGCTCTAAGCATGGCAGACTTCGCAAGCCAAGCCAGCGGTATTTAGAATTACTCCAGGAATCTTCAGAAGGAGTGTTTCAACATACCCGTTCTCGAAGCCGAGACACAATCGGTCAAAGGAATCTTCCTCAAAACCCTTCAGGTTATTCTTCCTCAGACTATGATACATACAGCGAAAGCTTCGAACAGACAGTGTCTTCTACTGTACCAAGAGAAGTGACAGCTTATGTTGTCACTGATGATCCAGATGCTTCAACTTCTGTAAATCAGGAATAGCGAATTGCTGCACTTGAAGACAAACTAAAAACCATGGCTGAAATGGTTGCTAGTATGCATTCCATCATTGTAGCACAACATGTTACACCACCAACTGCACCTACTACTAATCCAGAGATCATAGCGTCTTCGGTACCTGCCAATAATGGGCTGGGGGTAGTATCTCCTCAAATGCCTCCTGTACAAGTACAAGTTCAAACTATACCTAGTCAGTCAGGAGCTGGGGGTAGTGCTTACAATGTTGTTCCTCCTCCTACCACTCTAACTCAACCTGCTCTTTCTTCGTCGTCAGAAGACGCCAATGAAGCTGTCAAACTCTTGCGAACCCAGTTCGAAGCTTTCAAAGAGAAAGACAACTTGCAAAGATTGGGGATCAAGCAGCCTTATCCAGTTGAATGGAAGGAAGTCCCGTTCCCACCGAAGTACAAGATCCCAACAATCTCTTTGTTCGATGGCAATACTTCTCCTAGTCAATTCATCAATCATTTTGAGGTAATGACCGTTCAACTTCAGCCAAATGACGCTCTTCTTACCAGAGTGTTCGTCGGTTGTTTAGTCGGCGTAGCATATGACTGGTACAGAAGTTTTCCCGATGGGTGTATCACTTCCTTTTCAGGTCTCAAACAAATCTTCCTGGAACGGTTCTATGAAGGATTCAATGACATGACTATGTCAGCTCTCAACAAAATCAAACAGAAACATAATAAAACTGCTGAGAGCTTTATCGAACGGTTCCGCCGTGAAGCTTTAAAAATGCCTCCTGGAACTCCAACTGCTGTCACTATTGATACTTGTAAGGCAAATCTTTTGCCTATTATCAGTATGTGGACGGGATCTACCCAATTCCAAGATTGGCCTTCATTTATTGTCAACGCCAAAGCTGCTGAAGTAAGCGCTGACAAGTTCAAACAATTGGGGGTACAGATGTCTAATCCCGATCGAGATGAACATCAGACTTCAGGTGGTGGCAATCGCCAAAACAATCGCAAAGCAAAAGAGACTTTGAACATTAATTTGAACAAAAATAAAGAATCTTTGGCTGTCAATGTGGCTCCACCTACATCCACTCCTACTCCTTCTGCACCTCCACCAAGGGAACCTCGTCCGAAAATGGAATATTCCTTCGACGAGAATGACACTGCAAGCATCTTTGAGTGTTTACTTAAGAGCAATAAAATTCAACTCCCAGACCCAAAGAAACCTGATGAAGTCGGTAAGACAGATCATCCTAAATATTGTGTCTACCACAGGTTCATTGGACATCCTACTCGAGCATGCTATGTGCTCAAGGGCAAAATTCAAGAGCTTGTCAATGCTGGTGTGGTCACTCTGCAGCAAGATGAGAAAACTGTTACTGCAAACATGGTTTCAGTTCAGTTTGGTGACTTTCCTCCGCAGATGGTACAGCACGGTGTCATTCCAATTCCCAAAGCTACTTTTGAGATTGAGAATCTCCCACTTCCACCAAATGAAGGTCTTGTTCCCTTGTCTCTTGACAATGGTGAAATTATGTGGATCCATCCTAATCTTGCTTCAGAGTTCGAAGTTCCCTCTTCCTCCAAGAAGAAAGCTCATTCTAAAGGCAAAACAAAGATTTGTAACATAGTGTCTTTTGATCCCATAGTTGACGAAGAGATTCTATTAGGCACCAGATCAGGAAAAGCCTATTTGAAAGATCATTCTAAAGGTCAAGAGAATCCTGCTTCTTCTTTTGAACCTGCCCCAGTACAACCTGCTTCTACTGAAGAGATTCCTTCTACATCTTTACCAGTTGTAGTACCTATTCCTCTCAAGCCAATGACGGCTAACAAAGGCAAGCAACAAGTCCGCTTTGACAAACCTCTGAAGAAATCATCTCCTACAGGACTTGAAAAGCCGTACAATTTTGATATATTGGCTCAATTAGCCAATACACCGGCTAGGCTATCAATTTTTGAGCTCTTGCACCTTTCCAAAGAGACTCGAGAAACTTTAAGTGAAGCTCTGATGCAGGCTGAAACTTGCTTAACTCTTCTCAAAAAGCCGGAATCAGAACCAGTCTCTTGCCGTCACTGTCATAGTGTCCTGGAGTTGATTCCAAACATCACTTTCACTCAGGATGATATGCTACTGGAAGATAATAGACATGATCGTCCTCTCTACTATACAGGATATGTCGATTCGATGAAGGTCGATCATATCCTGATAGATCCAAGGTCTGCTCTCAGCATCATGCCAAAGACGATGCTAGACGCATTGAAGATACCAGTGCATAGTCTTTCAAGCACAATCACCACTATCCTGGGATTCAACCAAGGAAGGAGTGAACCTTTGGGTAAGATCCGCCTAAAACTCCAAATAGGCAATCTTTGCACAAAGGTGACCTTTTATATCATTGACAATCATGGTTGTTCTTACAACGCTCTTCTGGGAAGACCATTCCTCCATGAACATAATGATGTTCCCTCAACTCTTCATCAATGCTTTAAATACGTTGATGACAAAGGACAAGTTCACAAGGAAGTTGCAGACCTTTATCCTTTCAAAGGGGTTGAAGCGTATTGCAACGATGCTCGTATGTACAAGGAGGAATTTATGAAAGTGGTATTGGCCATGGATACTGAAGAAGATCAAAGAGCAATGCCCAATGATACTCTCATCATACCTGTCAAAGGGCGTGTTTCTCATCCTCAGTCTTCTAAACCACTGGCTATTCACTTGCCGGTTCAAGAAAAATCAGTTGACGCTGATCAAAATCAAAGGGAGCTCACCTCTTCTGAGCCACTTATTATCGACTTACGTCGTAATAAGGACAAAAAGCAGCTCGCTTCTTCTGAGCCTCTTGTTGTTGATTTAACTCGCAACAAAGAAAAAAGGGAGCTCACCTCTTCTGAGCCACTTGTTATTGACCTTCGACGTAACAAGCCTCCTCCACGTTCTTCTTCTCCCCCTCTTGTAATCAATCTGACCAAGCCTGCTAAGGCTAAAGGTCCTGCTGTAAATACAGATGTACATATCAATAAAAAAGCATCTACTTTCCAGTATATTGATGTTATTTATCATACTAAATACTATTTGGATATGTTAGATAGCTTTCAGTCATTTATAATGGGAGTCGTACAATCTCTTCAAACAGAAGTTTTATGTGAACACCCAAAAGATTCATATCGTATTGTTCCTGCTCGCAAGAAAGGTGAACGTCCAATACTTTTTAGTAAAAGACCGGAACAAAAATTTAGCTACACGGATGATAGCAAAGTTAACGACACGGGACATCTTCAATTCCGTCGTTACAGTCAACAATCAAAAGACATCGTTCGAAAGATGGGTTACGACTTCAAAAGCGGCCTCAACTACGGTAAGGGAAGAAAGACTCCTCTCCATACCGCTGTTCCACATGGAAAGTCAGAAATGTATTACAGCAGGACCAAAAGAGGTCTCGGATACGCTTCGCCTCCAATGTTATCCCCAACAGTTTTTGATTCTGATAGCGAAGAACGTTCTAATTCTTCTGATTCCAGATCATGGGATTCTGACACTAGCATTGGTGAAGTCCATCGTGTAATCGTATCTTCTAATATGGTTTCCGCTGAGCTTCTGGAAGGATATGATGAGGACATTGAAGAAAGTTCTGAAACAGATCCTTAGGCTCAACAGATGGATAATCAGTGGGTACTCCGATTTGAACAGAGAGAACCTCCTACTGAAGATCAACTAGTCCAGGTTGATGTAGGAGAAAGCGAGTCACCTCGTCCTATCTTTATTAGCAAGAATCTTCCAGAAGCAGATAAGCAAGAGTTGGTTCTTCTCATTAAAGAATACATTGACGTCTTTGCTTGGAGTTATGAGGACATGCCAGGTTTAGATCCCATGATTGCTACTCACAAACTGAACATTCTTCCCAATGCTAAACCAGTCAAACAGCAGCAACGGTGATTCAAGCCTGAAATGATGGACGCAATCGATGATGAAGTCAAGAAGCTTATTGCTTGTGGCTTTATTCGAAAAGAACAACATCCTGATTGGGTAGCCAACGTTGTTCCAGTCCTGAAGAAAACTGGCAAAGTTCGAGTCTGCATCGACTTCCGAGATCTTAATAAAGCATGTCCGAAAGACGAATTTCCTCTCCCTATCACGGACGTCATGATTGACAATACTTGTGGGTTCGAACGGATATCCTTTATGGATGGGTTCTCTGGATATAATCAAATCAAGATGAATCCCGAAGATGAAAAACATACATCTTTCCGTACTCCTCGGGGAGTTTATTACTACACAGTGATGCCATTTGGTCTCAAGAACGCTGGTGCAACTTACCAGCGAGCTATGAGTACCATTTTCAGAGAACATCTTCGTAAAATAGTCGAATGTTATGTTGATGATATAGCTGTTAAAAGTCGTCTAAAAGAAGATCATATCCAAGATTTGAGAACAATCTTCAATCTCATGCGTCAACATCAGCTCAAGATGAATCCCACCAAGTCATTCTTGGGTATCTCTAGTGGTAAATTTCTCGGCTTCGTCATTACCTCTAAGGGTATACACGTGGATCCCGAGAAGATCAAAGCCATTCAAGAGATGCGTCCTCCACGCAATCTAAAAGAGCTACGAGGATTCCAAGGCCGACTTGCGTACATCAGGTGATTCATTTCGAACTTGTCTGGACGCTGCAGACCATTCACTCAACTAATGAAGAAGGGTGTATCTTTTATTTGGACTGAAGAATGTCAACAAGCATTCGACGACATCAAACGATATCTCATAAACCCACCAGTTTTGGTGCCACCAATCTCAGGCATACCATTCTTAATGTATGTCCGTGCTATGGATCATTCGTTGGGTGCTTTACTCGTCCAAAAGAACAAAGAAGGTCACGAACAGGCCATCTACTATCTCAGTCGTACTATAATTGGAGCTGAACACCGTTATAGTCCGGTTGAAAAAGAATGTCTAGTTCTTATGTTTGCCGTTCAAAAGGCAAGACATTACATCATTGGTCAAACTATTCATGTCATATCCTGAGTCAATCCTCTTCGGGTATTAATGAAAAAGCCTAGCACACTCAACTCTCGGCTTGCTACATGGGCCATCCTTCTAGCCCAATATGACATGGTGTATGTTCCTCAAAAATCTGTCAAAGGGCAAGCACTGGCGGATTTCTTGGCGGCTCATCCCGTACCAAAAATATCCAAGCTTTATGATGAAATTCCAGACGAGACGTTGGAAGTCAACTTGATCTCTGAAGAATTTCCAACTTGGCGTCTATTCTTTGACGGAGCATCCAGAATTGGACCCAATGGTGCTATTGTAGCCGGAGTTGGAGTTGTTCTTGTTTTTCCAGACGGATCAACTATCCAAAGAGCCTACTCTCTAGACGAATCCTGTTCCAACAACGTAGCAGAGTACAATGCTCTACTCATTGGTCTTCAATTAGCCAAGCAATTGAACGTCGAGTATCTCAAAGTTTATGGCGATTCTAAGCTGGTTGTCAACCAGGTTAGAGGAACTTATGAAGTCCGTCATCAAGATCTGGTACCTTACATTGAGGCAGCAATCAATATGGCTACGTCGTTCAAAGCTTTCTTTATTGAATATGTACGCCGAGCTTGTAACACTGAAGCAGATGCCTTAGCCAATCTTGCAGCAGTCTTAGCTGTCCCCATCAGAAGACAACAAGTGGTGGTTATTTCTAATCGAGAATTGTTTTGCGTTGAAAACAATCGTAACATTGAGTTCAGTAATTTTACTGAAATTAATGTTATCAATGAAGATTGGAGAACTCCTTTCATCGACTTCGTGGTTCATGACATACTCCCCGAAGATCCTAAGGAGGCTACAAGTATTCGACGAAGATCTCTACGATTCTACTACAATCAAACCAACAAGACTCTCTATCGACGGACTTATGACGGTCTTCTTCTACGCTATTTAGCGGGTGATGAAGCAAAACAGGTGTTACGTGAAGCTCACGATGGTGTTTACGGAGCACACCAGCCCGGTCCTAAACTACAGGATCGTATCCGAAGAATGGGTTATTACTGGCCCTCTATGGTATCAAACGCCATCGAATATGCAAGGAAATGTCGAGCTTGTCAAATCCATGCAGACTTCATTCATCAGCCTTCGGAATTTCTACATCCGACAGTCGCTTCCTGGCCTTTCGAAGCTTGGGGCATGGATGTCATAGGTCCTATTAATCCTCCTTCTTCTAGAGGACATCGGTTCATTTTAGCAATAACAGACTACTTCTCCAAGTAGGCTGAAGCTATACCCTTGGCTGAAGTCAAGACCAGTAGCGTTATCAACTTCGTCAAACATCATGTCATTTATCAATTTTGTGTCCCTCGACGAATTATTCATGACAACGGACCGCAATTCATCTGCCAGAAATTTACTAGATTCTGTGATGATCACCGGATTGACAATGTCGCTTCGACTGCCTACAATCCTGCCGCTAATGGTTTAGCCGAAGCCTTCAACAAAACTATTATCAAACTTCTCAAAAAGTTTGTATCCACTAACAAACAAAATTGGAGTGAAAAGCTTGGCGAATGTCTATGGGCCTATCGAACTACGGTCCGCAATCCTACGGGTTTTACGTCTTTCTCTTTAGTACATGGCTGTGAAGCTGTTCTTCCTCTGGAACTTCAAATTCCTTCTTTAAGGATTGCCGTTGCTAACGAGCTCACTACAGAGAACAATGATCTTCTTCGACTTCAAGAATTGGAGGCACTCGACGAAAAGCGATTAATGGCTCAATAACATATTGAGTTATATCAAGCCCGCATTTCGAAGACTTTCAACCGTAAAGTGAAGGTCAGAGCCTTTCAGCAAGGAGAACTTGTTTTAACAGTCAGACGTCCTATGACTATGACTCATATGAGCAAAGGCAAGTTCGACGCAAAGTGGGAAGGTCCATACGTTGTGAGCAAAGTCTTCTCAAATGGAGCGTATCAACTCTCAGAACTGGATGGACGAATTGCAATAATGCCTATCAATGGCAAATTCCTTAAAAAGTACTATGTATAAATGTAAATATTTGTAAATCATCAGACAAGTTCATGTTTATAAATAAAATTTTATTTAATCATGAATGATAGTACATGATATTAAGGAATGTCACTATCATCCTTCTCTACATTTAGACGCGGACCACTACCGTCCTTTTCAAAGACACGATCAGCAAAAGAGCCGAGAACTTCTTTGCTGGAGCCAACGAGGAACTTACAGGCAGCCATCCTCATGGCTTCTTCTTCTTCAGTCCTTCCTGGTTCAAGTAGAAAGTCCAGGATGTCTCGCGGTGGCTTGGGTGCAGACGAAACTTCGCCTGCTTCTGCTTCCTTTGGCTGAATTGGATCGACAGGACGTTCTTTAACGTCTTCTTCAACCTTCAGGGCGAGCTCAGTCTTCTTGAGTGCATCTTCAGACGACATTTTTATGTTGAAAAGTGAAAGTGCTCGTTCCTGTCAGATTTCTGTCCTATTTATAGTCAGAGATTTCTCAAACAACGAAGCGACATATTCATCCGATGGTTCATCCGTTCATTTAATCCACTTGACGGTTCGTCCGTTCATTACATTCATCCGATGGTTCACTCATTCATATTCATCCGACGGTTCACCCGTTCATTCATTCATCATCTGACGGTTTGTCCGTTCATTACATTCATCCATTCATTCATTATCATCCGACGGTTCGCCCGTTCATTCATCATCACCCGACGGTTCATCCGTTCATTTAATTCACTTGACGGTCCGTCCGTTCATTACATTCATCCGATGGTTCACCCATTCATTTATTATCACTTGATGGTTTATCCGTTCGTTTTATCATTTGACGATTTTTTTCCGTTCATCTCACATCCATATCAGCAACTTATCGTTTTCGATTAAGTTGTCAATTGAAATAATAGTATTCAATATATTCTGCCACGTCCATATTACCTCTGAGCAGATATAATGAATATAATTATTTTCTATAAGAAATATATCATGTCTCGCACCTCTGAATATATTTTCTATCTCTATTATTTATATCTAAACAAGATATACAACAAATAATGGAGCCACAGCAAAATGTCTTTTATTTATCAAAATACGAGGCATTACAAAAACACATCTACGACAAAAGATACAGAAAGTTCTATTAAGAAGGAGGAATGATCAAGTTGTCAATTTGCTGCTTCAGAGTCTGCAGCTCTTCTTCATGAGTGGATGTCACCCTCTTTCTAGCCTCCTCCATCCCGGTTTCTTCATTAAAGACGGGCATCTCTACAGTCCAGCGAGTGATCTCTGCACCATGAGTCACATCGTACTCATCCTTCTCCTGAAGCAAGGTATTGAATTGATCAATCATAAGTTGATGATTAGCAGTTTCCTCTTCTAATTCTTGCTGGAGACGAACAATCTCTGCTTTCAGTTCAACAGTTCTCTGTCCTTTTCTTTCAGCCATCAAAGTTACTGATTCTAGCTTGGAATTGTATTCAGCAGACTTTGTGGAATAAGCCTCCAAAAGATTTTGAAGATTCATCCTTTCCATATCAGCTGCTTGGGCCATTCGCTCGAACTCAGCCTGCACTAGAGATTCTATTTCCTTCTGTTTGAGCTCCTTATATTTCTTTATGGAGACTTCTAATTCATCCAGTATATGCTCAAGGAGAGTAGCTTGAGCTTCGTCACCTTGCTCCCTTACAGCCCTCACCAAGAGAGAAGTTGGTTTTCTAACCATAAAGAAATCAGCTCCCTCTTTGTCCATCATTTTGTTGACTAGGGGTCTCAACGATTCAAAGAAACATCTGGTGAATGATTGAACAACTTGTTGATTAATTGCCAGATTCCCAGGAGTCGCAGCTACTCCTGCTGAAGATGAGGCAGCAGGATGCTCGATCCTTTTTGTCTGGATGGCAGGCTCTTTAAACAAAGGAGCCAGAGTGGAGCTATTCGCCCCTCCTGTTTGTTCCTCTGCAAAAGTAAAATTGTCAGTCGTTTACCAATAACCAAAAAGATTAAATGAAGACAGTCCTACCTTGGTTCGATCCAGCAATAGGCTTATCCCCTGCAGGAGTAGACTCTGGCAGAGCAGAAGTCACTTCAGCCATAATAGCTTGGCTGCTACCCGCCTCAGAACCACAAGACAAATGATGACTACTACTAATAACCACCGTCGGTATGGGCACTATAGCCAAGTCCGTCGAAGGTGTTGGAGCAGTCTCATGATCTACAGGAAATATAAATAAAGACATTAGCTATCAATTCATTCAAGAGAAGATTGCTAAATTCATTTTTATACCTTGAGGATCATTAGCGGGAGTTTCTTCCAGGGTTTCTTCATTTATTGCTTCTTTGGGAACCTCAACATCCTTTTCAGGATTTAAGGTATCGGTAGCATTCTCTGGAGCCTCAACATCCTTTTTAGGATCTAAGGTCTCAGCAGCATTCTCTGGGATTTTAATATCCTCATCATCTATATCATTGACAGTAGTAGATGCGTGCACTTCATCATCTTCTTCAAGGTCTTGTATATAATCATCAACATTTTCAGATGAAGAGCTCTCATCATCCTCGTCTTCTTCTGGTGCCTTTTCGCTGGTAGTCGCTGTATGGTCGCCATGGTCATCCAGAGGACTATAACTGCAATCTTCTAAAGCTACAATTACTTCGCGATCTTCTTCTTCGCGAAGGGTTCTGGGAGTAGGCGGAAGTTTAGCAATCTCAGTACTTCCCCTAGGCTCTTCGGCCTCAGTTCCTGGAGCAAGATCTGTCCTTTGCTCGATATCCTCTCTATGTTCAGGACTAGGAGTCTTATTCCTAGGTTCTAGAACAGGAGTGGGAGATGGAAAGATTACTCCAGCTGCAGCATCCATTACCATGGAAGACGGGGCTCGATTCCTTCTCTGAGCCAGCTTCTTTCGTTTCAATGGCCTATCAGGGCTCTCTATATTGATAGTTTCAACTTGTTTCTGGATAGAGGTTGGTGTTGAAGCCCCTTCTTGCTGAGCTGACTCGGCCAGTTGCCGAGACTGAGATCGAGTGGTGATCCTTTCAGAAGAGTGATCTAAAATCAACTTCTTCTTTGCTGCCGGAGCAGGAGGCTCCTCCCTTCTCCTTTTCTTTGCAGGAGATTTACCCACTTTCAGAGAGATACGCATTGCTGCGTTTACTTCTTGAGGGAACATCATATCCCTCGAAACTTCCAAAGGAGCATCGGCTGGCTCGTGCACCTCATCATTTATAGGAATCGACAGAGCCATTATTCCTTTCTTCAATCTCGTCGAAGAAGCAAAACTATCTGCGAGATTAAAATTCTCAGCAAAAGTGTTCGCAGATATATAAAATACTGTATAAGTAAATAGCATCCTAGGACCATGAGTGCTATTTGCTGGCATCGAGAATATGGCCTTCGTATCACGGGCATTATAATAAGCCCAGGCTCGGGCTCCGTCTATCAAAAAACCCTTGCCTTGGAGGCAGGTGATTGTATTCCCTATATAGAATTGATCATATCCAAACTGCCGAGCAAATCGGCTGGGGAGATATGGTTCTAAGTAACATTCCTCTTCGAATCGGTATACCAGATGAGACGGTCGAATTGTCTTCAACCATTCAAAGGTTGCACGGTTTAGAGGTTGCATCTTTGAGTCCACCATGTTTGTTGGCATCTGATCATATCCAGCAGGGAGAGGAGCACAACAAAAGTTCCATCCTCTATTCAGATTTAAGACATATCTACACTCGCTCAAAGAAGTGTACTTCCACTTTCCATGAGAGTACCTTCGCAGAAAGCTGCCATCAACCGGTCCCATGCCGGGGTCCATTAAAGTAGGATAGTGGAGAAGCAACCATCCAAATAGATATGTGTATGGCAGTTCTAGGCGAGGGAACTCTTTCTCTCCTTTTGCCTTCAGCATCAGGTCGACATATAAACGAAGACTGGCATTTAGTTTGAAAGTCATTGCTGATAACAGGTCCACCTTGTAGCCAAAGACTAACTTGACATCGGCAAAAAGAACGCCGCGGTGAAAGCGATCCACAGTACTGGATCCGGGGACCACAAACTGCCGAAGCCAGTATGTCAGAAACCCTGCCAGTTGGGCTTCTTTTGACATGGGTCTATAACCCATTCTCAAATAACTCTCCAGAGTGTCCCCTTTCTTTAAAGGAGGATATTCATAATCATCTTTCACTTGTTTATCAAAATTACCACTCTGTTCCATCAGCTTCATAACTTCTGTATTGCTCAAAGGTTTGAAGAAATTTGGATAGCATTTGTCGTTTTCTTTAGTCTTCTTCTCTTCTATGTGGTTGAGGAACAGATAGGGAAGCCATTTCGAAGAATAACAGGTGTTGGCTGTAGCACTCTTATAAAATAAGGAGCAGATCTTGTAATGGCATAGCAGTTCCTCGAATACTGCTACCATCGCTGTATTTTCCTTTCTAAGTTTGTCCAACTCATCATTGGTTGGAACAAACTCTTCATATGGAGCGTCTGCCATTGGCAAGTACGAGATATATTTCATCTCGTGGAGTGCAAACCCAATTTCTCCACCAGGTGTCATAAAAGTTCTTGTCCTATAATTGTATCTTTCAGCCAAGGCCAAGAACATGTGTGGATTGGGTGCAAAACCATAAACAGTGGCGTACACTACTTGGTACAGATTGATCTGTTGAAGTCTTTCTTCAAATGTTGTCAGAATCCAATTGGTAATACAGTTCCATCTCCTGTAATCTGGATTCACCAATCCAGTTAATCTGATATCCTGTTCGGGGTACTTCCCTTCAGCTTTCGCAAACTCATTTGCAAATATCGGTGTTCTGACAGGCATCAACATAGAGGAGTTCTCTGGAGGAATGCAACCTGGTCTCAAGCCTCTCAATAAGACACTGTATCGATCAGAGGAGCTGTAGAACATATCCTTCTTATTTGGCCCCTTCTTTATGAAAATTTTTCCTGCACGGGCGTCTTGGAAAAGAGTGATGTTCTACTCCATTTTCCTCGGATAGCTCGCATGAGCGTACTGGGATAAAGGGAGACAACGGGCAATATCTGGTATGAAGAAAGACCTATCTTCCTGATGGACTATTCTTTCCTCCATCCTCGGCCTTGGTTGTGAGCTTTTCTCAAAAGCCTCACCAAACAAGAATAAAGGTTTCTTATGAATAACAGCGTCTGCTGATTCCAAGGGTTGTCCATTCATTAAACACAGTAGAGTCTCATTGTCTTGAGATATCAGAATCGCCTGGCGGGAGGTCGGTAGATCATACTGGAGATAATGTACATGGGAGAGATCCTCTTTATACTCAGACTCTGAAAGAGTTCCTTCAAAAGTTTCATATTCTGGATCTTCTCTCACATTAACTGCATCAAACAGAGAAAATAAAAATCAGTACATGTCAAGTCAAAGATTCTGTCATCAATTTGCACAAAATCAGAATGCGTAACATCAGATTGCGCAGCATCAGTTTGCACAAACGTCAGACTGCACGAATAAACAGCCATCAGTTTGCGCTGACTATCTCGCGCAAAGCAGCAGATTGCGCTGACATCTGCCAGCGCAATTCAACCCATTGCGCAGAAAGTCTCTCTTCATAAAAATGAAGAGTTAACTGATTTGTGCAACCAGAACCCTAAAAAGGGTGGCACAGTATGATCGCATCTCTAAAAAGAGATGGATTTTGAAGAACAGTAAGATCAAAACCCTAAAAAGGGTTTTTGATTCAAAAGTTCTCTATCTGACATTGCGGGGTGTGCAGATTCATGACGAGAAGCTCGTCGTACAACTCTGTCTGATGACTTGGCCGGGGCCTTGCCCTTATCGGCTGTGGAGGATCGTCGGGGCGCCATGAAGATCGTCGGAGAAGGAAGTCGAAGTTCTCTCAGAAATTTCTTTCTCTCAAACACAAAGAAGGCAAAGTAAAGAAATGAAACGAAGAAGAGAGCTATTTATAGTTTTCGAAAATGAAACGACTGCCTCAGTTTGTGCCTAAAATTGTGGACAATCCCTCAGATTGCGCAGCCAGCTCACATCATGCGCAAATTGATTAAAAATTCAAAATTTAAAATATTTCGAAATTTTGAATAAGTTCAACTTTCGAAAACTTTGAAGGGGGTCATGCAGGTCCTAAAAAATCAAATGGCACACATCATCAAAGTCAAAAAATCAAGAAATACAACTTTGAGATGACTTGTGCAGACAACAGATTGTGTACCATTCAGATTGCGCAGGATCGATTGCGCACATTCTCAACTGCGCAAGCTGACGTGGCACAAGTCATCATTACCTGACACAATCAAATCTTCTGACAACTGACAGTACGGAGATCGAGGCGGCCGTTTGTTTAAACGTGCAGCACGGCGCTCGAGGACAGCTGGCAGCGCAATCCATGTCTACGCAAATCAAGTTGGCACAATTTATTTCCTGCGCAAATCAAGTTGGCACAAACCAAAGTCTGCGCAGTTCAATGTGCGCGTTCTACCAGTACAAATGATAAAGTACACGTGGCATTCATGCCATCAATTGCTCATTTCGTGGCAACTGCCTATGCACGATCATGCGCATTTCAATCAAATGATGCCATGTGTCCAAGACAGTTAGCCCATGATCCAGCAACTGACTGTGCAGTCCATTGCTGCGCAATCTATCATGCGCAGTCCAGAATAACTAGAAGTTAGTTATTTCTCAGAACTCTATAAATAGAGTTTCAAGTCTCCATTCAAGGGGATCATGAATCAATAATCAGAGATCAGAGAGTTCAGGAGTTCTTGTCCAAGTGCTGCTACATTCTTCCGAGGCTTTTGCCTTCGACTTCCGAGGCTTTCTGCCTTCAATTTCAGAGTTGTTTTCAACTTCAGAGGCTTCGTCTTCAGAGTTCACATCGTCCAAGGGATAAAGCAATCGTCATCTAGATTGGATTCCTAAAGTTGTACCATTCCCAGAATTCAAATTATAATCTTTTACAAAGTTTGTATCAATAAAGTTCTTCAACTTTTGTTTTTGCAAACAGTGAGATTTCAAACTCGTCTTCGTTTTCATCATCTTCTTTAGAACTGTCAATGGAGACCATGTTGGAAGACAGAATGTTGTAGTGGAAGTCACCGATACTTGTATCAGAATCCCAAGAGGTGGTACTAGAAGAATCAGATCTCTTATCTTCGTCAGATTCGGGATCTTCATGGACAGTATTGATAAAAGGAGTAGGAGTAATATAACCTAATCCGCATTTTGTCCTCCCATAGAAGAGGAATCCGAACAGGCATTTTTCTTTCTTTTCCATTATTGAGGCCAGTTCTGAAGTCATAGCCCATATTTTTAATGATGTCTTTAGATTGCTGACTATAACGACGTAGTTGTAATCTTCCAGTATCATCATTTTTGTCATCATCTTCTAAATCAGAAGGATTCTGGGGCCCTTTGTAGAAGAATATTGGAATGTCTCCTGGCTTTCTACTAGGAACCAGAAAGTATAAAGTTTGTACTGATTCTAGGGATACGTCTGTATGAAAAGTCTATACAACTCCTATGGTTATTGTTCTCAAGTCATCTAACAAATGCAAATAACTATGAACATGATTACACACATCAATATACTGCAAAGATGGAGACTTTTTATTAAATTTAAAAGCAGTAGTATTTACATTGGGAGAAGGCTGAGCCTTAGAAATCTTAGCCAAATCAATGACTAAAGGGGGAGAAGAAGAACGAGAGGAAGTTTTGTTTCGATTAAGATCGATAACAAATGGCTCAGAAGAGATGAGCTCCCTTAAAGCCTGAGATGGAAGAGTAGTCCGCCCTCCAACAGGGATTACTAGAGTGTCCTGTTTTGTAGATGAAGATACAGGAACTGTAGTACGCCCACTGACAGGAATGATCAGTGTATCTTGAATAGACGACTGAGGTAATGGAGAGATCCGTCCGCTCACTGGAATAATGAAAGAACTTTCTCCAGAGGGTTTAGGAGATTGTTGCCGAGTAGTTCGACCTTTAACAAGAATTATCAAGGTCTTACTTTGCGGATCCTCTTTCTCCATAGCTTGTATCACCCTTGTATACTCTTCTTTGTACATCCGGGAATCATTGAAATAAGCTTCAACCCCACGGAAAGGATTTATATCAGCAACTTCCTTTTGTACTCTTCCATTGCTGTCAATGTATTTAAAATACTGATGAAGAGTAGAAGGCACCACATTATTTTCATGAAGAAAGGGCCTCCCCAGAAGAAGATTATAAGATCCCACGATCTCGATCACATAGAAAGTGACTTTGGATCTGAAATCACTTATCTGAAGTTTCAGATGAATCTTTCCCAAAGGCTCGCTTCGGCTTTGATTGAATCCCAGGATAGTAGTAACCATCTTGGAAAGCTTGTGAAGAGGGATTTTTAGTTCATCCAACAGACTCTTTGGCATTATACTTATAGCAGACCCTGGATCAATGAGGATACGATCTATCTTCATCGCATCGATATAACCGGTATAGTAGAGAGGCCGATCATGTCGATTATCCTCTAGTAGCATGTCGTCTTGTGTAAAGGTGATATTTGGGATAATCTCTAATACACTGTTGCAATGTAAGCAAGTGGCAGGTTCTTCATCTGGCTTCTTTAATTGTGCAAGACAAGAGTCAGCCTGAAGAAGTGCCTCACTTAACGTCTTCCGAGTCTCTTTAGAAAGACGTAGAAGTTCAAAGAGGGACATTCTAGCTGGAGTATTAGCAAGTTGAGCTAGAATGTCGAAGTTATAAGGTTTCTGAAGCCCAAGAGGAGGGGACTTCTTGATTGGTTTATCAAATCAAGCCTGTTGTTTGCCTTTCTCAAGAGCTGTGGGCTTGGAAGGAGTAGGTACAACCGGTGCAGTTGAAGGAACAGGTGCTGTGGATGATTCTTCTTCAAAAGGAACATTAGGAGCATCTTTGTCAGCAGGAGGGATATCAGAAGTATCTTTAGGACTCTTGGAATAATCCTTTAGATAAGGTTTCCCTGTTCTAGTAGCACCAGCAAGTGCTTCTGATTCATCTTTTGATTCTGTGTCGGGAGTAGATCCGAAAGAAGTCATATGACATGACTTAGTTTTCCCAGCCTTCTTAGATTTTCGGGAAGTAGTCTTTTAAAGAGGAGGAGATTCAAAATCTGCCACTAGATCAGGATGAAGCCATATGATTTCTCCTGTTTCCATAGTGATTGGTACTAATCCTTCAGACTGTGGAGGAGGAATATTCACTATTTTAAGAGTTGTCTTGGGAATAGGAATGATCCCGCTTTCAAGGAGTTGAGGAGGGAAATCTTCGAATTGCATAGAGACGACGTTGGAGGTGACGGTCTTCTCTTTTGGAGTAAGAGTGATAGCTCCAGATTTAATCATTTCCTGGATCTTTCCTTTCAGTACATAACATGTACGAACTGTGTGACCCAACATTCTGTGGTATGGACAGTATTTAGGATGATCCGTCTTACCAGCTTCATCAGGTTTCTTGATTTCAGGTAATTGTATTTTATTACCTTTCAGCAAACATTCAAAGATACCAAGGACATCATCGTCATCAAAAGAGTATTCTTCTTTGGGGCGAGGTGCTCTTGGTTGTTGAGTCGTAGAGGCAGGAGGAGTTTGAACAGTCGATGCATCTTTACTCTGAAGATTAACTTCAAGGGTTTCTTTTCCTTTGCGAGTATTGGATTTAGCATTATTGTTAGTACCTTGACCTGTTTCTTTGGGAGTCATCTGCACTCCTAAACCTTTGAAAGTTTCAGCACTAATTTCTGCGGCTTTGGCACTAACTATGAAGGAAGGCCAATCTTGAAATTGAGTAGATCCTGTCCACATGCTGATGATTGGCAACAAATTTGATTTGCATGTGTCGATGGTGACGGCATCAGGAGTTCCAAGAGGCATCTTCAGAGCTTCTCTTCGAAACCGTTCAATGAATTCCTCTGTAGTTTCATTATTTTTCTGCTTGATTCTTATAAGAGCAGACATAGTCATGTCATTGAGCCCTTCATAGAACCGTTCAAGAAATATTTGTTTGAAACCGACAAATGAGGTAATACACCCATCCGGGAGACTTCTATACCATTCATAAGCCGTTCCTTTGAGACATCCGACAAACACCCGAGTAAGGAGGGCGTCACTTGGTTGCAGCTGGTCAGTCATCACTTCAAAGTGATTAATAAATTGACTCAGAGAAGTGGTTCCATCATAGAATGAGATAGTAGGAGGCTTGTATTTAGGAGGATACGATACTTTCTTCCATTCTATTGGATAAGGTTGCTTGATGCCTAACCTTTGTAAACCATCCTTCTGTTTGAATGTCTCAAATTGAGTTCGGAGATTCTTCAATTCTTCAGTAACAACTCCGGAGGATTGTGGAGTTGTAGCTTGTAGAGAATAATTGGGAGGAGGAACAGCATTATAAGCACTACCCCCAGCTCCAGAGTGACTAGGAACCGGTTGAGCTTGCCCAGGAGTATTGGATTGTACTACTGGAGGAACATGTACTGGACTTACACCAGTGTCAATTGGTATGGCATCTGGTACAGTCTGTCGATTTTGCAGCTGGGTTGCCATGAGTTCATACATCGACTTCATAGTATCAGCCATAGATTTTATTTGTTGTTCCAAAGAAGCAATCCTTTGGTCTTGAGGAGTCATCAAAGAAGAAGGTTCATTGTTCAATTCAGTATTCCCATCCACCATATATGTTGTGACTGTACGAGGGATTGTTGATGAATTAGTGGATGTTGTATGTTCTGAATCACTGATTTGTGTCTCAAAGTCATTTGTAGGAGAATTACCCCCAGTAAGAAGAGGTGGGAAGTTAGATTCTCCAAGAAATTCAGAATAATCTTCAGAAACCGAAGTTCTTTGATTAGAAGCCATGACTCTTGATCTGGTGCCTCTATATACTCCATCTGGACTATCAGTTCTACCCCCAGTATCCCGAGAGGTCATATTGACAGAAGCAAACAGAGGTTCATCTTCATCAGGCATAGGTTTACACTGAATCCGATTGAAGACAGATTGTCTTTTAGTTTGACATTTGTATTGCATTATGACTCTCGGTTGGAAGTCACATTCATGATCAGCATGGTCATGATCCATTGATTGACATCTGCATTGAATTATGACTCTTGGCTGGAAGTCACATTCAGCATGGACATGATCCATTGACACAGAATTATTCTTTCTCTTCTGTTGAAGGTGTTCTCGTAAATCTGTCTGTGAAGATTGAGGTACATCAGAGAACATTCTTTGTGTATTTTTAGGAATATATTTTCGGTTCTTGGGTCTTGATGGCTCTTGATTATATAGAGAGTGGTTAATCTGAGCCACATAATTTCTAGCATACTCTGCATCTGGATTTCTTGCTTTTGTTCCCGATTGGTATAGTTTTTTGACACCAGAAGTGCTTTCTAAACGGGTTTGATTAAGTTTTGCTCTTAGATCAGTTGGAGGTAACACATTGGTTTTTGAAACTTGGAGTTTTCCTTCCATTGATATGAATATTTGCAGAGAAGGAAGAGTTGAACCATCCCCTTGATTAGGAGTTGGTAACAGACCCTCTTTTATAGACAAATTCTGTGCCCAATTCGAAGAAGTCGTAGAAGAAGACATTAAGAAATGTTTCTTCTTAGACTTATTCAAGTTTTGAGACATAGAATGCCCAGAAGGAAGAGTAGTCAAAAGACCATCTCCTTTTCTTTGACTAACAAAATTGTCAGTCAAAGCTGTTCCTGAAGTAAACACTACAAGAGCAGAAGAAACAACTAAAGAGTTATTTCTTTTCGAAGGGACTTTGTGAGCCATTTGTGGAGGAGTTCTAGCAAGACCACCCCCAGTTCTAGTAGAACTTGGCAAGGAAGAAGAGATAGCTAAAGAGCTATTCTTCTTAGAGTATGCTGGTGACAATTTGGCTAAAGAGCCAGTATTGTCAGTGTATAAAGTCTTGGCTAAAGAGCCAGATTTTGGTATGCACACTGAGTCAGAGAGAATTGACTTGTTGGATGACGTATGCGGAATACACGCTAAAATAGGCTTGATTAAAGAACCAGTGCTATTAGCGTGACTTTTGAATTTAGAAATACACGCTGGAACAGATTTGGCTAAGGAGCCAGTACTGTCAGCGTGACTATTGGGATTGAGATTGCACGCTGTAACAGGCTTGGCTAAGGAGCCAGTGCTGCCAGCGTGACTTTTGACTGCTGTCGTCTTCGAGCACATAAGAGCGTACGTGCTTGCAGTAGAGTCCTTGCCAGTATTAGTAGTAGACACTGTGGCAGAAACTTCATCATTGGTTGCCAACAGATTCTTAGGGACGTAGACAGATCGTCTCTTTGAAATGGCAGTGGTGATGGAGGCTGAAGTGGGCTTGCCACCCTTAGCCCGCTGCATTTCTTCGTAGGCGAGTTGATCGAATTGGATCGATATCACCTTCTTCGTCGAGCCGACTGACGAAGTATCGTATTGAGTTGTTGCCATCTCAGAAGAGGAGATGGTTTTCCCCAGCAGAGTTGCCAATTTGTTTTCCATAAATAAATTCACTTTATTTATTGTGTTTCTGGGAAAATACAACTGTAGGAATCCGATCTAGAAGACGATCGCTTTATCCCTTAGACGATGCGAAGAAGAAAAGCTCTCAAAAATTCGACAGCAATTTAGATATCTATGTATCTGTACAATGAATGAGAAAAGAACTCTATTTATAGAGTCAAAAATAACTGAAAAAGATAACTGTCTTCACAACCTGTGCATAGTTGAAAATCATGCAGGATTTAACATATGCAAGGTTATGAGCAGTTACTGGACGTGGCCTGTAACTGTTGGACACATGGCAATCGTGCATGAGTCGTGTGCAAGTTACAGGACACGCAGGTGAGAGATCGGTGGCATGGCTGCCACGTACTCCAATTTGATGAAATCTACGCAGACTTGTTGAGGACGAAATTCACGCAGACTTTGGATAGAAGGCTTCAGAATACACGCTAACTGGAAGCAGAAAGCTCAGAATTCACGCAAGCTTGAGGAAGGAACATAAAAGTTCAAAATACACGCAGACTTGAGTCAGAACTGCCAGCTGTCTTGATTCGACGTGCCTCGACTGACACAAAATCTCTGACATTGATTGCCTTGTCAGTCGCATTAAATGACAATAAGCTCTTTTGGTACGCCAACTTGATGAAGGCTGAGTCTTGTTGAAGAAGATTTCGAAAGTCACGCAATAATCGGCTATGATCTCTCGAGTTCCGTGCATACGTGGCATACGAGGAGACATTCTTTGACTGTCGTGCTGTCAGTCATAATGACACTCTGATAAATGATGAGCTGTCTCTGCGTATATTTGAGGAAATAGTCTAGTAGAACCCAGCGTAACTTTTAAACATTGTCTTGATCAACTCAGCGTGACTTTTAGACTTTGTCCTGATCAACTCAGCGTGACTTTTATTTTTGAGGCCTACAAGTCGTGCCATTAGGAAAATCAAAATCAGCGATATCATCGAGCGGGGCACCTTCGTTAGGAACACCAAGGATTTTCGCTAACAAGATATCATTGAACTCGATGTTAATACCTCCTACACGAGTCTTAACATCAAAAGTGTCTAACACAAAGTTGCAATAAAACAATCTAATGGCATTACTAGCTAAAGTTTTTCGGTGACAAGTTGGTATAACCCTAATGCCTCAAAGTAAGAACGATGGTCAGGAAATGCAGTCTACTTAATTGGGGCGCAAGTGCATATGTTGTGCATGATAAAATCACCATACCATAGCAATGATTGGTCATGAGTTTTAAAATGAAACTCATTGTATGCACCGTCGGCCGATTTGACCGAGGAAAGATTGAATCCGCTGGTGGATTCGAAGACGATGCCTCTTCACTGGCATTGGTCTTCTTCCTCTTGGAAGGAAAGGAGTAAATCCTTTAGGCATTTCTTCCAAAATGAATTTGAAACTAATGAACTTGAAGGAGATAGAAGGAGAGAGTTATACCTTCCAAAAATTGAGTATGTTGTAGAGACAGGAGTTATTCGTACGAATCCAAAATTTGGATGAAAATCTCTAAGTGGATTGGGAGCAATAGATTAGAGAAATTCTAGTATTTGGAGGAGCTCTCGGGTGGCAGCAGCAGTATGGCGAGGATTTTGGAAGAGATGAAAAGGAGGGGGCCTCGGGTTCTGACTTAAAAATATATACCACCAACAGAACTCGGGCCGAACTCGGACCGAACTCGGGCCGAATTCGCCTAGGGTTCTTTTGGTGAATTTTAAAAAAAAATTGAAGGCCACCTTCTTTTCATCATCCTCTTTCAATTATTTAATTCTAAGTTTAGTAATTTTAAATTTTAATTAATATAATTAAAATTATTTTACAAATTAAATTTTGTTACACAGCGACTGTTTCAGATTAGCTGTAGGGGTAGTGTCCCAGCTAACGAGAGTTCACCGGAGAACAATTAAATACCGCTTCGCTTCAACCGTAGTCGTGGTGACAGACAGACCCTTTGTAGGCTTGTCTCAAAAATAATTTTTGAGTATTGAAAAATAATTGTATAAAACAAAATTAATTAATATTATTGACATCTAAAATTTCTAATTCCCGACGTAGATAATTGAAACGATCTTCCGCTAGAGGTTTTGTGAATATGTCAGCTAATTGATTCTTTGTGTCTATGTATACAAGGTTTATATATCCATTTTGTTGATGATCTCTAAGAAAATGATGTCGAATCTCGATATATTTAGTACGAGAGTGACATACTGGATTCTTAGTCAAATTGATAGTGCTAGTGTTGTCACAGAAAATAGGGATGTGTGTGTATAGTAAGCCAAAGTCTTCTAAGGTTTGCTTCATCCACAAAATTTGTTCACAATAATGTCCTACGGCAATATACTCAGCCTCAGTTGTTGATAATGCGACAGAATATTGTTTCTTGCTAAACAAAGAGACTAAAGCTTTGTCTAGAAAATAACATGTACCGCTAGTACTTTTTCTATCTACTTTGCATCCAGCAAAATCAGCGATCGAATAATTAGTTAGGTCAAATGACGTGATTTTGGGATACCATAAGCCGACAGAAAAAGTGCCTCTAAGGTATCAGAAGATACGCTTAACCGCGCACAAATGTGATTCCTTAGGATTGGCTTAAAAACGTGTACACAAGCAAATACTAAACATTATATCAGATCGACTAACAATTAAGTAAAGTAAACTACCAATCATATCTCGATACTTACGTATCTCGACAGGTTTGTCTTGTTCATCAATATCAAGCTTGGTTGAAGTTGCTATCGGAGTGCCAAGTGGTTTGACTGCTTCCAGATCGAACTTCTTTAATAGATCTTTTGTGTACTTGGCTTGATTTATGAGCGTTCCATTGTTGGTTTGTTTGATTTGCAGTCCAAGAAAGAATTTTAGCTCTCCCATCATGCTCATCTCAAACTCATTCGGCATACACTTTAAAAATTCTTGACAAAGAGATTCATCAGTAGATCCAAAAATGATATAATCTACATAAATTTAAATCAAAAGAAGTTTGCTATAAAAAGACTTTATAAACAGTGTAGTATCAACCTTTCCTTTTGAAAAGCCGTTGTCAAGTAGAAAAGAACTTAGACGATCGTACCAAGCATGAGGGGCTTGTTTCAAACCGTATCATGCCTTCTTTAAATTGAAAACATAATCAAGATTTTTGAAATCACTAAAACTTAGAGATTGAGCTACATAAACTTTTTCTTTTATAAAACCATTCAAAAATACACTTTTAACATCCATTTGAAATAACTTAAAATTATAAAAATATACAAATGCACATAACATATGAATGGATTCTAATCTCGCAACTGGGGCATTACCTTCTTCCTGATTGTATCCTTGAGCTACGATTCGATCCTTGTTACGAGTTACTAAGCCATTTTTATTCAGTTTATTTCGAAATACCCAGCGGGTGCCAATGACCAGATGATCAATAGGCTTGGGAATAAGTTCCCAAACTTGATTATGTTCAAATTGGTTCAATTCCTCTTGTATAGCATCTAACAAAAAATTATCACTACATGCTTCTTCAATATTTTCGGATTTAAGCTGTGAAATTAATGCAAAACAGGAAGCTATATCTTTACTAGAGGAACGAGTACTTACACCCTTGGTAATCTCACCAATTACCAAGTCCTTTGGATGGTCTGCCAAAAATCTCATTTCTTTTGGCATATCCTCTGGATTACTGGTTCCGACTTCTGGTTTTGTACGTGATTTGCTTGGAGACTCAGCTGGTGCTTTGTGTGAGGATTCTGCAGGAGCAGTACTAGGTGTACTTATGTCTTCATTATCATCATCGACAGAATGATGATTGACTTCATCAAATTTAATATTTATTGATTCTTCGATGATCATCGTTCTCTTGTTGAAGACTCTGTACCCTTTGCATTTTGTCGCATAACCTAAAAATATACCTTCATCGGCCTTTTTGTCAAATTTTCCCAAATTATCTTTAGTATTAAAAATAAAGCATTTACAACCAAATACTTTGAAATAAGAAATAGAGGGAGTTATATCAAACCATAATTCATAGGGAGTCTTCTTCGATATAGATCGAGTTAGAACCCTATTGAGAACAGCACGCTGTATTTACAGCTTCAGCCCATAGGTATTTAGGTAGACTAAACTGATTTAACATTACTCTAGCCATTTCGGATAAAGTTCTGTTCTTACGTTCCACAACTCTATTTTGTTGTGGAGTCCTAGGGCAAGAGAACTCATGTAAATAAACGTATGGGTCACAAAATTGCTTGAACTCTACATTCTTAAATTTGCCGCCATGATCGCTTCGAATGCGAGTGATCATAAACCCTTTTTTGTTTGAACCTTCTTACAAAAGGTGACGAATTCTGATAATGCATCGTTCTTGCGTGCAAGAAAATATACCCCAGGTATCTAGTGAAATCATCTACTATTACAAATGCATATAACTTACCACCTAGGCTAGCAATTCTAGTAGGTCCAAATAAATCCAAATACAGCAATTGTAGAGGTCTAGTGGTACTTACATCATTCTTGGACTTAAAAGCGGATCGGGTAGCTTTGTTCTTTTCATATTCACTACATACTATATCCTTCTTGAAAGAAATATCCGATAAGCCACATACCAGCTTCTTTGTGGATAGTCTTAAAATTGTGTCCATGTTTGCATGACCGAGTCTCATGTGCCATAGTTGACTCTCATCACTTTAGGCCATCAAGCATCTACCTGCTTTGTTAGCATATTCTAACAGATAGAAAACATATATATTATCTTTCCTGATACCTTCAAAGATAGTACTACCGGTTGAGCTATCAACTATAGTACATTTATCTTTAAGAAAGTTAATGCCATAACCGTGATCAGCTAAATGGCTTATGCTGAGCAGATTATGTTTTAACTCGGTAACTAGACAAACATCTTTAATCACATGGTATGGAGCCTTACCAATATTACCAATACCAATTATGTACCCTTTCAAATTATTATCGAAGGAGACGTATCCGTCTTTCTTCTTCGACAGTGTTGTGAATAATGAAGCATCATCGGTCATATGTCATGAGCAACCGCTGTTGAGGATCCATTTACTTCTAGCATGTGAAGGGCGTTTCACCTACAAAAGAATTTGTAGATGAAAACTTTGGTACCCATTTCTTGTAGGGTCCTGGAATGTTAGTTTTTGGTATCCATGCACATATTTTCAAATCAACAAGCTTTCTAACTCTACATGAAGAAGAAATATGATCAATGGTACCACAATAGTGACATCTAGCATGCTGAGTATTGAAAGCAGAGTGCTGTACATTATTGGTAGGTCTAGGTTTTCTAGTATAAAAGAATGCATGCCTATTTGTCTTCTTGGACAATGGTTTGGTTTGGTTAGGTCTGACAGTATTGGGTTTGATCGTATTTCGATGATTTGGTAAGTGACACGTGTTAGGGTAGGAAGCAGCAGCTTCAGGCTGTTTTCCTATCCTAATTTCCAACTTTTTGGAGGTGTCATATAACAAGCTATATTTAACAGTGAGTGCATCATTTCTAACAGTAGCTTGTTGGAGATTTTTCTTCTCTTTCAGTAAGTCTTCCTCTAATTGGGTAATGATTTTGTTCTTCTCTTCAGAGAGTGATCGGAAGGAAAAACTCATCTTTTGGTGATGGGAATAATATTGGCAACCCAGTCTGGATGTTGTTTCTCGCAAATGAAGCCACTTTCTATGAAAGACATACCCTTGAAGCCACAAGTATTGTTGATCATCACGTGTTGTTGATCATCACATCAGTAATCGGGGGGGAAAACTCGTCTTTTGGATCGGCCGAGTTGAGAAGCCACAAGTATTGTCATCTATAAAAGATATACTCTTAAAGCCACAAGTATTGTTGATCATCACGTCAGTGATCGGGAGGGAAAACTCGTCTTTGGATAGGCCAAGTTGAGATCCCTGAAGTCTATACAGACTCGAATCTTCCTATTTTATTTAGTGACGGAAACAATATTAGCAACCCAGTCTGGATGTTGTTCCTCATGAATGAAGCCACTTTCTATGAGTTTGTCGACTTCTATCTCGATAGCATCCATGATGTTAGGACATAAGCGACGTTGTTGTTATTTGACAGGTTTAGCGTTGGGTAGGATGTTGAGTTGATGCATTACGACTTGCGGGTCTAAACCCAGGATATCTTCATAGCTCCAAGCGAAGACATTAATGTACTCTTGGATAAGATGTATCAGAGATTCTTTATCTTCTTCCGTCAAGCTTTTGCTAATGCAGATGGGATTAGGTGAAGCCTCATCTCCTAGTTTGACTTGAACGACCTCGTCTTCAGTGGGATGTTCCCGCTGTTCGAAGCGCCACTCCCATTGGGATCCTAGGCATTGAGCCCAGGGTTCATCCTCGAAGAAGTCGAGCATCTGGTCTTCATCCTCGACTGGAAGATCTGTACAAACCATATTGACGGACAATATCTTCTTGAAGGCTTGGCCGATACTGGTATTAGAGTCCCAGGTTGAGGAATCGGAGGAGTGAGAATGCATCATAACCTCCAGCTCCGAACTCTCTGAAGTTGTTGTGGGTATAATAAAACCCAACCCCCGACGAGTACGATGGTAGTAGTTTTGAGACTTCTCCTTTGGAGCACGAAGTCGTAAAGGAAGAAGTCGACCTTTGCCATAATTCAGTCCTATGTCACTAGTCAAGTCGTAACCCATCTTTTGGATAAGGTGCGTGGCTTGAGCGGCGTATCAGTAGAGCTGCATCCTGCCGTTATCGGGCTCCGATTTTGCGGGAGTAAGTCTTTGAGAACATTCCACCCTATCTTTCTTTATTGTTGGAACCAGGAAGTAAGCATCTCGGAATGGAACAACTCCGCTTGCTAGGTTAATGGTTGTCACTTGGGTTTGCAACATATACAGAGCATTGTCTAAGAAATACATAGTGTACCAATGTGTACAAGAGTAATTCAAAAATAACTTTCTATTAATGAAATACAAAATTTTATTCCGAGGGATTACATCATCTAAAGAGTGTGTCTCAACATTGGCGTAGATGGAATCCCCTAACTCCTCATCAGTGAGAACCGGGGCTATCATGGAGGAAGGTGGAGGAGGTCTCCACTTTAGTTTGACTAAAAAGGGAGCTGGAGTCGTAGATTACTATAACTGTGAGGCTGCTTTTGGGGCCCTTCTGGGGAGTTCTATTTGAACAGGCTCCTGCTAGCAGCTGACGTTGTCGGGGACGAGCGAGCAGGAGCCTTTTCTCGAAGCTTGATGACAAAAGATGTTGGTGTCTGGCGAGGCTTCCCTTTTAGTTGAACCTCCAAAGGCTCTTCAGCTACAGCTGCACTTTCTGATGCAGTTTCTGCCTCATCGTCAACATCATTAGCATCATCGTCCCATGGGACTGACTTGTACAGATCGACATTAGTACAGTATGCTTTAAGTCCTCAAAATGGGTCGATGTCAGCAAACTCAGTCTTGATAGTCCCGTCGTCGGCTATATACTTCATACAATAATGGAGGGTAGAAGGCACGATCATGTACTCATGAATCCATGGTCGTCCCAACAGCATGTTGTAGATTATGTCTGCATCAATGACATAACAAGTCACGTCCGTCTGGTGATCGCCTATCTGGCATTTCAGTCAGATCTTGCTCAAGGGTTCAATCTTTCCAACGTTGAAACCGCTGATTATAGTATTCGATATGGTCAGCTGTTGCATCGGAATCCTCGAGGTTTGGTGTAAAATTTGAGGAATTATGCTAAGGGAGGAACCATATTCGATGTGGATGCGATCGACCTTGATGACACTAATATAACCTGTATAGTACAGGGGTCTATTGTGACGGTTGTTCTTCAGCAACATATCCTACTGAGTGAAGGTGATGTTAGAAATCACCTCGACCACGTTATAAAAATGTGGGCATGCGGCAGGATCTTTCTTGGGCGGTTGCACCTGGGTGAGGAAGAAATCAACATTCTGTAAAGCTTTGCTAAGGGCATCCTGAGTCTCTTTAGGGAGACGGAGGAGCTCGAAGAGAGACAATCGAGCTGGAGTATTGGAAAGCTGTGCCAATATATCGAAGTTGTAGGGCTTGATTGGCCCCACTGCCAAGTCTTTCTTCAGAGGTTTGTTAAAGCAAACCTCCTTCTGCTTCTGCTTCTGCTTGTCTGCTGCAGGAGTTTGAGATGGACCTGCATCTGATGTATCGGGCACGGTGGCAGTAGCAGCAGGTGGAGGTACTTTCTCCTCCGGAGCCTGGCTATATTCTTGCTGGTAATCTGAGCGAGTGGTAACCAGAGCATCACCGATCGATGTAGAAACCATAAGCATGACTTGATTTTCTTCCCTTTAACAGAGCACGTTGCAGATAGCATCATGTCAGGGGGGAGATCATAATGGACCTACATAACTTTGCCTTGCGACGTCATAAATGGGATAAGGCCTTGAGCATTGTCACGGGCCGGCGGAAGGTTGACCACTTCTATTATTACCCTTGGGATGGGGACAACACCGTCTTGAGTTTTTATTTTCGAAAACTTTTGAACTGGAGGGTCACCATGTTGGCAGTGACCGTCTTATCCTCGTAGTCGAGTTAAATGACCTTGGTATCAATGAGGCGCTGGATCTGCTTCTTTAACACATAGCAGTCTTGTGTTGAATGGTAAACGTACTGGTGGTAGTGACAGTACTTTGGATTGTCCACTTTTTCTATTTCGTCATAATGCTTGGAAGGCGGAAGTTGAAGCTTGCCACCCTTAATCAATATGTCGAAGAGTTCTAGTACATTTTCATCAATCAAGGAGTAACTTTCCTTCAGTTTTGGTGCTTCTATCGGCTTCTGGTTCATTGACGCTGAACCTTTGGAGATGTTGACAGTCAGGGCTTGCTTCCCCTTTCCGTCCTTGTGGATAGGGTTATTGCTAGACAAGCGTTTCCCTTTGTCTTTGAACGAAGGAAAACTCACTCCCAGCAATTGTGCGTCCCGAGCTTTTCTTTTATCCACATCCGCCTCGGTAATAAAAGGTGTTCATTCTATGCATGGAGCACTGTGCCATAATTTGATTACGGAGAGCATGTTCTTGCAACACGAATCCATAAGCATGGACTCGGGTATACCAGGTGGTAGCCTTAGAGCTGCCTGGCGGAAGCGCTCAATGTAAGCACGTACTAGTTTTTTTCCTTTTGGGCGATGTCCATGAGAGTGGACATCGTCACGTCCATTCTTTCTTCTTAGGATCGAGCAAGGAAAAGATGCTTCAAATCATCGAACGATGACATGCAATTGTCAGGAAGGCTACAAAACCATTCGTAGGCTACCCCTGTAATGCCCCTACGAATATATTTGTAAGCAGAGCGTCATCGTTTGGTAGATGCCCCATTACAGAGGTGAAGTACCTCAAGTATCGACGAGGAGACTCCTTCGCATCAAATGATGCAAGCGTCTGTGGCTTGTACTTGGGAGGATATATCACATTATCCCATTCAGAGGGATATGGTTGTCGGATTCTCATCTTCTGGAGTAATTCTTTCTTCTTTCGGGCGTCAAAGCGAGCGTACAACTCCTTAAGAGCCTGCTGCATGTTGTTTGACATCGTGGGTCCAGTCATTGACAGAGTAAACGAATGCACTAGTGCTTGGTCCACGACGGGTGTTGGCACATGAGAAGGTGCATTAGACTCCACATTCGTTCTCGGGTCTTAATTTGCTGGAATATAAGGATTGGATGTCAATTTGTCTTTGATATCCAAGACCACAAAAGTTAAGGCCAGTATGGTCTCGTTTAATGTATTCAGGCCCATCTCCAAGGCCTCTATACGCTTTTGATTGTTAGAACCTTTGCTGCTTCCCGCGCCATCACCTTCGGCTATGAAAATGGACATTAGATGTGGAGAGATAGAGGGGAATATGGATCTTTCATTTTCTGGTTCAAACACCTGAGTCTCGTCCTCCTGCGGGTAAACAAGTAGGTTGCGATCATCCTCCGATTCAATGTAATTACTACCCACAACTTATTAGTATCTTGCGCTCACGGATGCATCTGTGTCAATTCCATACAATCCCTCTTCAGGTTGAAACAAAGGATTATCTTGAATAGTAGGGAGTTGGCTACCACTAGCTTGCGATAAGAGCTTGGTCTGAGTGCGGGTGTGTTGGAACGCACCCATGCTGGGTACTGCCGGCTTAATGTTGCCTCTGAGTTGGCCTTTAGATTTGTTGGCCGAGGCGGGAGGGTTCTTGAAAAGCTTCTTGAGGGATGGAGAACCCCGTACCGTATTGTATGAAGCAACGAGGAGTCCATCTTCTTCACTCGACGATCCTTTGTCGAGTCTCTGGTGGACAGACGTCGCCGGCCGTATTCGTTGGAAGATGGACTACCTCTTTGGTGGCAGCAACAACAGTTGATGATAATTTTGGCGCAGGTGTGCCTTGGGCCAGACACGTTATGCACAGCAGAATCCTCCCTTGTCTTGTGCTTCTTTACGTTGCACAGATCAAAAGTCTTCACACCTATACTCATCTTTTGCATGCAGGGAAACTGCGCGTATGAGTACAGATGTGAAGGTAGCTCGTGAGGCAGACTCACTTCATGCTTACAGCAACACTGTTTGTATAAGTCTATCCCCACAGTATGTACCCCCTGGCTTGAATCACGCGAATAAGCACTCAAGTGACAACGGGGTTTTACTGGTCGTGGCATCGAAGCACTCGAACCAGTTTTGTATAGTTTCCCGTCGGTTGTGCGTTTGACTATCGACGCAGGCCTTTAGTCAACTGTTAGTGTAGCAAGTTGATTGCGTGAGGCGCATGCATTCTTGGACTTCTTCTACTACCCCTGGAATGTATGTAATATTCAGAGTCCAACATAGTAGTTGGCGTAGCACTTTGGTCGCATAAGGCGTATGCTGCCTTAGATTTCTTAATACTATATCCCTGGAAGGTGCACGGCGTTCGGAATCCAACATGGTTATTGGCATAGCACGTTGATCGCACAAGGCGCTTGCTACCTTGGATCTCTTCACGCTACCCCTAAAAGGTGCATAACGTTCAGAGTCTAGCATCACCTTACCCGATGGGTAGGCAATTCTGTCAAAGATAGAAGTTCTCGCCTGTGCAGCCGTCTTCGTGCGCCGGTGGGACGATGTTTGCGTCTTCCAGCTTTGTGCCTTCGTCAGGCCTGCAGTAGGAGAGTTGTGCTTCTTGCTGCGCTTCTCCGTAATGGGAGTTGGCCGAGGAAGTATAGCAGCAACGGTCGAAGGCGTCTTTGATTTTTTGCCGTTCATAGGGTTCTGGAGCGCGTTCCCTTCTTCCTTGCTACTCGTCACAGCAGTCTTGGGAACCTTAGTATGTCGAATCTTCTTCGATTTTATGAACCGCTTCGAAGGACTTGACTTCTCTTCAGAGAGGAGATCTTCCGAAGCTTGTTGGTCGAAGCGTACGACCAGGGGTGGCCTATGAGTTGACTGTCCTTCACCATGATTGGAAAATATATGTTGTGTGGTTGCCATGGATCAGCTCTAGGATGTTAGTCCTTGTTGAGAGAACAGAGCTCTGATACCAATTGAAGAACAGGTAGGCAACTCTAGAGTAGGGATGAATAGAGTTTATGACAATAATAGCCAAATAAAAAATTAAACTCTTTTCACCAACAGTAAATAATCAGAGTAAATGCGAAAATGTAAAGTTCAAGAGAGCATATGCAAACATAGCCGATTTTAACCTGGTTTCCCTCGTGGAGGACTAGTCCAGGCCTAAGAACTCTAGCTCAGGATTAAATCCACTATATGTGAAATAGTTGTTACACCCGTGCCTTTTCTTCAGAAGAGCACGTTAACTTCTTGCAAAGATCATTGTGGCGATGCTTGGAATTTTTTAAGCAACTTTCTTTACTCTTGCACAAACTCCTAACTGAATAGCACTGAGCACTTTGAGGCTTAGGAAGCTTGTGGCTAGTAGATGAGAAGGTTAAGGCTTGTATAAGGCTTTAGAGAGAAAAGAAGAGAAGATTGGATGATTTGAAATAAAAAAATTCAAGGCCTATTTATAGGGTTCTGGGTAGGCAGAATTCGGCCAGAATTCTGTATCAAGAATTCAAATTTTTGGCCTTGGACAACTAGCATACAGCAAACCCTAAAAATTAGGGTCCTGTAATTTAGGGGACAGAGTTCGGCCCGAACTCTGTGTGGAGGCAGAGTTTGGCCCGAACTCTGTCTCCAAGAGACAGAATTGCTCAAATGGGCTTTGTAGGCTAGTTTGGTTTGGTGGAGCTTTTGGTTTGTGGTTTGGAGATAGGTATAGGCCCAAACTACTCAGTGCGACTCAGTTTACATTTATCGAGACTCAATAAATATAAAAATATAGACTCAAAAATTGAGTACGTTGCAGGAAAAAATCGACGTTCGTCTTGCACTGAGTTCTTGTCTTGATGTGTCATATTGAATTATGAATTTGATCAATATTTGGTTGACTGTGATTTTGTGTCAACATAGTACACCGTGTCGCTTCAGGCTATTTACACTTGTATGACAGAAGGACCCTTTTGGCTTGTGCCCAAAATGATCTCTACTTTTTAAAACTTAGATTTAAAGGAATATATGCAGTATCATCAAACAACATCGAAATCTAGAATTCCTAAATATAAAAGAAGTAAATACCCAAAGAATGGTTTATCAAGATTTAAAAAAAAATATCACAAGATCAAAAACATGCATAAATGAGCTTTATCAGACAAAGATGTAATTGACTCATAGAAGTTAATCAAAATAAAATATGAGAATCAATAGTGAATATATTATGCAAGCACAAGGTTAACATAAAAATATATGTATATATTTTTCAAGTAAACAGCAGACTTGTGCTAAACATACATACTCACAAAATACTTATCAAAGTAAATACGACATGTTAAAGACAAATCAATAAGAAGTGACCATTAAAAAATATTAAAGACAGAGAGTCAAAAACATATTAACTCAAAAAAGATAAGCTCCTATGCATGCTTCAAGAATAAAGATTAAAAGTAAAGAGCATACATAGACAAATGTGTCACACTAGTAGAAAATAACATACTATATAGTGTGAACTAATCATTTAAGCTAAATAACTATTCATGCTAGGATTATGTCTCACCTTGATTCAAACAATAAACAAATTAAAAGATATCAATGAAAGCTAATAGCAAGATATTAATAAGAACATGCTAGATTCTATAAATAAAAACATAAAGTAAATCATTTAGCATGTTACCAAAGTGGTTCAAGTGACCACACTTATGTTGGTGCAATTGCATGGAAGATGACCTTTGTTGTTGTGCAACCACCAACACGTTTTATTGTTCTATGGTTCAGCATAAGTAACACCACTTGAAAAATTAGGTGAAGACTTTGGTATCCAATACTTGGATCCACATTTGTTAGCTTTGGGAACCCATTTGCACAAGTTCATATCAACTAGTTTTCTAATCTGACAACGATGAGAAATGTGTCCATTCATACCACAATAATGACAGAAAGTATTAATATTAGTACTATGTGCAGCAGTATGAGAATGTGCAGTGGTGTGATATGATGTGCGTGGATACTTGTAATAGAAAGCATGGTTGCGTGAAGCTTTAGCTTTTCTTGCTTCCTTTGTAAAAGATCTGTCGTGTGTGACTTTGTGATGTGTCACGTATCTTGTGTTAGACTGAGTCATAGGTTGTACTACCTGCTTTCCCATTCTAATCTCTAACTTTTTAGAGTTAGCACAGATCTCATTATATTTAGCAGAAAGAGCATCAATTTTACATGAAGCATTAGAATACGTCTTCTTTTTTTATTCTAATTTTTCCTTAAGTTTAGCATTTTCTTGAGTGATTTTCTCAATGCAATCAAGTGCCTCATGCAATCTAAACTCAAGTGTGAAAATCGTAGTAGATTTATCAGAAGGAAAAGTATTTCTAGCATCATTCAATAAGCAAGTAAGCTTTTTATTCTCACGCTTATAGGATAGAATATCCTTTCTAGCTTGTTTATACTTATCTAATACTTTCTTATGTTCTTCTAATAGATTACTGAAAGTATCAGATAACTCATCATGAGAAAATTTACTCTCCTTATAAAAAGAATTATTTTGTACCTCGTTAGATAATGCCATTGAGCATAAATTTGCAGCTTGATGAGGTCTCTCTTATTCTTAAGAATTCGTTGCTTCACTTTTATACCATATGCTCGTGCTAGTGTACTTGTGAGATGATGATCTTCCTTCATTTGATTGTTCGTAGTGACTCTCCTTTCTAGCAGTCGTACAATCTTCTTGGATGTGGCCTATCTTCTTGCAGTTGTCACATACAAGCTCTTCTTCGTATAAGGGATTGTGTTGTACCTTAAATCCCAATTCCATCATGCATATATTTGCATTATTATGAAGACTATCCTCATCTTTGGAGTTGCTGGCTTTGCTTTCATACCTGCACTCATAAGTAGCTTCAAGAACTTTCCAAATTCTATGAGATGTTGTGCAAGTAGTAATAAGATTGAATACATTTATGTCTACAGCATAATAAAAGATATGCATAGCTTTTGCATCAAGGCTAGATAATTTCTTCTCTTCCTCCGTATAACTATAATAAGGCTTGTTGATTATAAAGGATGTGAGAATAGAAGTGATAGTAGGCTTTTTGTAGCCATTGACAATAATTGACCATAAGTCAAAATCTAGAGACTTCAGGTAGAAGCTCATTCATGTCTTCCAAAAACTATAGTTTGTTCCATCAAATAGTGGGAGTCTATTTGAGGATTGCCCTTCAGTTGTGAAGTACATACTTGCCATATGTGATATAGTGATCTATATAACAACAGTTATATAATAACAATATTACCTCGCTTTACCTGTATAACCCGCTCTGGTAATGAGGATCTGCTCCAAGAATGTTAAGCCAAATAATAGAGTTCTTGCTCTAATACCAATTGTAGGAGCAATTGGTATGAGCAATAATACCTCTATAAGGAGCACCTGCTCTGGTACCAATTGTAGGAACGAATTGTAAAGCATAATACTCTAGAGGGAGGGTGAATAGAGTATGCAGCAGAAATTAGCTAATTAAAAATGTTAGCAGCAAGATCATAGATAATATATCATAAGTAAGTAAATAAAAAGTAGAGATCAGAAAGCAAACATAAATATGACGATGTATACTGATTTTCGTCTTGTGAGGACTAGTCCAGTCGGAAGATCTCTAGCTTCCAGTTGAATCCACTATGGAAAATACCACAAGTTTTAATCCAAAGTTCTTGCAACTTCTATAACGCGAGCTTTGATCCGAAGTACTCGACCAACTTCAATTGTGAAGTATCTTTCTTCAATGAAGCCTCTGATTACAATCACTCTAAAACTTATAGACCGTACCGCACTGGCAAATCGACTAGAGTATTGTAACTGGCTTGGGATTTGAAAATGAATAGCTCGGATTACTTTGGAAGATGTAGTAGGCTTATAGAAAAGAGATATGAAAGTGAATTGGCGAGGCCCCGGATAGGTCATTGGACGGTTCAGAGAAATCTCCTTGTATAACGTCGTCTTTGGCCCATTACATATGTCCTGATTTGATCATGTTTGATCATGTTTACCGCATGTCTGAAAGTACATGTTAGACAAACAAAGCAGTATGATGCATTATGATATAAACATAGAAATATGATATAGAACATTAGGACAATGCTAAGTTTAAGTAGCAACATGATAGTGATTACATGAATATTAGTGACGTCATTATATTAAACTTAATTGATTAGCCATATACAAAAATATGATATAATTATTGGGCTAACAGCCCATACACCATCGAGCAGGTTGCCTTTATACCCAAGATAGTCACTGACATTGATCTGCATGAGCTGATTATAGCCAAACTGACACACGAAGCAACTTGATAAAAAGGGCTCCAGATATACTTTATTTCGACCATGACAAACCAAATGGGAAGGCCGAATAGATTGTAGCCAGTGAAACGCCTCCTCCGACAAACTAGTAGAATATGTCCCCGCGTCCACCAACTCCTTCTCCTCGGTATAATCTTTATAGGTCGAATGGACCTTGAAGAGCTCATACCCTTTCATATATTTCAATGCCCTTCGGCAAAGGGGAACTTCTTTTTGCAACCAAGACTCGTGCCGGTAACGACGAAAATAAGCATCCCCTGGATGGAAGACGGACGCCATGTCCGGGCCCATTAAAGATGGGTAGTACAACAACAGCTAACCCATCAAGTAATGATACAGTAATTCGGGACGAGCAAACTCCCCCTTACTTCCCTCGTAGACAATGACCTTATCCACAAATTGCCTTAGACCTCGTTGGAGGCTGCAAATCATCGCAGGGAGAAGGGATAGCTTCACATCGAAAATTAGCCGCACTGTAGGGATGATAAGATTCTGGCTCAGCCTTTCGAGAGAACCGGAACAGCAAGGAACTACGCAGTCTCGAATCTACAACATAATATACGCAGCTAATCGTGCCTTCGATGACATCGGGAGAATGCCATAATAAAAGTAGTAAAAAATAGTATTACTCTGGTCCCGACATCACTCTCGCAAGGATTTTTTTCTTCCACCAACGCTATGGATTTGGCAATAGCCTCAACTGATGAATTCAGGCGAAGACCGAATGCAGTCTTCCCCTTGGGTGCTTTCCCTTGCATGAAGACATGTCGCTTCCAAGCATGGGTATGGGGGTGGATTTGTGGAGGTCACAGCACTGAGTTACCATATGACGACACATTAGCTCCTTATAAACTTCCATCATCTCAGCATCTTTGACTTCCAAACCCCCAATCTCCTCCAGGGAAAGGTGTACTCCTAATATAGCTCATAACCCCAGGACAGCTTTGAAACCCAATTAATCTCACGCAAAGCAAAGTCCATCTTCCGTCAGGTGTGAAGAAGGTGCTCGTATCAGGATTATACATCTCGAGTAGCGCTAGGAACATGGATTTGTTTACCTCTATCTCGTATGAGTAGCCCTGATTGCATAAAACAAACCTAATTCCTCTAATAGGTCCTCATATTCTATGAGGACCCATTCAGTGATGGTTTTCCAATCCTTCGTAGGATGTGCCCATCCTACAATACGATAAATATCCGAAGAATAAGAAACATTAGCCTCCAGCATCCGGCTAGTGAAGGTGGGAACTCTAAAAGGCGTGGCCTCTTGTTTCGCGTCACCTATTAACTTGTCGGGATGCAGTACCCTTACAAAAAAAAAGAAGGGCCAGCCCTAACAGCCTCAAAAACAGAAGCAGAATGGGACTTCAGTTTGAAGTTGCCAGCCAAAAACTGGGTTGAATAGGGGTCAAGTTCTAGTCCATCCTCCTTTGCGAAGCCAGACAAGTAAAAGTCGAGAGGGGTAGGTGGCAGTTTATTTGGGGGAGGTACATCTTCAACCCGTTGGATATAAAGTACCAATCGTCCTTTAATTTCAAAATCTCATCAGCATGGGATGTCATGCAGTAGCCAAACAAAAACTGCAGTCTCATATATGAATTTTGTGACCCGTCCCCCTTCGGGATCTTTCCCAAATTCAGCAAATCCCCAAGAAAAAATTGGTCTGCTCCTCGATGAGGGCCATTCGTGTAACCGACTGTCTTGCCTTAATAGTGGCCTTCACAGGATCCACCACATCCTCCACAAAGTTCAGGCCTAGAGGCAGAGCAGAGGGCCAAATAGAACTTCACCTAGAGGAGGCACTACCAAGGAGGAAGATAAAAGAAAAAAAACAAGTTAGAGAATAAAAAAATAAGATAGTGTGTATATTGTGCCACATACGCCTGCCTGAGCGCATGGACCGACAGGCGTATGAAATTTTTTTGTACGCCTATAAAGGAATGGCGCGTAGCCTATTAGGTGCGAAGACCGCTTTTTCACCTACGCCTGTAGAAAAAGTGGCACATGGCCAATCAGGCGCTTGGACAACTTTTTACAAAAGGAACGACACATAGCTCATCAGGAGTGTGGTTCATTTTTACATGCTCTCGTAAAAGCAAAGGCGCTTGAATTGGTTAGCGTATGAGCATGTTGAGATAGGCACATAGCCACTCGAAACAAACGGCACAAGCGTGTGACGATTAAAGAGTAGGAACCCGATCACGTCTCAAAGGAGCGATCAGAGTTGCACCAACCAAAATGAAGTCGGGGTGAGTTTGATCGACGAGGCAATCATACCCTCAACTTCACCACGAACGTCGGGGTGAGTTTGCTCATTGGTAGAAGTGGAGGCGACCGCCTTGGCCTTCCCCTTCCCCTTAGCAGCAACAGCTTTGGGCGGCATGGCAAAATGAAAATGACGAAGAGTCGGAGGAGACGAGCAAGCCGATGGAGATGAAAATCAAAAAAGAAAAGAAAACTTGGAGAAATGAAGAGTCTCTCTTCTTCGCCCACACCTATTTATAGGTTTTTTGCATTACGTGTTTCGAGATGAAGATGAAATGCCCACCGCCTCTCCAAAGATTGAATCAAATCAATAGACATCTATCTCGAGGCCGATTTGACAGGCTGGCCAAAACGAGGGCTACGTCAAAATTCATGTGCTAACGTCATCTAAAAATGTGCACCCTGCTTCTGTTCAAAGTATTTCTAACTTTATTCAAAAAGTTAGAAAACTTTGAAGGAGGTCTTGTAGAAGCATGGGTCACGCGCCACGGAAAGAGGAGTAACCCCACGCCTTACCTAGGTGCTGAGCTACCCGCGCCTCATCGAAGCCTCATGCTGATCGCGCCTAACCCAGGCATTGAGCTGGCCATGCCTCATCAAAGTAGCATATTGGTCATGCCTCACCTAGGCGTCATGACACCTACGCCCTCGAGCCTTGGGCAGAACGCCCCAATCTCTGCGTAAAAGATAGCTAAATGTCATGACCCGCACCCACTTTTCGGATGAGTGCGTGCGCAAGTCCAGCCTACGCCGCGGTATCGACGGTAGTACACTGTCTAGCCTACAATAAATAATGCCCATAAAATAGTCACTTTATTTTCTCATTCACAAAACTAACCAATTTTATAATATTCACAAGTTTTACATTTGAAGGAAAATACAATCTTTGTCACATATAAATGGCTACAATATATCTATCTAACTAGTCTCTAGGTTTTGGCCTTCAAGTACACCCGTATCTCCCCAAGGATCTAATACAAAGAATCGTCGCGAATAATCTAAAAAATTGGTTTCCAGTCAGGAATGGAAAGAGTACATTCTAACAGCAGTTCCAATAATTGACAAAGTTTATAAAACAATAAATAGTAAAAAAGTATATGTTGAACAGAAGCCCGCTTAAAACTAACTCATATAAACCTAGTTTAAAAATACTTTTATAAACTCTATCTACAAAATTTTCAATATAAAAAGTATATAGGAACAAGTCTAACTGAATATTCATGTGGCCAAATTAATTTAACTTACTAGTCTAATATACCAACCATATATGTATTTAATTACTAAATTTCACATTATTCAAAATAACCCAATATATTATCTAGAACCAAAACCAAAAAGTATTTACTTTTTTGAAATGTGTATTTATATATACTTTAGGTATGAAAACTCATCTACTACCATAATACTTATTATATATTAAATATATACATGTGGTTAGATAAAAACCCAATATGCAAATAAATTTATAAAATATTAAATAGGACCCGTAGGCCCAAAATATATAAAATATTATTCAGTGGGCTTGAGCCCAATTATTATTTTAGTTATAATATAATTTATCAAATTATTTACTATACCTATTTATTTCATAAATGGCAACAAGTAATGATATTAATAGTTACACATATATATATAATATTAGAATACGTCAACTAGTACTAATAGTAATCACAAATCGGCTACTGTTCATAAATAATCACATAGGTTAATACTGATAACACAAGTATAAAATAATAATGATAGTAATAATAATAATATATTAACAAGACACCATTCTTCTCTTTGTTTAACATAAATATAATAAAATAATATTAAACCCTAACAATGGGAGCATCCAGTATTAACTGATGCTTGTCTTTGTAGAATAGACTAAAGTACTATAACAATAAATCAAAAGGCAACCAAGAGAGAGAGGGGTTCAGAGGAAAAATGGGTTTTGAGAGAGAGTTGGAGGGAAAGAGATGAAGGCACTCACCGGGCTAGAGGGAACCGCACGAATGCAGCGGGGTCTGTGGTATGGTCGAAGCGGCTCTCTGCTCGGTGCAGCGGCTTGAGCGCATCCCGAAGGTGGCGCCAGAAAAAAGGTACAGTGGACGTGCTCGAGCGGCGAATCCGGTGTGTGGCTCTAGACTAAGAGTCGCAGCGGACCTGGAAGACGTACGGCACGGAGAGTGGCTCGCCGGCTCGGGATCGTGGGAGAGCTCACCTGAGCCCTGGCGCAGGACGCTGATGAGGCATGGTCGGGTTGGTGAGTCGGTGTCACGACCGCACTCGCTTTTCGGGATTCGACTGCGTGTCCAAGCCATCATATGCCACAGTGTCGGCGGTAGAATGATGTTTAGCCACAATTCTCACACATAAAATAATAACTTAATTGTTCATTCACAAACTAACCAATTTACAATTTTTACAAGTTTTACATTTAAAGAAAAGTACAATGCTCTTACAAATATTGAAGTGACTACAACACCTCTATCTAACTAATATCTAGGTTTTGGCCTGCAAGTGCACCTGTATCTCCCAATACTAAGACAAGCCATGACTAACCTGAAAATGTTAGTTTCCAGTCAGGAATGGAACAAGCACACATATGACAAGCTATTCAAGATATGATAGAATTTGTAAGACATAAAAATAGCATATGAGAATTGAATCTAGAAAGTAACAGACATCATGTTTAATAGAAAAGGGAACAGGCAACTCTATAACAAAATATAGCAACTAGAAGAAAACATGGTGACACAGGATGAACAAGTAAAGCGATATCTATCTATGTGTGTTGAAATATCGTGTTCAACGTGTGAACGGCTAGGGTGTAAATTCGGTACCCCGTACGTGAAGTGTGCGGTTTCTATTCTCCATGAAAGACACCCGGGATAGAAAGGTGGTAGGTCACACGTCTACTAAGATATTTCTCCGCCCGACTAGTACTCATGGATGCGAACAAGTCACGAACATGATAATCATGTGGATGGTAAACAAGAAATAATATGTAGGATCCATGATACTAACCCGTGTAACAAGTGTGTCGGCAAGGAAGGAAGAGCATATGTATAATATGAAATGGAAAAACTATCAGGAATTGAAAGCAATCAGTATATGTACTTATCTGGGGTCCTTTGTTGGTGAAACCCATAATACAAAACTATTCAGTAAACCACAAAAGTCAACTCGCACAACAGTCTCCAGATGTTGAAACAGACATCACCAACATATTTGGTATGAAAGAAATATCTAAAAATGCCTACCCAAAAGTTCATTTCTGAATACAAGGGCAAAACCGTAATTTTGGATCAAAACGATGTCTACCGTTTGACCCACTTTGCAATGAAAAATATGTCAGAACCTATGGTCTCTAAAGTTATCAAACTATATGTCTATGGGTCCGGTTTTACGATATAAAACCGTATGTCCAAAGTTGGATTCCGGTGGGCCGTGCATAAATTCGTCCGTTGGATCGGGTCACGGGCCCGCCAAATAGCATTTTGGTCGACCTTCTCAGAATCAGACCTAACTTGGCATACAGGACCAGAAAAATGAAACGGTCCTGATGGCGCAAGCTTTGTCTCGAGATGCCGAACGTGCATGAAGTTATGGACTAGTTTGTAAAGGGGCCGATACGGGACATCTCGACGGATACACTTCGATTTCATCGCGCATCGAGTTCCGTCGAGTCCTACACGTCGACAACATCCATACGCGTCTTTCGATGCTCATGGGTTGCAACCACATTGCCCAGTTTTTTGGGGTGCACGGCATATCGGAAAGTTTTATTAAAATTTTACTATTTTAAAAGTTGATTTCTCCTAATTTTCGAAAATATTTTTACCATAATTTATTAAACTAAAAATAAAATCAAAAATAGGGTTTTAATCTCCTATAGGTTGCTTGTAACTTTATTCAAACCGATTTTTGAATATGTCGACGGATAATTTATAAATCGCCTTTCAAACCTAGGTTCCCGGACAGTTTTGTATGCAGTTTTCTGCAATTTTTCTTGAACTTTCAAGAATATTTACGGTTAATCCAGGGCAAGCTAACCCAATCTAATTAAAGGGACTTGTAGGTGGTCAACTAGGATACTCGTAGAAATTTACGGATCGCGAAACCGTCTAGCGATAAGGGAGAAAAGGGATGAGGAAGAGAGATACATGAGCAGCAAACTGTTATTGTTGTTGTCGAACTAGTGCGCGTGTACGGCATTTCCGGCAGTTGTTCGGCGGCCTGACGGCGACAGAGCGCTGCGCGCCATGGAGGGGTGGTGCTCCGCGCGCGGTGGGGGTAGCTAGGGAGAGGCACTTGGTTAGGGTTTTTGTAGAGAGATTTCATTTCCCACTCTGCTTCATTTCTCTATATAGGAAGCTGTTGTTTAGGCTTTGGGTCGGGTGGATAAGCCTTAATTATCTTGCGAGGTAATCTTTATCTCGCGAGATATTGAGTTTATATATATATATATATATATATATATATATATATATATATATATATATATTTATATATTTATATATTTATATATTTATATATATATGTGTATATATATATATATATATATATAAAGAGAGAGAGAGAGAGAGAGAGAGAGAGAGAGAGAGATTACATCTACATATCTATATATGTACCTATATATATATCTATTCATAAATACCCAATGAACCCAAAGATATAATAATACCTTCCTAGTGCAGGGTGCATACGTATGCATATGTACATACAGTTTAATATTTATTTTCCTAAGGTCACAAAATAGCCAATAGTAAATATACTCTTATAATAATTATAATATCAATAATAATAGTAATGAAAACAAAATACTATAAACCAATAATATGTATAATATTGGGTGACACATTATACTCTAATTTAATTGGTTCACTGAAAAATTGTGCAAATGTTCTAAAAATGCTATACAATATTAATAACACTATATTATACTTATAACAATATTTAGAAAATATTTGTCAATCCAAAAATTAAAATACGAAGTATATGCATCTACTTAAAATATGTCTACATGGACATCTTTGGTCTCATTACATGCCTACATGGGCTTGGGCTGGGTTCGGGCTAGTTTGGTACAACCGGGACTTCTAAAAGTCAATAATCTTAATAATAAATATTTAAATTATTTATAGGGGTCATGTCACAATTTGGCCTGATTTTCTTAGTTAGAACACAAATATGGCTCGGCCTTCTCTAACATGGCTAAAACATTAGTCAAAGCACACGTCTACACTATTCGTGCCATCATTCTTTGTCATTTTGTACTCCAAAACTTAACCATGACTAAAGCCTTCTATCATAATAACTATTTATTTATAATATTTATAAAATTCCAAAAATCCATATTTTAAGTCAAATAAATAATAAAAATATTTTTTTTTATTTCGGGAAGAGGGATTACAAATCTACCCACCTTAGAAATAAATTAGTCCTCGAATTTAGGACTACTAGGATAGGCGGACTTGGTAGATTGGCGAAAGGTAGTAAGAATTTATGATAAGGAAATATTTATCAAATAGATTAAAAGACAAAGAAAAAGTCTTGAACTATAAAGGCCAAAAATGCTCTCAAAATATTTAGTTTAAAACAAGTTTCGATAAAAGAAATAATCATAAAACAAGTATCGACAAAAATTACCTTCAATCATGATAAATAAAATATGGTAAATGAATAAATAAACTAAAATTTTGAAAAATCTAGGAAGAGGGGATTTAGGGTTAGGGTTAGGGATTAGGAATTGGATTTGGGAATTAAGGGTTAGGGTTTTGAAATTTTGTAAATCGTGGTGGTTGAAAAATTATGGAAAAAAATTAGAGGAATGCTCCCCTACATATAGGAGTTGGGGAATCCCAAATAGGGAAGGATTAGGATGATCAAATCTTTCTAAGGTTTAAATAAATATTGAATCCAATAACTCAAAATCAATCCAAGATGATTAAAATAATGCTAGGTATTATTAATACTATTTAAAATACATTTGACCAAATCTAAAAATAACACTTGATAACGGTAATAAATTTAAATAGATACTAAGTATTATCAAATAATATATTTTCATCGATTAAAACTAATTTAGTAAACATTTATCTAATATTTTGTCACCATGAGAATTTAAAGTAATATTTGATATCACTCAATATATTTATAAATTAAAATCGTAGAAATAATTGATAGTAATATATAATTCTTAAAAGTCTATTCCCATAATTAAAAAAAATCTATTTTAAAAAGAAAATTTTGGCAAAATTCCTTTCCTTTCAAATATCTACAATAGAATTTAAATAAAAAAATTATTTTCTTGCTAAAGAAATAAATAAAAGTTTAAAAAGAATCAGAAAGTGGGCTTACAATTCTGCCGACCTTAGAAAAATTTTGCCCTCGAAGTTTGAAAGGGTGCGGTTAGGCATGATTAAGAATATAATCAAGAAACAAAATTTCAATCGATATGAATAAGAACGACAATTGATATAATCAAGAGAATGATACGATTCTATATCAAATTAGTCACGCATAATCGCAGATAAAATCGAAATAATAAACAAAAGAGAAAAATACGATTTGGTACGATCAAAATATATCATGATTGAATCGCGATCATATTTTTCTTAAGAATGATCAAAGAATTTGGCACGATTGATTATTTTAGGCACGATTAAAATATAACTAAATTATATCGTCAAGGATCTAATCAAGGTCAAAATCTAAACATGCTTAAGAGGATAGAACCGAAATAGGGTTAGCAAAATATCATTAGACACGATTAACCACTAACTTAAAATTATGTAGGCATGGTCAACGATCATTTTTTTTGACAAAGTCTAAACATGGTTAAAGTCACTAAGATGTAGATAAGATGCAGTCATGATCAAGGTTAATCATGCAAGTTATCCAAGCGTGATCAAAATTCGAAAAAAATTGCCACGAGTATGAACATGGTCAAAATAGTCATGATCATAGTAGAATAAAAATTTAGACATAATCGATAATTGGGTTGAAGTATAGGCATGATTATGATTATGGTCAAGTAATTTAGTCATAATCCAAGTCATTTAGGAACGATCAAAAATCAAGTTGGTTTGGCACGATTAGCTTGATTAATTATTTAAGAAAAATTTATTTAGGCACGAGTCTATAAAGATATGTGAATTGACACGATTGAAATATAATCAAAATAGTCTGGTTGTGATCAAAAGTCGTTAAGGATGATTCAAATCAAAATTATTTTAGCATGATCAATTATGTAGGCATAATCATATAATCATAGTCTAGATGTGATTATGAATCTAGTGGGATATGGAATTAAAATCTAGTGATAAGTGCTAAATAAGGAGGAACCAAATGACGACTTGACGAATAAAATTTAAGAAAGAAAGAACAAAAGAGGAGAACTACAAGCTTTGTTTATAATACGATAATAAGAAATAGGATATTAAATCTGTTTGGGGTGAGAGTGCAAGATTTTACGGATAATGAAAAATCAATAGTCATATGCCAATAAAGGGTATAGCCTCTATGGTATTCAAAAACTGTATGCGTAGATGAAGTCGTTTCACCGAGAATCTATACCTCGCCAGTGTACCTCTGGCTGCAATAAATCCTTGGTTTCATGACTCAAATATGATATTGTATCGAATATTCTGTTAGCTCTACCAATATTAACATACAACTCAAAAGTCAAAAGGGCAACTAGGACATAGTTCTAATAACATTCATAACTTACACTTACTCAAAATTACTTCAACTTAGGGATCATGCCACGCTGTGTCACGACCCGCACCCTAGATAAGGGCACGAGACGTGGGTACGTCCAGCCTACGCTGCAGTGTCAGCGGTAGAACGCTGTCCTAGGTCACAACATCTAACAATATAATTCTAAACAGTTTATACTCCCCGAATGGGGGTGACATAGCATAATGTAAACTCAATCACAACTAAGGAAGAAGAAACACGATATGATATAGAACTCAAGGAAATACAGATGATCAAGTAGTCTAAGATAACATCTCAGCAAATATCCAGAGTACAAGTCTCAGCTACTGAATATGAAAGAATATATACAACTCAGATCTCAAGACAGAAATAAAATCTAGCTAAACCAGTCTCAAGACAACATAAGTAAGATAAAGCCTAACTAAGCTAGTCTAGGCAATGGGGGTAATGTCATCAGCTAGAGCTGGGTCCTCCTGAGAGTCCAGCTCACAAGTGTCGTCTAGGGCTGCCCCGTAGAAGGTATCCACACGGGCCTCCTCCTCGTCCTCTGTAATATTTTCAACAGGTCCAGTCAGGACAGAAACGAGCACAATACATCTCAACAGTTCATAGCAGGTTAGAAAATATAAACATGCAGTAGAGTAAGATACAGAAAACTGAAAGGAAGTACATGATGTAAAAAGAAGAGAACTGTATGTAAATAGCTACTGTATATAGAGAACTAATAGTGGCTAGTGATGTAGAGTACAGGATAGCACATGTGAACAGAACAGATTTGTACATGATCTACATTAAAGAGTTTCACATGATCTACACTACTATGGAATTGTTCACATGACCACTAGCACTCCCCCGTTTTCTCCAATCAATACACAAGGATCTAAGCAGGTTATGTTATTGTACATGATATAACATGGGGGCCCATGAAAGGGTGCATATGTATACATGAGGGCTCCGTGAACATGAGAGTACATGATTCATAGGAGTGTACATGTATGGTGAAAGCACAGGAGTACATGATGAAAGTGAAACGCACATGACACAATGTACCCGATGCTTCCGAGGGGGATAACATCGCATGAAGAGATCCATATAGTACTAATCCGTGATAATGACGTGACAGCATCAAGTAAGGTAATCTAAAGCAAAAATATAATTCTAAGCAGGATATAAAATGATCAGAGAATGTACTCGCCTGGTATCTGAGTATCCGAATAAAATGTACTGTCCGAGGAGAGGTGTCTGGCTCCTAATCAGAATAGCACAAGTCACAACAAGTCTAAAATGATAACAAGATGCAATTTAATACATTCTAGATGAATCTAGGTCAATCTAGGCCAAAGTCAACTCTTGGTCAACTCTGGTCAACCCTAGAAGTCAAACTAGGTCAACTATGGTCAAACTAGGTCTAACAAGTCTAAATTGGTCTAACTAGTCTACATTAGTCTATACTAGGTCACACAAGCCTATACTAGCTAGTACACACCACTACAAGGCTATGCAAGCCTATCAAGTCTATACTGGTCTATTCTAACCATTACACTACCTCACATTGCATTCATAGGCTATACCCCTAGGCTAATACACATACATTAGGAATACCATACTATCTCTATATACCTATACTTATACATCACATAATAGGCATATATATATATATATATATATATATATATATATATATATATATATATATATATATATATATATATATATATATATATATAGTACATATACCTAGGAATCATCACATATATGTACATATAGGCTACTCACATTATATATATTAACTATAAACATACATTACATATATGCATAGATATTCATATATAATATATACATACATGTGTATATAGAGAGAGGGGAGGCATGTGTGTGTGTGTAGGCATGAGAGGGTGAGAGTGTGCCTATGTGAGCATGTAAATGTGTGTGTGTGTGTGTGTGTGTGTAAAGAGAGACAATGTGAGACTGCAATATGTGTGTTAGAGTGTAGCAGTGAGTGTGTGAGAGTGCTTGTGTGTGTTGAAGCTTGGGTGTGTGAGAGGAGAGAGTGATGTGGGAGTGTAGTTGTCAAAGGTTGTAGTGTGACAGGAAAAGAGTGAAAGGCATCACTGAAACAGTGTGTGTGTGTGTGTGTGTGTGTGTGTGTGCAGTCCAATAATGGACTGTAAAACAGTGAACATGTGAGCTGGGAATAGTGTTCAGAATGTGTGACTGAAAATACTAATAAGAAGGAGAAGGAAAGGAACCCATTTCATATCATAAATTCAGTTTCAGTTATTAGAACTTCAATTTCCCATTTTGAAATCAATTCACAACCAAATCAACCAAAAATCAAACCATAGTTAGATTATAAGTAGGAGAATAACATTAGAGTATAAAACCACCATTTAACAGTATTTAAATAGGTTTAAATTGCTGCCAAAGTTGAAATGGAAAAACTGGAAATACAGAAATGTGCATAGTATTAGGTTTTTTTAGGGAAAATGCAAAATGTGAATCAAAACATTTTAATCATGCAATGTATTGGTTGGTAATGATAATATAAGGTGTGAACATGTCGTCTAGTGTCAAAGTGTCACACCACGACACGACACGACGTGTCAAACATAATTTAAACCATAAACCAACACACAGGACATGCACAGCAGTGCACTGTCTCGTGCACAAGTGCACCTAGGTCTAGGACACGACACAAGTGTCCAAGTGTCTCGTGGTCGTATCAGTAGCTAGGTGGGGTATCAGGGTAGGTGTCTAAGTGCCTGAGTCGTGTCCACGAAGTGTCCAGCTCCGTGTCCAAACCCGTATCAGTGACCCATTGTGCGCGTGTGCGTGTGTGTGTAAAACCAATACAATGATGATTTCTCTCTCGACATGCCACGTGGTCATCTAAAACTTGACACGTGGCATGTCAGTCAGTGCCCTATGGTGTGTGTCGAGTTTCGTATCCTCTAGTCGCATGATGTGTCTGATACAGTCCCCGAATAGCAGGACAGCTACAGTGCCCGTGCGCGCGTGTGCACCAGCGTGTTCGTGTCCATAATCCGACACGACGCTACACAAAAACCATATCAAGACACTAGAAACCTATAAGTAAGGTTAAAACCTAATTTCCTATTCAGAAATTTTTCCTAAAAATAGTTCGAAATGCCCATTGGGGTATTTCATCAAACACCCAAAACCCATGGCTGATACGTGTCCAAATGGGACACGAACAGGACACGAAATCCTACAGAAATCTAGGGTTAGCTAGGGGACCCTTAGATCTAGGTCATTATGCAATAATAACAGCATCAAACATTGAGTTTTAGTGATTTACCTATAGGTATCATAACTCCTCAAAAAGCTCCAAAGAAGGGTGTTCCTTTTGATAGCCAAACTTCCCCAAATTGCTCCCAAGCTGAGAATAAAATATACCAACAGCAAGAAAACCTAAATTAAAACCTATTGCAATTTGTTTGAGGAAAAAAGGAGTTAATTTGGATTTTCTAGGAATTTATGAAAATGGAGACTTACCTCTTTCTAAAACTTGAGAAATTCTAAGGAGGCTAGCCCTAATTTCTAGGAGACTATTTATAGGGTAGGAATCCCTATGCTAGTGGCCGGCCACATGGATTAGGGTTAGGGTTTGGCTCATGTCTAATGGGTTGGGCTTAGTTAAAAACAATGGTTCAAAAACCACAAGTCATGACTTGTGACCAAAGGCCTTCTATTCTAATCTTGAGTTAAATGACTAAACCATAGGTTAACTCTAGTCTAACTAGGGTTACATGACCTAACCAAGTCCAAATACAACTAGGGTTAGCTTCTAGGTTAGCCTACCAAGGTCAATGCTAGTCAAAGTCAACCTAGTCAACCCTCAATCAAACAATTCTAAAATAAATCCTAAAATTCCCATAAATTCAAATAAATTATAATAAATTCAAATAACCCCAAAAATGACAAAATACCCTCAAACTAGAAAAGTGGTAGTGATACGCCAGTGGACTGCTGACTGCGGTGAACCTACAGTCTCGATAATTCAAATAAATGGCGATAGTGCGCTGCTGTTTTGCCATCGTAAGTCAACGAATATTCTTTCAACTATACCTATAAGAATTTCAAAGGAGGTTCTAGAATTTCAAACAAGTTCCAAGAAGATTTAAGTATCTGTCCTTCAAGTATAAATATCAGTTCTTGAAAAGAAAATAATTGATTATGAAGGATAATAATCGAAGCCAAATAAGTGAAATCTTCTAATCTCTATTTTACAGCTACTGAATATTCAATAATTGAGAGAAAAATATTGAGTCAAAACTAACTCGAGATTAATATATAGATATTTGAGTGAGAAGTTATTTTAAAAATAATGATTCCTTAGGTCCAAGAAAAATATAAGTGATACAAACTTACGATATGACGATGTTTAGGAAAGGTACAAATGATCAAGATTAGAAAAATGATTGAAGACAATGGAAATATAAACTTTAATTTATATCTCTCTAATATTCAAATATTGAGGGGGAAACACACACACATCCACACCCACACATGTATTTAATTATTTTCTTTATTTTATATGGATAATCGAGTTAGGACCAAATTCAATAAATGAGTAAGCCCCCTGATTTTTGAAATTTACTTTTAATTACTTTATTTATTTTATATGGATATTTTAAATATTAAAGTCAATAATGACTATAATAGTAGTTTATCGTAGCTTTGATTTTTGAAACACAACAAATATCGTTTTCTCAAATCTAATTCCATATTTAAATTCTAGACACGTCCACATTCAGTCTGATATATCATGTTCCATCCAAATTTATTTTCAATATTCTTTTAACTTCGTACAACTTCGGGTTAACTTAGGCCATTTGATCATTTATCGTAATTCTATGCCCAACTTCTAATTTAATTTTGGGACTTGACATTAGATCGAAGTGGTATGACCCAATATATAGTTTTGACATATTTTGAGCCTACGACGCACATGCCTAGGGTGTACCATCCAATCGAGTTCCCATGTACTACTTATTTGCAAATGGCACATGAGACTCATTAAATTAATTTTCGGGTCCAATTTGACTAGTAATGCTACTCGTACCCTAATCTAGTCAACCCTACTAGTTAGAGCCTAACTAGGATTACCAAAACCAAGTATACATGTATTTAATTTTAAAGATTAAATTGCAGTTATATACAATATTTTCTATATCTTTGACATGGTCAAACCACTATCCAAATTAGGAAACCTATTACTAATAATATACTTTGGAGAACCAAATCATATTCAAATTAGATCAAACCAAAGCTCATGCCCTAATAATATAAATACAAACCCAACCCTAACCTATTCCTCTCTCTTCATAACTGCCAACACCCTACGTAGCCCCTACTTGTACGCGACCACAACCCCCCAACCCGAAACCCTAGCTGACCTCCCTTTCTTCACAAAATATGATTTCTCTTCGATTTTTGCGCCAACCACCACCACTCTTACAACCCCCTCGACATTTTCTTCCACCCTAGCAATTGTAGGAGCAATATTGTGGCCGTTAGAGAGGTGCACGATGCGCTACTTGGGCCGAAACTCTGCCGAGTCAAAGTCTGAAACGTTACAGTATATTAGTCGACTTATAGACGAGGTTTCACCAACTTTTTCTCATCCGTTTATCCTCAAACCAAAACTGATAGTTAGCTTTATTTGTCTACTCCAATCTTTGATTGCTGATCACACAGTTCCAAGCGGTTTGTCCATGACGTCGATTCTACGATAGGATGTCCAGAACCAATGAATTCTGTTGCAAGCCATTTTTTACCTATCTAAGGTCAGTTTTCATCCTTCTAATATTTTGTTTCAGAATCTAGATGTTGAGAGCTTTCCGACGCATATCTATTTGTTAGGTTTCGCATTAGTTTGCTATATTTAAAATTTATGACATTTGCCGTATCTCCGAACTCCGAAAATTTTTGTTTTCTTTGTGTCCAAAAGTGTCAATACTTCATGAATCCATGTTAAACTGTATGTTGTGCAAGGTTTAACATTATAAATACTATTTTAACTAATTTCTAAAAAATTACATAATTTAATAATTTTAATTAATTATTATTTCGGGACTAACTTAATAGGTCGATTTGTGATATATATGTGTAGTATTGATATAGGACCTCTTGTGAAAGGGTTTCACCATTGAAAATGTAATTTTGGTAATATATAGCTATTTATAAATAATTATCAGAATTTAAATATATTATTTTTATTACAGTTATAAATTATTTATGAGAGGAGTTGGTACTTATATATTAAATATAGTGTTGTATCAACATTATGGCAACTAGTAGACATATGATATGATGGTAGCGAATATTAAATATAGTATATTTTTATAGGTGAGTTTGGAAGGAGTGAAGAGGACACCGGAGTTGGTCAGGCCTACTCGTAGATAGTAGTTACAGGCAAGTGTGCTTTGTCGTGGTTACAAATTATTCATTTTTTTTCTTGTTATTTTTTATTAGCATTACATGACGTAGGGACGTCGATACTTAGTATCCGTCTTGTAAACGGGTACTGATGTCATGATGATGAAACCGAGTATTGACATTAGGTATTACGTGCATATTGACGTGTCCCTTGACACGATTGACCACAGGACACCGTCACATTCATGATGCGAGGTTTATAAGACTATTCGTGGTATTGACCTCGTATTAACATTCTAGATTGTTCATCATTATTGCTATTGTTTCGAGATGACCGTATAGACTTGACATTGCTAGATTCTATACATAGAAATTGGAAAGAACTTGACTACAATATCTGACCTATTATCGTGTGGCCCGTTGTTTAGTGACCCTCTAGCTCTGTAGCAGAGTAGAGGACTATCACTGTCGAGAATTGATTGTCCTTGGTGCCATAACATGGTACTGGGGACAATATCATGATGAGGTGCTTGTGAGCCTTAGTAGAAGGGGTCTGGTATTCTAGAAAAGTTTCTCACTTGTATAGCGCATAGATGGATATAGTAGGTTGCCTTAGTTCATATTTCCATATCTGTACCTTGGCATATATATTATGCACCTTGCTAGTCCCCTAAGGACCTGGCTATTTCCCAGGCTTAAACAAAGCTAAAGACTACCCGAAGGTTTACAGTTCGGGAGCTGAGATCGGAGACATATCGACACAAGAGGACGAGATAGTGCCAGAGGATTTCTCTTGATTATGTCGTTTTCCATATTTAGTCTTGCTACATTATTTCCTTTCATTTCATTTCACATGTAGTTGGTTGTTACTTTGTTACTTTCTCTGTGGTTTCGGGATGTTCTACCCACACAGACATCTTTACTTTTACTACTGGATATTTAAGACATTTTTATTATTGGACTTGATATCTTCGTGGACTCTATGGATGTGATTATATGTGTATGTGTGTGTGTGTGTGTGTGTGTGTGTGTGTGTGTGTGTGTGTGTGTGTGTGTGTGTGGACTGTGTTATGTTTCTGGATGTTATCATGATTTATAGCTTAAGTATTTCACTAATGGGCTTGTTATGTATTTTGGCCCATTGATGAAGTGTTGCTGGCATGTATTCGTATTCCTGGTCCTACGTATTTTGGGACTAGAGCGTTACAAAATGGAAATAAAAGATACTCTTAGGGAAAACAAATGGAAGCAACTAAGTGATACGAGCAACGATGAGAATGTTTAGAGATGGCAGAAAAGATAATTTGAATAAATTATCAAGGTTAGGAATTGAATTCTAGGAAGGCCTAAGTTACCGAGTGAATAGTCTACCCACCTTTGGTCCTACCTTCCTACACAATAGTGTATTCTAATATAAAAACTCCTTACGTCATCTAATAGGGTTTGAATTCCATAAATCTCTACCCAAATCACATAGCCTATGTAGCAACCTTAACTACCCAATAGTCAAATTAATTTAGGGACTCCTAGTCCTCGTCATTCTCCTAAAATCAAATTAATCTTAATTTTGAATGAGCATTTCCTAGTCGCAGGCTCGCAATAGTATGACTAATATGGTACTACCATGAGTTCGCACAATTTTGTAAAAACTGACCTGTATGGGCCACCACAAAAATTTGTCACGACCCGCACCTGCTTTTCAGGATACGAGAGCATGTCCAAGTCAGCCTACACGGCAGTGTCGACGGTAGAACGTTGTCTAGCCACAATGCTCAAAATTACATAAAATAATAACATAATTTTTCATTCACAAACTAATCAATTTATAATTTTTACAAGTTTTACGTTTAAAGAAAAGTACAATGCACTTACAAATATTAAAAATGACTACAACACCTCTATCTAACTAATCTTTAGGTTTTGGCTTGCAAGTACACACGTATCTCCCAATGCTAAGAGAAGCCATGACTAACCTAAAAATGTTGGTTTCCAGTCAGGAATAGAACAAGCACACATATGACAAGCTAATCAAGGCATGATAGAATTTACAAGACATAAAAATAGCATATGAGAATTGAATCTAGAAAGTAACAAGCATCATGTTTAGTAGGAAAGTGAACAGGCAACTCTATAACAAAATATAGCGCAACTAGAAGGAAATATGGTTACACAGGATGAACAAGTGAAGCAATATCTATCTATGTGTGTTGAAATATCGTGTTCGACGTGTGAACGACTAAGGGGTAAATTCGGCACCCCGTGCATGAAGTGTGTTGTTGTTGTTCTCCATGAAAGACACGAGAGATAGAAAGGGGATAGTTCACACGTCTACTAAGATATTTTTTTGCCCGACTAGTACTCATGGATTCGAACAAGTGACGAACACGACAATCATATGGATGGTAAACACGAAATAATATGTAGGATCCATGATACTAACCAGTGTAACAAGCGTGTCAGCAAGATAGGAAGAGCATATGTATAATATGAAATGGAAAAACTATAAAAAATTAAAAACAGTCAGTATATGTACTTGTTTGGGGTCCTTTGATGGTGAAACCGATCATACCAAACCATTCAGTGGGCCACAAAAATCAACTCGCACAACAATCTTCGGATGCAGAAACAGACATCACCAACGTATTTGGTATAAAAGAAATGTCTAAAAAAACCTACCCAAAAGTTCAATTCTGAATACAGGGGCAAAATCATAATTTTGGGTCAAAACAATATCCGCCATTGGACCCGCTTTGCACCAAAAAATATGCCAGAACATATGGTCTCTAAAGTTATCAAACTATATATATACGGGTCATATTTGATGATACGAACCCAACTGTATGTCCAAAGTTGGATTTCGATAGGTGGTACATAAATTCGTCCGTTAGATCGGGTCGCCGGCCCGCCAAATTGCGTTCCGGTCGACCTTCTCAAAATCGGATCAAACTTGGCATATATGACCAAAAAAATGACACGGTCCTGATGGTGCATGTTTTGCCTTGAGATGACGAACATGCATGAAGTTATGGACAGTTTGTAAAGGGGCCGATACGGGATATCTTAACGGATATGCTTCGATTTCGTCGTGCGCACGCACAACGAAAACGAGTTTCGTCGAATCCCACACATCGAAAACATCCATACATGTCTTTTATTGCTCATAGGTTACGACCATGTCACTCGGTTTGTCAGGACACACGCCGTATCGAGAAGTTTTATTGACATTTTACTATTTTAAAAGCTGATTTTGCCTAATTTTCGAAACTATTTTAACCACAATTTATTAAACTAAAAATAAAATCAAATATGGGGTTTTAATCTCCTATAGGTTGCTTGTAACTCTATTCAAACTGATTTTTGATTTTGTCGATGGATAGGCTTAAAATTGCCTTCCAAACTTAGGTTCCCAGACAGTTTTTGTATGCTATTTTTCTGTAATTTTTCTTGAACTTTCAAGAATATTTATAGTTAATCCAGGGAAAATTAACCCAATCTAATTAAAGGGTCTTGTAGGTGGTCAACTAGGCTACCCATAGAAATTTATGGATCGAGAAACCGTCTAGCGATGAAGGAGAAAAAGGATGAAGAAGAGAGGTAACGTTAGCGGCAAACTGCTGTTGTTGCTGTCGAACAAGCGCGCGCACAGCATTTTCGGTAGTTATCAGACAGCCTGACGGCGATAGGGCACCGCACGTGGTGGAGGGGGGTGCGCCTGTCATGACCCGCTCCCAAATAATCGAGTACGTGTCGGATACGCCCAGCCTTCGTCGATGGACACGACGAAGTAAGCTGTACAATACTAAAAAAACTCCAAGTCACAATGTAATGTAAACAATCACAGAATCTATAACCGTCCTAGAAATATCACCAATATCTACCAAGTCAATTTGTACAAAGTCATCCGGAGACAAATTCGGTAAAATAAAATATACAATGATAAAATATAAATACAATATCCCGAAATGAAAACAATGAACTATATCCTGCAATCTCCATGATACCACCATGCTCCATATGGCCTCAAGCACCTGCAACGTGTCCTGTCAGGAAAGAGCAAAGTACAACCCCGACAAGAACAATATACAATTTAATCTGTAATACAAAATACAAGGGGAAAATAGAGTACGAGAACTGAAAATGAAACTATGGTACCAAAAATAGAATACAAAACTGAAGACAATGGACACGATAATCAATATGTAAAGACAATGAACACAACAATCAATGAACAATACGATGAACACGATAATCAATGCAAGTGTGACCTTTTTGAAATATTAACATAATGTGTGACCGGCTAAGGACCACAATCCACAATCAATCAATTCACAATTCTACAATGTATGGCTTAATCATACGTGAGGTGTACGATTAGGCTATCCACAATACCTATGTTGGGTGTGGTCACGCAAAAGTTAATATTTTTCCCAATTCCTGCAATAAACAATGACTCACAATGCAATGACGAACAAGGACGATGCAATCGTGTGTATCATGTGTCCGATATGAGAACATGGATGCAAGACAGAAAACAAAGTAAAAGTCCGAGTCGGTGTACTTGCCTCGCTTTGGAAGCACGGGAGTAGTACTGCATGGATGTGAATGATCACCAGGTATTTGGTACAAGTTTGTTTGAGTTTTAAAATAAAGATCATTGGCTAACTAGATAACTAACAATATTTAAATTATTTCTTTGAAAATAATTGTCAGTTAAGTTACCATTTAACTAAGATTACCAATCTTTACTAATTTATTTATTTATGAAAATATTATTAAGGGATTTTAAGAATCATACTATATTATATCATAGCTACTAATAATTTTATTATAATATATATATATATATATATATATAGCTAATGAAGGAAATTAACCTTTCATGGCAAATATGCTATGTACCCTATCATTGCAATAAAATAAACTAGTTAATTAATCATTTTAGCAAATATATTTAGAAACTTAATCACTAGAGGGACAATAATAATAATAATAATATATAGACAGCCGTGACCGTATGGCGAGATGGACTTCATTTCAATATACGTAGCTGGCTATGTTCGCCCCCGCTCTCCAGTATTCTGGTTCTGGGGCGTGACAGTCATCTTCCTGTTTGACACTAAGCACGAAAATAAGAATCAACGATAGAAAGGAATCAAGCAAGATACAATTCAAGGAAGTCGAACGAGAATCTGGAATTTGAAGCCAAGGAAAGAGGTCAAGCTGTATGGATGAGATTCCTATATTCTAATCCTATGTTGCAGACTCACACCGGTACAATTATGTAACCGAAGTGACAAACTCGACCTGCATGAGCCACCACAAAAATATGTAACGTCCCAGTCCCAAAATACTTGGGGCTAGATACGTATCATGCCAGCTGTATACATACGAAGTATATAGACCATCGTATGTATACATAAGTTGTAAAATGTAGTATTCCAAGACAAACTAAATCTCATCCACAATGAAAAGAATAATAATAGAAAAATTCAACTTGAAGATTTATGATACAATCGTTGGGCGGAGACAAAGTCCACTACCAACTATCTCAATGATATAAATGTACAAGAAAGCGATCGACAAAATGATAAAACGAACCAAGCGTAATTGTCTTCGAAGGAATGGAGAAGACTACGGCCTTAGCTAGAACACCTGCAGGAAACATGAACACACACCTGGGGAAAAACCAGGTCCTCAGAGGGACGTAACAAGACACATAATATCATGCCGATAAACTGAATAAATAAGCTCAACAGAAAAGTATGCATGAGTAAAGGTTCCTACCCATTCTAGGTGGTATGTACTTTGAGGACAACGTTCTACGCAGGGGCTGTAACGGATTCACGCAAGCAAGTAATAGAGAGTGGCCAGCAAGTAGCGCTCATCCGAGACGCTATCAACCTGGACAGAAGGTAGTGCTCATGAGAGTCACCCTCGGTCCAAAATGTGTGTAAAAATAAAATGTAGCCCCTACGCTAATAACTGTCCCCTCCCCCCAATGATACTATACATGTGTCGACTCCACGACACTGTTTAATCCTTAATAACTGCCAAGTCTTCTACACAAATCTATTAGCAATTATATTCTAACGCACGGCCTGTACGCGCCAATGATCAGTCAACACGCAAGTCCGCATCTATATGCGACTCACAACTCACACATAATCCGTGGCACATCGTGACAGTTTATGAAATGCACTAAACCTACGGTGGTCCCTTAACTCTAAGCCAATTGCATAAAATATAATAATTTACATATATATATAATTTTGAAAGAACAACATAAAAAAAAGCATACATGATATTGAGCAAGAATTTAAACAGTAAAGGCAAGGTGTCTTGCCTGAGGTTATGTGCAAAAAGGAATAATCCAGTAGCTCGAACAGACCAATAGATGAAGCAAGAAAAGCTAAATGCCGCAGATGACTCCGGATGCTGCAACAAACATCACGAACGAGTTTGGAATATAAGTTATGTCTAGGAAACGTCTGTCCAAAAGTTAAATTCTGGAACAGGGGCAAAATCATAATTTTGGGTCAAAACGATGTCCGCCGTTGGACCCGCTTTGTACCGAAATGCGTGCCAGAACCTACGGTCTCTAAAGTAGTCAAACTACATGTCTACAGATTTATTTTGATGAGACGAACCCAACGGTATGTCCAATTTTGGATTCCGGTTGGCTGTGCACAAAATCGTCCGTTGAGTGGGATTGTGGGCCCGCAAAAATAGCGTCTCGATCAACGGTCTCAGAATCGGACAAAATTGGCTCACAGGACTAAAAAAATATTTCGAGTCCAATGGCGCAAGTTTCATCGCGATATGATGAGTGTGCACAAAGTTGTGACTTAATTTGCAAAGGGTCGATACGGGGTATCTCGACGGATACGCACTGATTTCGTTGCGCACATGCAACGAAATCGGGTTCCGTCAGTTCCCACATGTCGAAAACATCCATACGCGTCTTTCGATGCGTATAATGCGTGACCACGTCACCCGGTTTGTCGGGACGGACGTCGTATCGGGATATTTTTCTAATTTTCGAAAACAGAATTTACAATTTTTCGTGAAACTTAAACGAGTAACTTTCTACATACTAGATGAAGAGTGAATCCAAAAGGTGCGTTACAATCTCGGTTATGTTGTCTTTGACTGTCTTTAATTAGTTTTTACGAAAGTTTAATGGACAGCGAGAAAAATGGCCGACAAGTTGGTGTTTTGAAACAATTTTTAATATTCAGAAAAGTGGGTTTTTCTCCAACTTCGTCTCGATATTTCGAGCAAGTCAATGATTTGTTTTGAAGTCCACTTAGAGGATCTCAAAGAGGGTCAAGTCTACTTTCCAGAAAATTTTACGGATCGAAAATCGGTGCTACGAGTAAAAAGTTACGTCGTAGGGAAGTAGGGTACCTTGAGTGGGAAACTGCTCCGTAGATGACGCAGGACTGACTTCCGATGCTCCGTTCGTCGTGCACAAAACTCCGTCGCTGGTGAAACGAACTCGTAGGCGAAGGGGGTATGATCAGCTACAACTTTCGTTTTGAAAGTCTAGAGTTTTGAGGTTTGTGGGAGAAGTTATATATAAAACAAATTAGGTGAAAACCTAATACTACTATTATTACAATACTAATACACTAATGGCCCATTCACGAAATTGTTGCGGGACTTGCTGCGTACAGCAGCAAGTATGGAGAGGGGTGGGGCCCGCCCCTTTAAGGGGTTGGGTTTTTTTTTTTCCTTTTCTTTTTCTTTTCCTTTTTCTTTTCTTATTTTTTTCTTATTTTTTTCTTATTCTTTAAATCTTTTACATATATAGCTATATATATACAAAAATCATTTAAATACAAATAACATCTTAAATGTCACATATCCAAATATTTAATATATTTAAATATATCTACATATATATAAATTCAATCCTTAAATAAATCAACTCAAAATAATAATATTATTTAAATAGGAAAATATGATTATTAAATCTCCACAAAATAACTTTAATAATAATAAATTAATAAGATCGATCCAATGAGTGCACTTACACTGCACACCCTTTTCCGGGTCCACAAAATATACTATTTCGTAAACTATTATTTAAAATAAATAAAATACCAATAATTGCACAAATAATTAAATAATTTGAAATTGTAATTAAAATTCTAAAGTAATTTAGAAAATATTTGTATATACATAAAATATTTCTATATGGCCACCTTTGCCACCCCACATGCTCACATGGCCTTAAATTTGGTTTGGGCCCTGTTCGGACTGAATTGGCCAAACCGGGTCATCAAAAAAATAAATAAAACCATAAATTGTATAAATTCATTTTTAAGTCTAATAAAATAATAATAAAAATAATTAAAAATTAGGAGTTTTACAATGTCAATGTACTATTTTAATTAAAATAATATGTGTGTTCTCCAGGAAAAGGAGAGTGGCAATGTTTGTAAATAATTACAGATCTGAGGGTGTTCTCTGTGTTGTGATAGTGGTAGTGGCAAGGTTACAAATATGGACAAATCTGGGAACTCTTAGTAAATCAATAACAGATTTCAAATTTCAAACATTAACAGATTTCAAACTGCTAACAGAAATTAGTTATTCTCTAACACATCTTTAAATTCAAATATTCTAACAGTTTGCAAAGATTCAAATATTCAAATATCAGACTTTTTAAAAGAAATTCAAATAACAGTCTTTTTGAAAGAATTCAAATGTCAATTATTTCTTTTCACACTGATTTTCAAAAGAATTCAATATCATTTCTAAAAATGACAATTAGTTAATAACTAGTTTAAGGATAAATAATTAATCACAATTTTAACTCTATTAATAATTAATTAAACAAATAATAACACACTATTATGTATAAGCACGGTAGAAGGAAAAATTGAGATTTTAATTAAAACAAAATATAGTTTTCTTGAATCTTTTATCCAAATCAATATTTTCTTATAAAGCTCCAATATTTTATTTATAAAAAAACACAAAAATTTAGAAAATGATCGAAAATACACAAAATGGGCTTAGGGAGTTACATCGCCGGTGTGCGCAGGGGCTAGACAAGATTGGGGGTGGCTACGGGGAGGCACTTGGTTAGGGTTTTTGTAGAGAGATTTCATTTTCCTCTCTACTTCGGTTTCTCTATATAGGAAGCTGTTGTTTAGGCTTTGGGTCGGGTGGATAAGCCTTAATTATCTTGCGAGATAATCTTTATCTCGCGAGATATTGAGTTTATATATATATATATATATATATATATATATATATATATATATATATATATATATATATATATATATCATTTTTCCTCTTCTATATATTTATCTCTCTCTCTCTCTCTCTCTCTCTCTCTCTCTCTCTCTATATATATATATATATATATATATATATTATATATATATATATATATATATATATATATATATATATATATATATATATCATTTTCCTCTTCTATATATTTATCTCTATATATATACATATCTATATATGTACCTATATATATCTATACATAAATACCCAATGAACCCAAAGATATAATAATACCTTCCTACTGTAGGGTGTATACATATGCATATGTACATACAGTTTAATATTTATTTCCCTGAGGTCACAAAATAGCCAATAGTAAATATACTCTTATAATAATTATAATATCAATAATAATAATAGTAATGATAACAAAATACTATAAACCCGTAATATGTATAATATTGGGTGACACATTATACTCCTAATTTAATGGGTTCACTGAAAAATCGTGCAAATATTCTAAAAATGCTATATAACATTAATAACACTATATTATACATATAACAATATTTGTCAATCCAAAAATAAAAATACAAAGTATATGCATCTACTTAAAATATGTCTACATGGACGTCTTTGGTCTCACTACATGCCTACATGGGCTTGGGCTGGGTTTGGGCTAGTTTAGTACAACCAGGTCTTCTAAAAGTCAATAATCTTAATAATAAATTATTAAATTACTTATAGGGGTCATGTCACAACTTGACCTGATTTTTCTAGTTATAACACACCTATGATTCGACCTTCCCTATCATGGCTAAAACATTAATCAAAGCACACGTCTACACTATCCGTGCCATCATTCCTAGTAATCTTGCACTCCAAAACTTAACCATGACTAAAGCCTTCTATCATAATAACTATTTAATTATAATATTTATAAAATTCCAAAAATCTCTATTTTAAGTCAAATAAATAATAAAAATATTTTTTTCAAAATTTTGGGAAGAGGGGTTACAGTCGGGTTGGCCGGGAACAGAGCAGCCCTGGCGTCACTCCGGTGGCGTTGGCTAGAAGAGGTTGCAGGGCTATTTCGTCGGAGGGTGGTTTAATGGTGGTGGCGATGGTGGTTTAATGGTGTTGGCGTTAGCGATGATGGTGGTGATGTCTATGGTGGTGGTGTTGTATTGTGTAGTGAGGCGCAACATGGTGGTGGTGGTTAGGTGATGTGAGGAGGAGAGGGAGGCGGGCAAGGTAATGGACATGGAAGGTCGGGGAGCACTGGCGACGGCGTTGCTAGTGAGTGGGTGGCCAAAGTCGATGGAGGAAAGCCGCTAGGTTCGGTGGCTCTTGAGAAAATGGTGTTTACAAAAATTATTAAATCTATATTGAATATGAGGACTCTCCTCTATTCAAACCCTCCGATTTTTCCTCCATTTTCTTAAGAGTTTCTGAGCATTTCAGAGAGAGTTCTTGTTGTTCCCCCTTAGCCAGTGAAGCTAGACTCGACAGTTCTTTCTCATCGTCAGATCGTCAACGAAGTAAAGAATCATCCACCTATCATCACAACCCAGAACAAAAACAAAATGTAACTGAAAGATTCCTGTTCAGGAGTTTCCTCTTGCATTCTCGTTTGCAACCTTCGAAGTTCTCCTCCAAAGCACCACGAAGAGATGGCAAACAAGTGCAACTTAGGCTCGCACGAATCATGTTCGGGGGACAACTATTGATTCTTCGAATCGGGACGTGATACATCACCCAAGAAGTTGTAAATTCTCTCTAGTATAGTGGACTTTTCAAACTTCCAATATCTCTCTCTCTCTCTTGCTCCATAAGTTCCTCATTCTCGCCTTAGTTATCTAGCTAAGAGTTTGTTGAAGGCTGGCACGGGTCTTCGAGTGAGAAGCTTATGCACCATGGGTCGAAGTGTAGGCAAAAATACTAAGCCTGTGACAACTATACATTAATTTTTGGGCCCACCAAAATTAACCGTTCTTACCAAACATGTGAAAAAATAAAAAGACAAAAGAGAGGAAAAACTTACCAAATAGGGAAGGAAAATAAAAAGAGAAAAGAGTGAGAAAAAAGAGAGGTTAATTTGGAGTATTTGTTGTAGTGTACAATTCGTACCAATATCAAAAAGACACTACAAAATAGTAATTTATATAATTTTTAATATTTTGGAGTATGTGTTTGGACTGTCTCCACGGTGGACGCTCTTTCATTGGAGATTCTTTTTATATTAATAAATTTTATATCCAAAACTTCAATATAAAATCAATATAAAAGATTCAAGAATAGGTATAACACGACCGATCCCCGGCCCGGCCCGGCCCGGCCCACCCGGCCCGGCCAGTCAACATCATTTTCGTACTCATCTTACACGCATGGTCCGTGACAGAGAGAGAGAGAGAGAGAGAGAGAGAGAGAGAGCGGATATAAGAATGTATTAAGGAATCTCTTCAGCTTCTCTCTCATCCGAAACCCCCGCCTACTTTCTCTCTCTAAAAAATCCCCTCTGTCTGAAATCCATCATCAACGTCTTCTCCCTCTCTCTCTCTAGAAATCTCCTCCCTCTCTCCTCCCTCCCCCTCTCTCTCTCTCTCTCTAGAAATCTCCACTTTCTCTCTCTACAAACCTCCGCCAATGGCCATGGCAATGGCAGACTCCACCACCGATCTCCCCCTCTCCCGCGCTCAAACCGCCGTCCTTTCGAAGAAACATCGACTCCGATCTACTCCCGCCTCCTGTCCCTCCAGCCGACCTCGATTCATACGAAACTAAGGGTTTCCACCGCTCCCCCCCCCCCCCCCCCCCCCCCCCCCCCCCCTTCCCTCTAAATTTCTAGGGTTTTCAACTTTTTGCGGGTTTTCTAGGGTTTCCATGAAGTCGGCGTCCCTGGACCTCCGCGAGATCGGCGCTCGGACCACGCTCCGCCACTTCCGCCTCCGCGGCCACCTCTACGTCGACCTCCGCCGCGTTGGCGGGAAGCGCTCCATCTACTTCTGCACCCTCTGCCAGGTCCAGTGCTTCAACGACTCCGTCCTCTCCGACCACCTCGGCGGCCACCTCCACTCCCGCCGCCTCGCCGCCGCCAGGATCACCCTCCTCGGCCCGAACCCCTGGCCATTCAGCGACGGCGTCTTCTTCTTCACCAACCCCCGCGACGCCCCCGCCGCCGAAGCAGCGTCGAACCTCGGCCCCGCCAACGGCGGCGGCGGCGGCGGCGGCGGCGGCGACGGAGGGGAGGTTAGGTTCATCCCGGGGGTTCTGATGGGGGAAGAGGTCTCGAATCTAAAGGTGAAGTCGCTCGGCTACGGCCACGTCGGATCCAAGATCCAAGTAACCGAAGGGGACGGTCGAGTGGTTCCCAAGGTCTGGTGCGCGTGGCTCGGCCGCGGGGACTCCGAGCTGCTGTCGTTGCCGAAGAGCGATTTCGCGGTGGTCACTTTCTTGTACACGAACGACCTAGGCCGGAAGCTGACCGCGGATGAGCTGGAAGCTTCGTACTTCCAGGTGGACGACTCCGGCACACGGAAGAAGAGGAGGAAGAAGTCGTTCTCGGACCCCGAGGACTCCTCCGGGGGCAGCATGGACGGGGGCACGAACGGACTTCGGGTGGTCCCGGGGCTCACGTCGAGGAGGGCTGTCCGGAGGGAGCTGAGGAAGCAGAAGTCCGTGGCCGCGGAGAGGACATGCGATATCTGCCGGCAGCTGATGCTTCCAGGGAAGGACGTGTCGACCTTGCTGAATTGTAAGACCGGGAGGCTGTTCTGCAGCAGTAGGAACTCGAACGGGGTGCGTGCTCTTGGGTGTTTGGTTTTTTTTGCTTTATGTGTACTAGTATATATGCACGTGCCTTACACGTAATTACTATTCATATTAAATTTAATGAACAATTTTAACTAGTAAATATAAATGAGGGTATTTTTTGGAAAAAAATTTCACGGTGAAGCCTACTTTATTATTATATAGTAGTATAGAGACATTTTTGGAACAAAAACTTTTACGGTGAAGTCTACTTTTTTCGTTATATAGTAGTATAGACTAGTATATATTTTTCTCATTATATAGTAGTATAGACTAATACATGTGCCTTATGCGTAATTTATAATACTCGGGAAGAGCAAACCACCTCCTTAATTTTTTTTTTCCTATGCATAATTACATAACTATCTATATTAAATTTAATGAACATTTTAATTATTAAACACAGATGAGAGCATTTTTGGAAAAATAAATTCACGGTGAAGCCTACTTTTCTCATTATATAGTACTATAGATGTTTAATTGATGTCGTTCTTGATTGGTTCTTCATTTTCGTACATAGGCTTTTCATCTGTTCCATACTTCGTGTCTCATACACTGGATACTCCAATGCGAGTTTGAGTTGTGGATCAATGGACCGGCTCTGCCGAAGCCTGTTACGCGAGGAAGAAAGGCAAAATTGGCTCAGAAGAACGATGTTATTTCTTCTGTATTTTGCCCTGAATGCCAGGGTACCGGTATACGTATCGAAGGAGAGGAGTTCGAGAAGCCGACTGTAATTCTGCCGAAGGTTCGCAGTTTTTACTCCCTCTTTTTTGTATTTTCTTCAAGTAGGGTAAGCACAATTTTTCAGATGTCCGTGACATGAATTGTTGAATCAGATGTTCCTTTACAAATTGGAAGCCATTAAAGCACATAATGCATGGATGAAAACCCCGGAAGACCTTCAGAAATGTTCTACCGGACTTCATTTTGAGCCCAACTCACCAGAGAAATTTCAGGTTTATTTTTTGAATTCTCAGTCTGTATATACTAAAGACTTAATTGTACGAATGGTGTCTGAGGAATATCATGGTCGCCATTTTGGTGATCGATTTTTTTTCCGGTTAATTTGATACCATTTTGGTGATCGATTTTTTTTCCGGTTAATTTGGTACGTATGCTTTACATCTTGGTTTAAAGAGTGTCTGAACTGGATTGAGATTGTTAAAAATGATCATACGATGATCATGTGTCTTAACTTTATGGTGATTTGTCATAACCAGCCGATACGTTGGCTATAATTGATTGTAGAGCCGTCATTTTGTACTCGACAAAAGCTATTTGTTTATGTACAATTTCTTTGAACACCGATATTCTTAGTCGAAAAAACAAAAACATGACAAAAATAACTATGAAAAATAAGGCACATGGCTATCACATGTCCATTTTTATCGATTTTCATTCAAAAATACTAACGGAATCTTAGTCACTCTTTAAACCAAAATGTAAAGCTTAGGTACCAAATTAACCAAAAAAAAGTTCGATCACCAAAATAGCAACCACTACATTCTCCATGCACTATTTGAATAATTAACTCTATACTAAAATACGATTCATTGATTTGTTAGATTGTTTGTTGTTGACCATCTATAATCTGTTGTAGGGGAAGGCGATGCTTGGGAAATTGTTGCAATTCTATCGAGCGGATGAGTAAAGGTCGACGCAAGCTGTGCATGGTTGTAAGTTCTTTGGTTGTTACTTGGCTTCTTCCTATACAAAGAGTACATATGGAAGTTGGAAAAGTAGAGTACATATCTCTTCTGTCTCTGATTTTACCGTTCAAGTAGCTGTACATGTAGGTGTATAAAATGTTGATAATCACTGTCAAGATTGTCTCTGTTCCAGTGGCCTAACAAGAATGTGGATATTTGTGTAGCTTGAACTCGATGTACGCATGAGTTCTTAGTGATTGTTGCTGTAAAGACAATTTATCATTTACGTCTATCACTTTTTCATCATATGTTGTTCTTTGTTTTTGTTAATCGTAACTCTATTTGGTGAGACATTTTCAATATGGATATAGAGATTCTTAATTCTCATATGGTCCTTCAATTTCTTACCACTTCGACCTTTTTGTTTCTGTAGATTTGACTCTATGCAAATTGCAACCCTTAATTAAAGTAGCATCATAATATTGGGATTTGAGAGATCTGATCTGTGATGTGAGCTACTGAAATTCAACTTCTACTATGATGAAAGTTGCATAGTTACAAGATTCACCCAAACCATTCCAATGTAGATCATAGATGAATGTGAGAAAGCTGTGACATAGCCAGATTGTGAGTTTGGGGACTGAGATTTGCGTGGAGATTGCCATTTAGGTCACAGTAGGTAGCATCCTTGTGACTACTGCTGAATTTGAAATTTGTATTGATACCCAAGGCTTCTGACGGATAGGACTTTGTTTCAGTTTAGAGAAAGTAGGTCGTTGTTTTTGGCTGCAGTTGGTGGTGATACCTTTCGTGTCATGCTTCAGTATCTAATTATATATGTCAAACTGAACTTCAAGCATTATCAGTCAACCATAGTTCCTTGCTGCCTTTTGTGGATGGTAATAGTTAGCAAGAGGACTGGTTAATGGTACTGTATTTCTTTGATGCAATGTGCATTTTCTTGACATGCTTTTCTAGTTTTCTCTGCATTTTATCCTTGGCCTTTACGAAACAATAGATGCCTACTAAAGTTTTTTTTTTTTTGAGATGTGGATGTGACTAACTTTTAAGTTTGTAAACTCATGCATTTCTAGCATTGGATACCGTTACTAATATGCAGTGTTCTAAATTTCGCCGCACCGGAACCCGCTATTCGGCCCTCCTAGGCGGGCCTGTTCGAAATAAAAAAAAATCAAAAATTTCAAATTTCAGAAAATTTAAATTTGGAAATTCAAAAGAATTCAAAAAAAAAAAAAAGATTTCAAACACTTTTCAAAACTTCAAAAAAAAATTCAAATTTTAAAACAAATTCCAAAATGAAATTCAAGTTTCTAAAGATTTTACAAAATTTCAAAAATTCAAAAAAAAAAAATGTACGGCTGCATAGGCGACACCCTCTGTCGCACTGATTTCGTCTGGCGAAATTTATGACACTGCTAATAGGCACCATGTTGATTGCACAGTAATCTGATTGTTTTTGGGCATTCTTTGTACCAGCACGTTTATAACAAAAGATGATCTTCATAATTAATTATTCTTTTGTTTTCCTTTTTTGAAAAATCCTCCTTGATACATCATTTGAAATTATAGTTTTATGTGATTTTGCATACTTGAGGGACCTGTGATGGTAAAAAAATGGTAAACAGTGAATCCTGGAAAATATAACACTGAGAACCCTATACATTCTTAAATTAAATATGGTCAATACAAATATGATGACCCAAATCGGTCAACTTCAATATTAAAGCCTTTCCTACATGATATTTTTATGGTTGGCTTGTTGTAGACATGGTGGTCAAAGATGATTGCCTGATAGTTTCTAAAGGAGGAGTAGCTTTGTTAACGTTGCAAGTCAATTTGATTAGTCAACTGTTTATAGAGATGAAATCATTTATCCATCTACTCACAATTTCCGGAAATAAATTTTTATAACCTAAACAAATATGGGAATATATTTCCCACCCTAAATTTGCCTGACAGTAAAAAATTAGGCGTGCCAAACGCCAGCTGTAATTTGTGCTCCTCCCAATTTTTCCAAGCAGCAAAGCACCCTTTCCTAAGCAATGCTAAGCAATTTAGTTCTCTAACCCTAAAATAAAATAAAAAATCTTTGAATCATCTTTAATTCCATCTACCTTAGAACTCTTAGCAAACGTTACACCAAACACCCACCACGCAAGTAGCAACATATGTAGATATAGTTGGAAGCTGCAACAATCTTTGGCCGCAGCTACAACCCATAATTGATTCTGCCATTGGACTAGCCCTTGGTCCCTGCTATGCTGCAAAGATGCTGCCATCTTTGGCCTTGGCACTTTGGCATTGCAACACTTGGTCATGGCCACTCGACTCATAGAACTCACCGTCATGTACCCGAATATTGTCCTTGTCCATATCCGTTTCTGTATTGGTGCTACATATCTGGTCTATATCTTAAGGAATAAAGGAGCATTTAGGTCCAAGGACCACCTAGAATTCCGCTTTGTAACTTCAAAATTGCTATATCAATCCATATATTTCAAAGTACCATCCCTTTTTGTAGTTCTACAGAGAGGTTCGCAATATCGGTATCGGAACCAGTATCGGACCATTCCTATGAGTATCGAGATCGGCAGTATCGTTGGTATCGGCCGTCTCGGATCGGAGTATCAGATTTTTTTGGTATCGGAAAGAATATTTTAGAAAATATATTTTATACATTCATGCATAATTTTAAGTATTTTCAGTGTTGTTTGTTAGTAGTTTTGAAATTGAATGAAATAGTAGTCACCCTTGCCGATTGCTTTACATGCGATAGATAAATTTTCTTCTTTTACATGCTTTTGTATTCTTTTACAACCTTACTGTGCTTTGACACCCTTGTTGGTTGATCTTTTTTGTTCAATTTTCGTTGCCAAATTGACGGGAAAATAGACCACCAATATCGGTATCGGGTATTGGTCGGTATCGGATCGGGACATACAAACCGTATTGGATACTGCAAACTATCACTCACTTGTACTATTTTAATCCATTTATTTAGTTTGGGAAGCTTCCTGGCATGACTAGTCATCTACTTTTTATAGTTGTCTTGTTATTTGCATTTCTTTTAACTGCATCCCTCTACAAACATTTCGAGTACCCACTAAAATCCAATCATCTTACCATAGTTTTGTTTATTCTCAGGTATTCCCATTCCTAGGTGTTACTATTGCTAGCTTAGGTTCCATGATTAGTCTTTCTGGTTTCTCCATCCACAAACTTGAGTATTTTGAAAAAAAAATTCAGGGGAAAAGGTACATCTGCTAAACAAATGCTTATAAAAAATCATCTTATCCTCTTACCTATCCACCGACTTTTTACCCTATACAGGGGCATTTTTGTAGAGCTATGGTTGCCCTAAGGTGGTGTGAAGTTTAAGTGTACAACCGAGAAAAGGTAGATCTAACTACCTGCCATCCGACATTCTAGGTCTTATGACAAGGCTCTCTCCTGCTCTCAAGAAGGAATTTGCACCAATGTAGAGGGTTGAAATCATGTTGCCACAAAAATTAGGTTATTTCTTTTTTGGACCTTGCCCTTCTCCATAGGACCATAGCTCGAGCTGTCCAATCCATTCTGATAAGAAAGGCTTGGAGTTTGGAATCACCAAATTTCTAATTGCATAATATTTCTAAATCTTTTTTTTCCCCTCTATGTTGCACAGACACGAAAAATTGGTGTCCGTATGCATATCGTGTCTTTGTACTCGCGATTTGTGTCTCGTGCAGCACAAGTGACTATCTTGTACTTATTTGGAAATGTCTGTGTATCCCGTATCTGTATAGTCTCCTCCATATCCATATCAGTGTTGTGTTTGTATTCGTGCAATATAGCTGTTACTATATCATAAGAAATTAAGGAGTATTTAAGACCACCTAGAATTGAGACTTGTAATTTCAAAAGTCCTAGTCAATCCATTTACTTCTAACTTCTAAGCATTATTGCTACTTAACTATTTCCAATCATGGGTTCACGGCTTAAACAAGAATCCATGATTGAGTTTAGCTCTGACAATGCAAATATATAATATATATGTTAGTTTTGGATTAAGATGTATTTAAGATTGTCAAACTATAATAACCAATTACGAATATTGTCATAAGTGATAAAATAGATATGTATATTGTACTAGTGCCAGTGTATATTAATCTTATATATATATCTAAGGGATGATATGTTATCATTAAGGGGAGTAATTGTGGAACTTACTAGTGCATTAGCATGCTTTGGAGTTTTATTTATGTTTTCTTTTATTCCTGTGTGCTATAGCTTTTGGAATGTTATAAGTGGGAAATTGAATGGACGCCGATGTAAATTCTAATTAGGATGGAACTATACGGTTTTGAATCTTTCCTCTACTATGAAAAGTAATCTTATATTTAGAATCTCCTTAAAATGTTGGTAACTTATAAGTAACTGATTGAAAAGATTTTGTATCAGAATCGACTAAACCATTTGCTTTTGATCTCAAAGTTCTAAATTAAATGGTTATCTAACATCCAACTCTAGGAGGCACTGATGAAATTTGGTTAAAGCTTCTTCATCATATATATTTGTTCCTTGATGCAACTTTAACGCATTTGTTTTGAATCATTGGAAGTTCGACTGTCATCAGCACTCCTTTATCGGGAGATCTAAACGTTGTCCTTAAATTTGGCTATTGTTTAAATCAATTGAATCATTTTTCATTTGGTAGTGCCGTGTTGTTTGCTTGCCTGCCTGTTTCATGCAAATTGGTACATCTGCAGAATCAAGACGGTGGATATTTTAGTTTGCGAATCAATATGATGGAAGTTTGCTCCATACTGTTGTCTGGAGTGATTGGAATCTTAGACTTAAGGTTAATATTGTTTTTCCTTTCCTGTTCCATCTTCCTTCTGAAAGGAGACTGGTATTATGATGTATTTTGGGCACCTCTGATTAGCCCAAATTCGCAATATTTATATTGGTTCCTCATCTTTTGAAAGAGTTGCATGTTCGTTATTTATTATTATTATTTTTGAAATTTGCATTGTTAATGTTATCATTGGATTTAAAGATGCAGGTTCGTTAATTTCACAGTTGTTTTGCATTATGATTGTCATGGACTAATCGAGATCTGCAGATACATGAATCCCTCCCATTGTTATGGACTAGTAGACACATCTCAGTTTACTCGTGATGTGAAAGATTTGTTGCAGCACAGGTGCTACTTAGGTGTTCTGATTCTTCTTATGCTTGAATATTTTGATTGATTGTGGTTATCAGGTTTGCCTGATTTATTTTCTTTGTTGAGATTGCGAAATGCTAATTTTGGATCTCTGGGAAATTTTGCTGATGGAACTTAACTACAGTTTTTCTCTCTATGAAATTACAATTTTGCAGTCACTTGATCATCAACAGGGCAAATAAATGCAAGAGATAAAAGAGGGCAATGAAGTAATGTGATTATGTGGTTGATAGGCATTTTTTTTCTTTCTTTCTTTGAGAGCTTAGTTCCAAATCAAGAAGATTATATCCAATACCAGTTCCCATGTCCAAAGATGTTCAAGTGAACCAAGTGTTAGATGTTTGCACGCAGTTCTCGGGTTCGTAACTCCCTATATCTAGGGAGAAGGAATATGCTTTTTTTTTTTTTTTTTTTTCCTTTTTGGGCATCACATTTTTGGCAGTTTTAGGACGGTCAAAATTTTGATCTGTCCTTTGTATATATATACAAAATTTTCAAAGTCTTTTCTACGCAAAGGATTTTACCAAAATGAGACATTTTTACAATCCTGAAGACAGAATCAGTTCAAGATTTACAAACTTTTGGGAGTCCCTTGTGAAGCATTACCAAAGCAATAAGTGCTAAAATTTGAGGTGCCTTGATCAAAATTTGCGGTGCTCATAAAAGCATTCCTATTATGACTTTGGAAAAAGAGTCGTTGTCACATAGAAATCACAAATTTTTATTTAAAAATTATTCTTCAATGTAATTGTCAAGTAAATTGTGAAGCTTATATGGCAAAAGTTATAGAACACATTGTGAGGTTGGTTTATACATTTTCAACCTTATTGTGAGTTTGAAAAAAAAAAGTTGTTCCCACAAGTTTTTATTTAAAAAGTCCTCCATTGTGAAGTTGGTTGTCTAGTTCTAGACAATACATTTGATAATTATTTTAACTTCATATCATCAATTCCAAATAAAAACATTTATAAAGAAAAATAAACAATGCACTTGAGAATAACTTTACCTCCACATCATCTTAAAATTAGAAGAAAAAAAATGTTTTCTTCTCAATACTTTTACATTAGAGAAGACATTTCTACTTTATTGTCTTTTATTAATATAATTTTGCCAAAAATATATTAGTCTTTTATAAATGATAAGTATTCTTATGAAACTTCTTTATACCACAAATATTTAAAAAATCTTTAGGAACATCCAAGGGATTTTTCTAAAGACTATAGATTGTGTACAATATAGTATTCGAAGAAAAATCTTGTGAACTCCCTCGAGGCCTCGATTGGTTTGCGAAAAGGAAATGAAAGGAACAAAAATCAATTCTTTGTTGTTTTCTTTTTTTGAAAAATTATAATTTTTATCAATTACTCTTTTTTTTGGGTGGGAATGATAGGGTAATTAAGAGCGTCCTTCTGGAGGAAAATTGAATACTTATACTACGTTTGGTTCGCGGAATCAATTTATTCATTTCCTGTGTTCGGATGCCAAAAGAAAGGAGCATAGGAAGGAAAATAATTCACAAGTGAATAAAAGAAAATAGAAGGGAAAATGATTTCTCCATACCCCCAATGATTGACTTTTCCAACCAAAGGATTCACTTTCTGTCCCAATTATCAAACACGGGAAAAATGAATAATTTTTTTTCTATTTGGGAACTGTTGTGATTTGGATAAATCTAAATATGGATGTCCTTATCCATATACACAACAACCTTTATCTCATTCCCTCTATATATGTTATCTAATTCACAGATTTTGGAATGTATGTTCTTCCTAGACTAATGGCTACAAATCTATTCGGTTAAATCTTTTCTTCCTCTTCATTTTACCGTCATTAGAAAGATCAACCGTTTTATTGTTCTAGATGTTCCACCCAAGATTGGAACAATGCATAGTGCATACAAGAACAACGATATTCAACGACCAAGTAGAATAGTCCAAAGTAAGGAAGTGAAACCCCAATTTTTTTTTTAAAAGTTTCATGAACATTCCTACTCAATACCGTACCTCTAGATCTTGGACCACAAGAAGGAATAAACATGACATTTCTACAGTGAGAAAGGCATGCCAAACTTCATTTTAGTAAAATCACTCCAACATAATATTGTTAGGTTTATTGTTTTCATATATATGTTTTGAAAGTGTTTACTGAGTCACATATGCCAAATCAAAATTAGATTTGCACAAAGGCGAAATCAACTTTGATTACCTACAAATGGTTTTGTTTGCATATATATGTTTTGGAGTACCCAAGTGGTTGGTATTTTAAAGTTGCAAACCTCGTACAACTTAAAAAATTCTAAAGTTGGTGCCATAAGGTTGTGTTATTCATAAGGATATTACGGATGCGTTATTGTCCTATCAACTATCATAGACCCAAAGTTCTATGTTTATAATTATTATTATATTTATATTTGCAACTATTGATAAGATATTGCAATATCTATAAACTGGAATCCATGAAAAAACTAGATAGAGATGACTGATAGTGCTACTACCAACACCATCCTTAATAATATGATCTTTTCCTTTAACAAGAATACTAGTGTAAAAATAATATCCATAATAGCTGGACATGGTCATATTATTGAAGGCTACAGCAGAGCTAGTCCACTTAATTTACCCAATAGAACCCACCCACTTATACAAACTATTTTATACTCTCATAATTCCAGAAGATTCTTTCTGAGAGTAAAAATGGGTCTCGATTAAAACGCTGAGCAAGTGAAATAAATTTTTGTGTAACCACTAATCTAGAAAACAAGAAATTAGTCTAGAGAACCAGAAGTTCATCCTAGAGGACTAGAAGTTTAACCTAGAGAGATTATCCAGCTATTCACTTTGTCAAGTCACATACTATGTTGAGCCAGAAGCTCAATCTTACGGGAGCCAGAAGCCGAATGATCCTATAACTTTTAAATTGTGACACGATCGACAAGACACCTAAAGCAGTGATGATGAGAATTATGAAAACTAATTCGTGTGATCATCAATTACCAAATTGCAGCATACACTCTTGATCCCAAGAATAAGTTTATTTCTAAACCATCAATCCTGAAGATTGTATCTGAATAACTAGTAACATTGCTTTGAACTGCATTAGATGACTTATGTTAGAATTACTTAAAACTGTAATATTGACATCTATGTTTTATGAATTATTATATTTATCTCCTTACATTATTAAAACTTTTAGACATAAGATATTTTTGTGATAGAATATTTTTTGTGATCTTCAACGTTAATAAGACATAATTCCTGCCGTTAGGGGGAGATATGAAGAAGATAAATTATCATTCTAGAAGAAGTCGTGAATTATCGTTTTAGAAGAATATCGTTTTAGAAGATTGTCGTGAATTATCGTTCTAGAAGAACATCGTGAATTATCGTTCTAGAAGAACGTCGTGAATTATTGTTCTAGAATAATGTCTTGCATCATCGTTCTCGAAGAGCGTTCTAAAGCATCATTCCAGAAGAACGTATCATGGCATAATTCTACTTTATCTAATATTGACTAAATTAGGAAAAATTATCATTTGTTTTTATGGCAAATGAAATATTAGATGCTTAATCGATATTTTTAATTATGCTGCATAAATAGTTATACTGATTATAAATTTATTTTCTAATAGAAGTACCAAAAGAACCAAATAAAGGCAGCAAATGAATAAGTTCTTTTGTAAGAACACGTAAAACCTAAATGTTATAAATATTCAGCTCTCCAGAAGAAGAGGCCAAATAATACTATAGGTTCTAAAGATTCGGCTCTCCATAAGAAGAGGTCGAATAATATAACACACCCTAATGATCTTGAAGAAGAAGCTCCCGAAGAAGCATCTCCTGTAGAGAAAAAGTTCATGATGGTCCGAAAGATGTTATGAACCAAAGATCAAATTTCTCAAAGTATATCGCTCCGGTAGAGGATATACCTCAGATTCCAGAGAAGACTGAGAAAGAGGTACCGGTACCCGTAAAATCTATGTTTTATACATAGTTAAGAGAAATTTGTAATCAAAAAATTTGTCATAAATGATATTATCAAATAAGAATAAAAATGCTGATAAAATAAAAGGATAACAATAAACCATGAATAATCTAATGAAAAGATGCAATATCTCTCGCAAAACGTGGAGCGTTCGGTCCTATATACAAAATCCAAAAGGAATAAATCTGGTATGTTTTGAATGAGTGTTTGTTACAGATAGAGACCCAAATGTTTAAGAGTAATGTTAGCTCAAAGATTCTGAAAATAATCATGAATAGAATATGAATAAATATATTCTTCGATCATGATAACCTAGACAATAAGATATACACTCGAAGGTCGAGAATTTAAAATTTTTAGGTATACCCTTGAAGGTTTAAAATTACCATGTTATCCCCGAAGGATCTACAAATGAGTCATATATGGATTAAACTATCCAGAAGAATGTGATATGCTCATTGAGTTTATGAAAAAAATCCATGAATGGATTCATCAAATAGTCGTCTATAGAGTACCTCATGAAGAGAAGATCTCCTGAAGAGATTAAAGTACCTCTTGAAGAAAAAATCTCCTAAAGAGATAGAAAATATGATAATATCTCCCGAAGAGATTGGAATCTTCTGAAGAGATTGGAATCTTCCTAAGAGATTGGAATATTTTGAATAGATTGGAATATCTCGAAGAGATTAGAATCTCACGAAGAGATTGGAATCTCCAAAAGAGATCTTGTATAATTGCTTGAAGAGATAAACTCTAGAATAGATAAATCTTCAGAAGAGATCTCGTGTAATAATATGAAAAGATGAATCTCTAGAAGAGGTCTACTATAATCTCCAGAAGAGATAATATTAATCTCCGAAAGAGATAAGATAATGTTGATTTCCTGTAGAGATAAATCTCCTGTAGAGATAAATCTCCTGAAGAGATAAATCTCCTGTAGAGATAAATCTCCTGAAGAGATAAATCTCCTGTAGAGATTTAATATGAAGAATATACCTAAAATGGTCAGGTCTATAGGATCTGTTACGACCAAAAGAACATGTTCTGGTCCTGAAGTACCATATATAAATACAAGTTTTTTATTACCATTCACTCATATTAATATTTTATGTGAATCTGCTGATACGCATCTACACAAATATACTGGAATGACATAAGGCACATAAGTTTTTTTTTATGAATGTTTTGATCTAATAAAATACGCAGGTGAATGATATTTATCTGATACTCATTAAGGGGATACCACAACCAAGGTATGTTTTATAAATAATATTATAAATATTTTAGAAAGAATTAAAGCAAATCACTGCGACAAATTCATCAATGCAAACAAAGAATGTACATGGTTATGATTTCAACCGTTCAACGATTAGGAGGATTTACAAGCTTCCAGGAATAACCGTTAAGTCTACAAATATTCGTTAGAATATGAGAATAATGTATAAATATGTATAGACAAAGATTGGGGTGAGATGTAAAATTTAAATTGTATTGGGGGTTGATTTTTTATTTTGAATTGATGTAAGAACAAGAATGTAATATTTTTGAGGGGGAGCATCCTGTAGATGCAAGCATCCTGAAGATGCTAATGGAGACATTTTGAAACATGTCTTTGTGTATTGTACTCTTTTCCTTTGTTGAGGTTTTTTCTACTGGTTTTCTCTTCGAAAGGTTGTTAGATTGTTAGATTATATTTATAATATAAATATGGCCCATAAGCCCAAATGTAGACACTATATATATTGTAACAAACCCTAGCAATAAGAATAAGACATTATTATTTTCTACATGGTATTAGAGCTTGAAGAACCAGGGTTGGAAGAATTATCGTTACCCAGCAAGCTCATCAGTTTCTGCCATTGTTCACCTGAGAGTGGTGAAGGATACCCTCCATGCATCATATCCGTCGAACTTCCAGCAAGACCAGCAGGGATACCATGACCAGCAGCGACGACATGATGAACAACCCCTGCGCCACCAGCACCGCGTCCCTCATCACGTCTCTGCTTGGTATGCCCGATCTAAACTTGGTTGAGGATCCTGAGCCAGAAGATTAGATCGGGTATGACCATACAACTCAGCATTCAACCCATACATAAAGTCCTGAAAATGGTCTTCATCCCTCATACCCTATAGCTTTGCAGCAAGTTCCCATACATAAAGTCCGACGCTCTAGGATCCCGATCCCGCTCTAGGATCCAGTTTGCTAAATGTAGACACTATATATTATAAATATGGCCCATAAGCCCAAATGTAGACACTATATATATTGTAACAAATCCTAGCAATGAGAAGAAGGCATTATTATTTTCTACATGGTATCAGAGCCTTCCAAAAAAAAAAATAGCCGCTATCTCCCGAAAAACCCTAGCCCATTTCCGTGCCAACCGCGGCCGATGCCCGCTCTCGTGCCGACCGCACCGACAGCCCCCATGCCGACAGCGCCAGATTCGGCCGACCATGCCGACCGACTGCGGCTGCGCCGAATGCGTCGACCGCACTAGATCAGGCCGACCGCGCCGACCGTGGTCACCCGCGCCGAACGTACCAGATCGCGTCGACCGCAGTCTTGGATGGTATTCGCGTCGATCGTGGTCACCCGCGCCGACCGTGCGCCTGCATCGAACGCGCTGACCGCACCAGATCCGCTCGCGCCGATCGTAGTTACCCGACAGCACCCGCGCCAGATTCGCTCGCGGCTTCCCGGCTCCGACTGAGACGACCGAGCAGCCCGAACCGCCCGATCCACGCCGATCTACCCGATCCGTGCCGACCGTTTCGTCGAATTCGCCGATTCGCGGCCGTTTTGTCGCTGACCCCGTCCATCAGCGACGGATTCGTCAGGCGCTGTACAAAATTTTGTACACCCGACATCCGCTCGCCCCTTCGCGCCAGATTCGACGCCCCTGATCGCGGTCGATTCGTCGCCGACCCCGTCCATCAGCGGACGATTCGTCAGAGTTGTACAAAATTTTTGTACACCCGACATCCGCGATGGCAGATGATGCTGCGTCCAGCTACTCCGTCGCAACTGCGGTGGCGGTGCACACAACCCAAATTATCCTAATTCGAAGGATCTATATTTTATGAGTTCTGCTGATCAACCAGGAAATATTATTATTATTTTCCGTGGACCGAACTATGCTGAGTGGTCTCGGTCGATACGTCTCTCCCTAATCTCTAGGTGAAAGATCACTTTTCTGGAGGGTACTGAAGTCAAACCTGTTAATGATGCTAGCAAATTGCTTGATTGGAGATGCGTGCAAGCACTATTGGTTCAATGGGTTCTTAATACCATTGATCCGTCTCTGAAGAAATCTTTGCCGTACTTTGAGGAGGTTTATCTATTGTGGAACTTATTGGAGAAAATATTTGTTGTTAGCAATGGCACTCAAAAGCAACAAATTAAGGTGGCTTTGGCTGAGTGTAAACAAACGGCTTCGATGTCTGTGGAAACCTACTTTAGAAATTTACAGTCTTTGTGGGATGAACAAGCTACTTATTTCCTATTGCCTTCTTGTACCTATGGTGAACTTACTGCAAAGCTACATGCTATGAGGGATGAAGACCACTTTCAGAACTTTATGTATGGGTTAAATGCTGAGTTGTATGGTCATACCCGATCTAATCTTCTAGCTCAGGATCCTCAGCCAAGTTTAGATCGGGCATACCAGGCAGTCCGTGAGGAGGAGGATATACGAAAAACTCAGGTCCAATCCGCTGCTGAGGAGGTGTTGACGCTGGCTATCAAGACTTCACCTCGTCCGTCTTCTACTTCTTATAGTAGGACCTCAGATTCCAGGGACAAATCAGGTATGATCTGTACTCATTGCAAGAAAATAGGTCATGATGTTGCAACTTGCTTTGCCAAGATTGGCTATCCAGAGTGGTGGGAGACTCGTCCTCGGCGTGAGGGCGGACGTGGTGCTGGTGGTGGCAGAGGCCTGGCACCACCGCAGAGACGTGATGGGGGTCGTGGTGCTGGTGGCGCATGGGTTGTTCATCATGTCGCCGCTGCTGGTCATGGTGTCCCTGCTGGTCTTGCTGGAAGTTCGGCGGATATGATGCATGGAGGGTATCCTTCACCACTCTTAGGTGAACAATGGCAGAAACTGATGAGCTTGCTGGGTAACGACAATTCTTCCAACCCTGGTTCTTCAAACTCTGATTGTCTGATGGGTAAGAATTCTTTCGTCCTTTGGATATTCGATACTGGGGCGACTCTTCATGCGACAGGCTCTCGTGACTGTTTAGTTGATTGCTTTGAGGGCCCTGTCTGTCCTGTGATTTTGCCTGATGAGAGCACTATTGAGGCTGTTCTGAGAGGCAAAGTATTTTTGACTGCTTCGTTGGTGTTGACGGATGTTCTTTATGTTTTGACATTGACTTGCAATTTGATCTCTATCTCCCAATTGATTGGTACCAGAAATTATGATATGTTATTTACTCCTGATTTGTGTTTTGTTCAGGACCGAAGTACGAGGATGGTGATTGGAGCAGGTGAACAAAGGTGTGGACTTTACTTCTTGGGGGAGGTTCCAGCTTCTTTGGCTTTTGTGATCCTAGCATGCAAAGAGAGTGATTCTGAGGTGTGGCATAGTAGACTGGGGCATCCTTCAGATAAAGTAATGCAGACTTTACATTTTTTCTCTGGTAGTAGTGTGTTTTCTCATAAGGCTTGTGATATTTGTCATTAAGCTAAACAGACTCGTGATGCCTTTCCTGATAGTAGTAGTCGTGCTTTAAGATGCTTTGAACTTACACACTGTGATCTATGGGAACAATATCGTGTTCCGTCATCTAATGGGGCACGATATTTTTTGACTTTGGTGGATAATTTTTCTAAAGCTGTTGGGTTATTTTATTGACGGATAAATGTGCTGTTTATTCTATGTTTCTTATATTTATTGCTATGGTGCAGCGTCAGTTTGGGGCTGATATACGTCGTGTGCGGAGTGACAATGGCACTGAATTTAATTGTTAACGAGATTATTTTTTATCTCAAGGTATATTGTTCCAAACATCCTGTGTTGGGACACCTCAGCAGAATGGAAGGGTGGAAAGAAAATATCAACATATTTTAAATGTAGCCAGGGCATTGAAATTTTAGGGTTCTCTTTCCGTGGATTTTTGGAGGAAATGTGTTCTGGCTGCATGTTATTTGATAAATAGAACCCCTTCTAGTATCTTGCATTTTAAGTCTCCTTGTGAAGTTTTATATGGTTCGGCTCCTTCGTATGATCATCTACGTATTTTTGGTTGTCTGTGCTATGCGCATGATTTGAAATCCAGACATGATAAATTTGCTAGCAGGAGCAGAAAATGTATCTTTGTTGGGTATCCACTTGATAAAAAGGGATGGAAACTATATGATTTGGAGACTGGTGAATTTTTTGTGTCCCGTGATGTTACTTTTTATGAAAAAGAATTTCTTGGGTGTGGCTCTGCTAGCGAGATGTCTTCTGCGACACGCCATACATCTGTTGAGGTGCCGGGAGACGATATAGAGGTTTTTGGGATGGTGCCGGCTACGGTTGCTGAGGCCGGAGGGGTTGATGGTGGCTCAGCACCGAGCGGTAAGGATGCACAGGTAGATGCAGAAGTATTGACAGGAGAGTCCGCTGGGGGTGATGCGGATACTACTGATGATACAGGGGATACAGTGTTGCCAGAGGTGCCCGACGAGGTAGTATTGGGAAGGGAATGAGAAAAAAATCACAGCCAGTACGATTACAGGATTTTGTGACGAATACTATTCGAAGTAAAAGTCCTCCCTTCACCACAATTCATCTGTTCCCATCACTTCCTCAGGTACTTCGTATCCTCTAACATAATTTCTAAGTTATGACATATTTACTGCTGGACACAGAGATTTTCTTGCAGCTATCACTGCAGGTGTTGAGCCTACTTCATATTGCCAGGCCTCGCGAGATTCGGGCTGGCGCGCGGCTATGCAAACTGAAATACAGGCTCTAGAAGATAATGGAACATGGAGTCTTGTCGATTTGCCTCCTGGGAAGAAAGCATTGGGAAGTAGATGGGTGTACAAAATAAAGTACAAATTCGACGGCAGTGTTGAGCGCTTAAAGGCACGGCTGGTTGTGTTCGGTAATCATCAGGTCGAGGGGATCGACTATTCAGAGATATTTGCCCCGGTAGCTAATATGCCTACATTTCTGGCATTTTTGGCTGTTGCCGCTGTGAGAGACTGGACTTTACACCAGATGGATGTGCACAATGCTTTTCTTCATGGCGATCTGACAGAAGAAGTGTATATGAAGTTGCCGCCAGGTTTTTTACATAGTGAACCTAACAAAGTGTGTCGCCTGCGTAAGTCTCTATATGGATTGAAACAGGCACCACGTTGTTGGTTTGCTAAGTTTACTGCTTCCCTGATGTCCTATGGATTTATTCAATCTCATTACGATTATTTCTTTTTCTCTCTTTTTAAAGGGAAGGTAGAGTTGCATATTTTGATTTACGTGGATGATATGATTGTGTCTGGTAATGACTCAGGTGCTTTAGATGCTTTCAAAAAGTACCTTAGTTCTTGCTTTCACATGAAGGACCTTGGTGTGTTGAAGTACTTTCTTGGCATAGAGGTGGCTCGGAGTGTAGAAGGCATTTCCTTGTGTCAAAAAAAGTATGCTTTGGACATCATTTCAGAATGCGGCTTGATGGGGTTTCGACCTGCTGGCTTTCCCATGGAGCCCAATCACAAGCTGGCAGAATCGACTAGTCCAAAGATGGCGGATGCAGAGCCTTATCGGAGGCTGGTTGGGAGGTTGATTTATCTATCATTTACTCGCCCTGACTTACCCTATGCTGTGTATATCTTGTCTCAATTCTTATAGGAGCCTCGACAAGATCATTGGCATACTGCTTTGAGAGTTGTCAGATATCTCAAACATGTACCGGGACAGGGTATTCTTTTGAAAGATGATTGTGATCTCCGTCTTTCTAGTTGGTGTGATTCCGACTGGGCCAGCTGTCCCTTGACTCGCCGCTCTGTTATAGACTAGTTGGTGTTTCTGGAAGGGTCTCCTATTTCTTGGAAGACCAAGAAGCAACCAACTGTTTCCCGATCTTCCGCTGAAGCTGAATACCGATCTCTCGCTGCGCTTGTTTGTGAGTTGAAATGGTTGAAGGAGTTATTGGTGTGTTTGGGCGTTCGTCAGAAGTCTGCTATGTCGGTGTATTGTGATAGTCAGTCAGCCCTGCACCTGGGTCAGAACCTGGTATTTCATGAGCGCAGTAAGCATATTGAGGTGGATTTGTATTTTGTTCGCGATGCTATTAGAGATGGCACCGTAATAGCCTCGCATGTTCCTACTTCTACTCAACTGGCTGATATCTTCACTAAGCCCCTTGGAAAGCAAGTGTTTGATTCTTTCCTTCTCAAGTTGGGCATTTGTGACTTGCATGCTCCAACTTGAGGGGGGGGGGTGTTAGATTGTTAGATTATATTTGTAATGTAAATATGGCCCATAAGCCCAAATATAGACACTATATATATTGTAACAAACCCTAGCAATGAGAACAAGGCATTATTATTTCCTACAAAGGTTTTTAATGAGGCAGTGTAAGTCGTACCCACTTGGATTCCTGAAGAGTCATATTCTTGAAGAATATTATTGTACTCTTTTTTTTCTATGGATTTTTTCCAAAGGAGTTTTTCTTAGAAAAGTTTTTAATGAGACAATAATTAAAGCGGACATCCAAGGGGGAGTGTTGTGATTTGGTTTATCCAAATATAGATGCCTTTATCCATACCCACAACAACCTTTATCTTATTCCCTCTATATATGTTATCAATGAGAAAAGCTATGTACAGATTTCTGGCTACCAATTTCTTCTCTTTCTCTCTCATTTTTACAACATGAACCTTTTTTTTTATATATTCAAACACTATAAATCATGTACTGTTTGGATTGGGGTTAAGAGTCTTAAGTGAGGGAAAATAAAAATTATGTTTGGTTTGAAGAGGGGTGGGGGGAGGTTATAGAGGGTCAAGGATCTGCTTGGATTGAGGGAAAAAATAAGCAGAATTATGTGGGATTAACTAAAAGAAAGTTAAGTGAGTGGGAGCATATAATCTTGCTTTGGATAACATAGCGAGTTAAGTGGGGTGTGTTTAATAACTCTTGCTTGTATTGAAGATTTTGAGTGAGAGGAGGATTAATAAAAATATAATAGTTACCAAAATATCCTTATTACATATAAAATTAAATTTGATTGAAATTTTAACTAAAACTTGTCAAAATATATTCACAAATAAGGAATCTATGCAGCAGCATGTTGAAAGCAAGAAAACGAAAAGTCATGATATTTTACGAGACAAATAAAGATATTTATAACTTTTCAAACAAAATTCCTCAATTTCCCTCGTTAACCCTATGATTTTGTGAGAGTTGAAAAATTTGCAAAAGAGGGTTAAACAAACTCTCACTTAACCCTCTATAACATTCCTCATAAACACTCACACTCAAACAAAGGATTGTTTTTATTTTCTCTCAGTTAACATTCCCTCACTTAGCTTTCTTAACCCTCAATCCAAGCAGATCCTAAGGGTGAGATGTAAGGGTCTGCTTGGATTGAGGTGAAAGAAAATGTGCAGAGTTAAGTAGGGTTAAATAAGGGGGAGTTAAGAAGGGAGAATAGAGTCAATACATATAACCTTTTTTGGATTGGAGGAAGAGTTAAGTGAGGGGTGTTTAATAACTCTTGCTTGGATTGGAGGTTTTGAGTAAGAGAAAGATTAATAAAATCATGATAGTTACCAAAATAACCTTATTACAATGTTATAAAATTAAATTTGATTGAAATTTTAATTAGAACTGTAGAAGCATGGAATTTTAGGACCAGAAATCCTATGCACCTAACATCATATGCGCCAGAGAGCTCAGATAAAGTACTTGGCACAGCAAAGCATAGACATTAAAAGAACACTTTTATTTTCATATAAAAGTTTGTTACATGTCTTAAAAAGAGCTGTACAAAGGAAAATTTCTACAAAGAAAAGACCCTAAGTCTACAGCTAGGCGCAGCAACCACCATGCACCCTCAAACAGGCGCATCCCGCCATGCGGTCCCCAGCAAGGCGCATCTCTTCAGCAGCTCAGTTATGTGCATCCCTTCAGCAGCTCAGTTATGTGCCGTCCTTCAGCGCCCCACAGGCGCATCGTGAAGTCTCAGCATATGCGCCATCAAATGCTTCGACTAATGAAGCATTTATTGAGAAGAACGAGGGTGGGCAATCAACCCTCTAGCTGGAGGAAGATCTCTCCGCAATTGATCTGCGACAAAAGAAGGCTTTCAACACAACCAGAGCGGGCAACACCCACTCTGACAGAAGAAAGAGCCTCCAAAGCCGCATCACCACAATTTCGATCTGCGGCTCTCCCAGCATAACGGAGACGAGGCTCGAGCATCCCGATCTTTGGATGCAACAGGCACCTTCCGCCTGCCTCAGAAGCCCTCGACTCCGACTTTTGGATGAAACAGTCACCTTCAAGTGCATCAATGAAGACCATGCGTCGCATCTTCACCCTCGGGAGCATCTCATCAACAGAATGTGCTCGAGTAAACAAGTTCATTCCGGGAGGACATGAGAGAACGAGAAGCAAACCCTCTCCATGCCACTATTTATAGGCCGAGCAAATCAAACCCATGCGCTAAGTGGCTGGCTCTCCGAATCCCGTGCAATAAATTTGCATTAATGGTGATGAACCTGACGCTTCGAATTCAGCCGAGTCAAGAACGACTATTTAAAGCACTCGAAGAACGTAACAGTCGAGCCCATAAAGACGTGTCATACAAAGTGGATGTGCCGGCCAGACCGCACATCATACTGACGCGCCCAGCTCCCATCAGCCTCATAAGGATGTGCTCCCATGCGTCGCTATGCGCCTAGTAGAACGCCGATCGATGTGCCCACTCAACAACCCATCACCTGTCAAAGAACATTAAATGCTGAAGTATGACAGAGTTGGCAGCACGTCCCACGAGTACTGAACAGTTGACAGCTTTTTCAGAAAATGAAGCGTCGCCAACGTCAGCACCATCATTACTTCCCTCCGGCGGTTACAAGCCACGTGGCCGCCCAACCATCTCGCATGCGCCTCCGCAGCCATGCGCCTAAATCTCTGCATACGCCTCAGACTTTTTCTCTGATCCCTAAAGACAGAAGTAAAGTCACTACTGAAGCCCCGCATGCGCCTCAAAAGCCATGCGCCCCGACTGGTTCGTGACTTCTAAAGGTTACGAGCCAAAGCCTCCTCATGCGCCCAATCCTAGGCACATCCTATCAGATCACTCCCCACCAAATCCGAGATCTTCAAGCCATGGACCTACGACACGCGTCCTTTGACTTGATTCAGCCTATGAAGGGGTGCTAATCACCCAAGATCTCAGCAACTGAAAGATCTTCTTCGTTGCTACGTGTCAGCTCTGCCGCAGCCTACGACAACAACGAGAAAAGTTCAACTCCTCAATCAGGGCGCATCACCTATGCGCCTCCATCAGCAACCACCACGTAGCGTCCCCATGTACAGGCGTATCCTATATACGTGCATGAGCAGCCAGCCTGCAAAGCTATAAATAGAGGGATCATCTCCTTCCAACACACATACAGACAGAGACACGTCGTACAACTATCAGCAACATATAGAGAGAGGCAGATACAGACACTCAACGTCTTATTCCTCTCCGTAAGCTCCTGCACCTAGAGCAACCCAGATCTTCAGAGAATCGAGAACCGTCGTCAGATCGTCAACGGAGTTAATGCATTACCACTCACTCCATCGGCACAAGGGACCCAGATAAACAAAAGTGTACTCCTAGGACTACATCTAAGTCCTATATTGTAACACTGTTCTGTTTGTATTGAAATTATATCAAAAGATTTTAATGGCAAACAAGCTGGCGACTCTGCTGGAGACCTCTTTCACCTCTACCGAGAAAGCTGTGTCGCAATCCGACGACGTGAAGGTGGGCTCCTCCCACAAGACACTGGTCGTACGCCTCAATCAACAGGTGTATGAGGAGTTCATCTCTGAAGACAGTATGAGTCCTTCGAAGCGGCTGCCGAAGCCGAAGAAGACTCGCCAAGTCTGGGTGCGCAAAGTCGACGCCTCTGGCACCACCACCGAAGGGGATACACCAATGCAGCCTTCCCTTCCTGCTGACGTCCTCAGCAACCAAGATGTGCCCACCGGTATAGCGTATCTCTCGGGGAAACGTGCGGCTGACCACATTCCCCAGCCATCTCCCTTTCAGACAAGAAAGATGCATCGACGGAGCAGGGACGCAACTAAGGTCTCGCACATCACCTTTGATGCGCCGCAGAAGGTCTCTGTCTTTGACAGACTCACTCGCTGTAGTGGCGAGAAGAATTTGGACTCTAAGTACTATGCGCCCCAGTGGGCTAGTACGAAGAAGTCCAAGGTAGCACGGGCCATGCGCCTCAAACGTGCTATGCCGGCAGCAAACCAGAAGCATGTGCTCACAATCATGCGCGCTGCTGATGGTAAGCTGTACAAGGTCGACTCGGGTGCTTCTGTGCCGGAAAAGAATCGAACTTCAAAGTCCTTGTCTCACTTGGGCGCATCTGTTGCGTTCGCAACCGAGTCGAGCAAGGCAAACCCTGTGGTCTTGAACTTCCGCGCCTCCTCTGGTTGTGCGTTTGAGGTTCGTTCAAGTCACTGTAAATGTTGTTCCCCCACTACTGATCTGAGCACCTGTTTGGTGTTGGATCAGGGGTCGCAGCATTCACTTGACCACCCCGGCGCTTGGCCTTGCCATGTGCCTGATGGGGGTACGAAGGTGGCACTCTCCTCCAACGATCTGCGTAACGTGATCACTCACAAACGCCGGTCAGGAGAGTCGGCTGACAAGCACAATGCGCCCCTCACAGGGCACGCCTGTGCTGTAGTCACCATCAACTGTTGTTGCAAAACAGCAGTCCTGCCACCAAGGCAGTCGGTGTTCCAGCGGCTGCAATCATCAACACCTCTCCAACGTCGCCTCGGGAAGAAGGTGTCAATTGAAGAGGAACCAGAGGTTGCTTTATGCAATGTGATCTCTAATTCCTCGTCAATTCGAAAGGCGACTGGTCATTCCTCGTCCTCGTCCAAGCGTCAGTCGAGGAGAACCAAGACAACTGTTCCATCCTCTGGAGTGTTCGAAGGCACTCGGGGGAGAAAGAAGATCCTGGAGGAAGCTGGGGGTAGTCAGGCCCTTGTCGATCCTCCTTCTGAAGACGAAGATGCCCTCCAGAGCACAGCTGGGATGGATCTCCATCCTGGAGACAAAGTCAGCCTCCCGGACACAGCTGGAGGTAGTCTGGCCCCTGCAGACCTGCGTCTCGAAGACGAAGAAGTCAGCCTTCCGGACACAGCGGGGGGTAATCAAGCCCTCGTGGATACTTCTCCCGAAGACGAGGGTGTCCTCCAGAACATAGCTGGGGGTAGCCAGGACGAAGCTCCAGGAGAGGCATCTCCCCTACAAGAGAGCGAGGCCGAGAGTGAAGCCTCAACTGATCCATCCGACTCCAGCCGTGTCATGATGGTATACATGACTGGGGGTGATACCGAGCCTGATGCGCCGCCAGCAGACCTTGTCCAGCGCATGGATACCCTGGAGGGAGGACTCAAAACCCTCTCCGCCTCCATGCAAACACTGACTCAAGCGGTGTTTGAGATACGGTCAGCTTTGGCCAGGACACCTTCTACCGGTCCTGACCCAGGGGCCAATGGAGAATCAAGTGTACCCCTTCAACGGGTATCCTTGGATACGGATCACCGCGAAGCACCTCGGACGTCGGAGCCATCAAATGCTCAACTCCAGGCTGTACCACCTTTACCGACTCCCAGCTCTATGAAAGACGTGGTGGAGATGATCAGGGACTTGCGCGAGCGCTTTGAGTCCAAGAACAGGCAAGAGGAGCACCAGAAGATGGGGATCCCCCAACCCTATCCCCTTGAATGGAACAAAGTGGTTTATCCTCCTAAATATAAACCACAAACTCTGACACCGTACGATAGGAAGGACTCTCCGTGACGCTTTCTGACGTACTTCCAGTCCCAAACAGGACATCTCCCGAAGGAGGACACACTGCTTACCAGCATATTTGTTGGGGCACTAAAAGGAGTGGCATACGATTGGTACTGCAGCCTCCCCGACAACTCTATATCTTCCTTCGACGATTTGACGCGTCTCTTCCTCGACCGTTTCTACGACGGCGGGAAGGATATGACAATGGCGTCCCTCATAGAGATACGCCAGAAGGAGAAGGAAACAGTTCGAGTATTCATCGAACGCTTCCGACAGGCCTACTTCAGACTGCCCCCGGGTATGCCAGAACACGCACTCCTCTCCTCCTGCAGCATGAACATGCTGCCTGCAGTCAAACTCTGGCTCAACTCCACTCCTCCTCCCGACTGTAGTTCCTTGATCATCGAAGCCGAAGCAGCAGAGAAGAAGGCGTCCAATGCTCGCCTTCTGGGAGTCAGTTTCTCTGTCTTTGAGGACAAGGGAAAATGGCCTGCAGCCAACAACCCTGGACAAAAGACGAAGGAAAAACAGGCGTTGACTGTCAATGCCTCCAAAGGTGCATCAGTACCCACTCAAAAGCCTCCACTTGCACCAAGGCCAAAGGAGGTTTATTCTTTCAACGATGAAGACACCCTGCAACTCTTTGAGATACTGAAGCAGGGTGACAAGATCAAATTGCCGGACCCGAAGCGTCCCGACGAGGTTGGGAAAGTGGACAATCCGAGGTACTGCCACTACCATCGGTTTGTCGGACATCCAACTAAGGACTGCTATGTCCTCAAAAACTACATCCAGCGCATGATCAATGCGGATGTTATCTCCGTCGACTACGAGGAGAAAACGGTCTCGACCAACCTGGTGTCACTCCAATTTGGCACCTTGCCGCCGACCATAACACAAGATGGCGTCGTCCCCATCCCTAAGGCGACAATGTAGGTGGTCAATCTACCACATACTCGTGACAACGTGAGTGGACTCATCCCACTCACCACATCTCGGGGAGAGGTCTTATGGGTTCACCCTGATCTCGTCTCCGAGGTTACTCAACCGGAGGTACGCCCTGCCTCCAAAACCAAAGGCAGGAAGATCAAGTCTTGTCGCATGGTCTCTTCCTCTGCGGAAGAGGCACTTCCTGTACAGACGCGTTCGCATCAGAATGCCCAACCTGACGAAGCTGCCGTCGAGGTGGTGCCTCCCTGCACTGCCCCTGCTGTCGAAGATGGAGGTCCGTCCAAGCCTCCATCAGCCAATAAGCAGAAGCATGTAGAGGTCCGTTTCGACAAGCCTCTGCGAAAGGAGAATGCTTCGGGGCTAGCCAAGCCCCATAACTTCGACATACTGGCACAACTTGCCAGTACTCCTGCCCGCCTATCTCTGTTTGAGCTTCTTCGCCTTTCCAAGGACACTCGTGAAGTTCTTTGTGAAGCCCTGAAGGATGCTGAGTCCTTCATCAGTCAGGTCAAGCAGCCTGAAGATCTCCCGACTACGTGTGCGTACTGTCATTGTGCAGATGAAGTTATCCCCAACATAACCTTCACCCAACAAGACATGCTGCTCAAGCACAACCGACACAACAGGCCTCTGTATTATACAGGGTATATCGATTCCGTCAACGTGAAGCGGATTCAGATCGATCCAGGATCTTCTCTCAGTATCATTCCGAAGACGTTGCTCTCAACACTGGGGATCCTAATGTAACGACTGGCGCCTTCCAACACAACAATCAGTGGCTTCAATGCCAGCAAGAGTGAGCCGCTGGGCAAAATACGGCTGAAGTGCCATATTGGTAACCTCAGAACTGAGGTCACTTGCTATGTCTTGGATGCTGATGTCAACTACAACCTCCTATTGGGTCGTCCGTGGCTGTATGAGTACATGGTGGTACCTTCCACACTCCACCAATGTATGAAACATGTGTCCACCAATGACATCATCCGGACGGAGTTCGCAGACATCGACCCTTTTAAGGGGGTTGAAGCCTACTTCACTGATTCCAACTTGTACAAGTCACCTGACGAGGAGGAAGCCAATGATGCTGACGATGAAGCAGAAGCGGCAGCAGAGCCCGACATGGAGTCAGAGATAATTCCTGACGCTCCTTTAAAAATTTGACTCAAAGGGAAGCCGCCTCAGACGTTGCCTCCCATGAACATAAAGCTACCCGGAAAAGCGCCAACTGCTCCAGGTAGAACACCTACTGAAGCTCCCTTGAAGATACGGCTCAAGGGAAAGCCGCCTCAAACATCGGTTCCCCTTGTAGCAAAACTACAGGGGAAGGCACCAATCACCGAAGGCGCAGTTGAAGCACCTCTGAAGGTACGTCTTAAGGGGAAGCCGCCGCAATCATCTGCCTTATCCAAGCTGCCGAAGAAGGCCCACATGGCCCTCTCGGACCCCAAGATCAAAACTGTGGTGGACTCTCCCGATCCAACCCCAGTACTCACAGATGAAGAGCTAGGGGAATATATCTCTGCTGATGTAGATGCACCCTCTCTGGACAATGTAATCCCACAGGACAAAATCTCGTATTTCATCAATAATAGAGTGTCTTTTAATTATTCTAGTCTTCCACATTGGAATGCCATATATACATTAGATAACGCTCTACGGTCGTTACAAACACAAATAACGACCATCCATCATGTAAATCGAGTAGTCCTGTCCCAAGGGGTCTATTTTGTAGTCCCACCACGGAATCGAGACGAAGAATCCATCATCTTCGGCAAAGTCGAGCGTCATCAAGACCTCCCGCCACTCGAGCCAGAACCAGATACCGGCATAATACAAGCCTATCGGTACACGGACAAGGCAAAGTACCTCATCCAAAAGATGGGTTACTGTAGAAGCATGGAAAAGAATAAAGAAAGATCCATGCGGCCAAGGATCCCCATGCGGCTCAGAGAGCTCATGCGGCTCAGGGACCCATACGGCTCAAGCGTCTATGCGGCTCAGAGAGGAGCCACGTGGTCCTCAATAGCTCTTTCCTTTGTCTTCTACCGCATTTAATGCCTTGACGGCTGACAGCTCTGACCAATGACAGAAAGATGCAATAATGACTCTGTCATAATGGCAGACTCCTAGGAAAACGAAGGAGATCTCTGACACAATCCCCCAAAACCCAGAAACCTTCATGCGTCCTTGACATATGTACAGTCGTATGCGGCTCAGACAGAGGCCACCCATGCGGCTCAGGCAGAAGCTATCCCATACGGTTCACGAGAACTACCCCATGCGGCTCAAGTAGAGGACTATCTCCATACGGCTCCCGAGGACTATCTCCATGCGGCTCACGAAGAAAGCACCCATCATGCGGTCACCTACGCTCATGCGGCTCAGATCACCACCATGCGGTTTAAATGTTCAGGGGCCACTTCCAAGCAGCCTTGACACGTGGCCAGCCTTATGCGGCTCAATAGGGAGTAGTCCTCATGTGGCTCAGATTTTCTAAGTGGCTCGCAGTTAAGACACATGGCATGATAATGGGACATGTGGCATCAAATCGACCGAAATCCATCAACAAATCCCAATAAAATGTTGGGATCAAATCAGATCATTTACAATCAAGCAAATCAATAACACGTGGCTGGAAATCCGAGATTGGCATAACAAATCATGGAGATTTATGTCAATTATCATTAATTACCCACAAAGATTTGATGCAATCACATTAATTGCCCAGATCCATTTTATTCAAGATGAGTGGCCCAGATTCATTGATCCTTAGCTGCCGACTTTTGAGAATGGGAAATCATTGCAAAACCCTAATGATACCCCCACTCTTATAAATAGTAAGTGCCATTCCCTTGCAGGAGGAGAGACGGAGAGACAGACAGAGACGAGCAGAGAAAGAGAGCACACCCCCTCGAATCCAGAGAGAATAAAGAGAGCATTTCTTCATCAACGCCAAGTACTTTTTCTACAGAGCCAAGGCTGCACCCGATCGTCCAAGGAGTAAGGCAGAGCTGCCGTCGCTTTTCCGAGCCTCTACCGTCACCCCCCAAAATCTAAAATAAACAATTGTACTTAGATTGCTGTACCTAGGTTTTCGTTTATAGGCTTTTTTTGTACAAGCGAGTTTGTATTGTGAAATAAAAGTCCAGTCCTCCGATAATTATTCTGTTCTTTTATATTTCATGGCAAACACGATGGCGACTCTGCTGGGAACAAACTTCTCCATGGCTGAGGAGTTGGTGACGCAATCAGATGCAGCCAAACTTGGCTCCACGCAACAGAAGATGGTCGTCCGCTTCGACCAACAGGCGTTTGAAGAAATGCTCTTTGAGGGAAGCGCTGGCCCGGTCCAGAAGCGAGCCCGTACAAAGAAAACTCGCAGCGAGTGGAGGCCAAAGTCATTTGCTCCTCCCCAAGCTCTGGACGGAGTACTCTCTGCTGCCCAAGACGGCGAAGGCGACTCTCGTGCGGCCCCACTTCAAGCCATAGAGGATTCTGCTGTCCCCAAGTCCGACAGAGAAAAGCACTACGATGCTGGACTTGCAGGGGCAAAGAGCGATTCTATGTGCTCCAGGAAGAAACCGAACAAGGGTACTAGCCGCAAAACAAAGACTCATGCGGCCAAGATTGCCAGCCGCATGAATGATGACCATGCGGCTGAGATTGCTAGCCAAATACATAATACTCATGCGGCCAGGATTTCTACCCGCATGGAGAACACTCATGCGGCCAGGATTTCCAGCCGCATGGAGGAGACCTATGCGACTACGACTGCCAGCCGCATGAAGATTATTAATTCCAGCCGCATGACGCCTATTCCACGTGGCTTTGTCTTCGACCGCCTCTCCTATGGTCTTGATCTCTTATGCTCCCAAGAAGACATGTCTGACTCTCTCCAGCACCACTTAGACTCTTTCTACTATGTGCCCTCACGCACTAGAGTGAAGAAGTCTAGGGCAGCACGAGCTTGGCAAGCTCGGTCTGCTGATCTGACCTCTGACCATCCGAGCGTCCCACATACTGTTATGTGGGCCTCTGATGGAAAGTTGTACAGAACCACTCGAGTCCAGCTTCCGACGACAAACGGACAGAGAGGTTCCCAAAAGTCTTCCAAAATCCAGGGAGCAAACATGGTCGATTCGGACCCATCTGACTTGCGTAAGGCCATCCTCCACAAACGCAAGGAAAGAGAAGGTGCCTCGGGGTGCAAAGAGTCCTCCCACGGACGCCACTGCACCCAAATTATCGTCAACTGCTGTTGCAATAACGCGACGGTACGAGAAGACCGACAGTCCGTCTTTCAAAGACTGCAACAACCATGTTCAGAGGATGAGGCACCTTCCGTCGTCTCCTGCAACTCTACTCAGAAAATCCCTGTCGATGGGAGAGGGAAGAAGACCAATGTTCCTAGCCCGAAGATTTCAACCACTATGACTAAGAGACTATCGTCTAAACGGGTGCCCACCACCAAAGTTTTCTAAGGTACCCGTTCAAAGATAAAATCTGCTACAGGGGGTGATTCATCGTCCACACCACTGGGGGTTGCTGGGACTGGGGGTAGCACTCCTCAGAACATCCACGATAATCTGATGTTCCAAGGAGATGAGCCCGAGGAAACAACTCTCCCATCAGATACAACAAGAGCCGATGTCCCCGAGGACGTCCACGACTCCCAAGATGAAGCAAACTTTGAAGCTGGGGGTACTATTCCATCTGAGTTCGAACCAGAGGAGAACATTCATACGTACCCCGATGACTTCTCGCTACAGGGGTATGATTCGGAGGGCACGTCCTACACCTTCTTTCCATCTCCCCTCATGTAAAGACGGTATTCATGACGGACAGCAACCAAGGTGGTTCCAGTGATCGCCAACGCATCGACACTCTGGAGGCCATACTGCATGCCTTAGTCAAGTCTGTAGACGAAATCAAAGTGGCCCTTCCAACTCTCCAAGGAGGGACGCCTGGCCAAATAAGCGCGGGTCCCGCGGTCAATGCGGACTCGAACTCAGCGGCACCGAACCCGGGCAACAATCTTCCCGAAATGACGGCCCCCATCGCTGTGGATGAGGCCAGGGAAGCAAGAAGAGAGGTCCAGGAGCACCGAGCCATGTTTCACGCTCGAGAAACCTCTCAAGACCTCAGAATACGACAACCATACCCTGCTGCATGGAGGGATGTCCCCTTCCCACCAAGATATAAGCCGTTCAATATCAATCCTTATGATGGCAAGACCTCTGCAAGTCGGTACATCACTTACTTCGAGGTCACCACCGACCATCTGCCCCATGACGATGCCATCCTTAATTCATCGGGGCATTGGAAGGAGTCGCCTTCGACTGGTATCGCAACCTGTCGGACAACTGCATCCACTCCTTCGCCAGCTTCAAGTGCATGTTCTTGGAGAGATTTTATGAAGTAGGACAGGACATCATGATGTCCACCCTCATGGACATCGTCCAAGGAGAGAAAGAGCTGACAAGGAACTATATTGAGCGGTTCCGCCAAACCGCCATGAAGCTGCCATCCGGTAATCCGGATTCCTCCTTAATTGAAATTTGCCAGAAGAGACTGCTTCCAACAATCAGCCTCTGGATGGGCGAAAGTCAATTCAAGGACTGGAAGACGTTTATTATCAGTGCCACTAGCGCCGAAGAACGATTGAAGAAGGCTCGCCAACTGGGATTATATATCTCAGAAGGAGAAGACAAGGGCAGGCGTCCCAACACCAACAATAACAATGGGGGTAGCTCCTCCAACAATCGGGACAACAAGGGCAAGCAGGCTATGGTGGCCGACACAGCCCAGAAACCCGAGTCAAAACCGGCAGACAAGCAATGGCCACAAATGACCTACTCCTTCTAAGACAGCCACGTCAAGCCCATCTTGGACATGCTCATACAAGGAGACATAATTCAGCTCCCTCTACCAAGATGGGAACCTCGGCCGACAGAAATGGAGAACCCAAAGTACTGCCATTACCACCATTACGTCCACCATGCTACACACGACTGCTACCAACTAAAACGGTACATCCAAAATCTCATCGATTCGACCGCTTTGGCCATCGATTTCGAAGAGGTAACTGTGGCAGCCAATATGGTGTCAGTATAATTTGGCAGCTTCCCTCCAACAGAAACTCAAGATGGTGTGGTCCCCATCCCTCTGGCGACAATGGAGATTGCTAATCTTCCACCTTCCCGAGATCAGGCAGCTGGTCTAGTGCCCCTCACCACATCACGAGAAGAGGTCATGTGGGTCCATCCGGACCTGGTACTCGAGATAACTCAATCCACCCCCCTTCCATTCACAAGAAGAAGAGTGGAAAAGACAGATCCTGTCGCACAATCTCGGCGGATATCGAAGAAGTCACGGCTGTCGTTATCCGGTCTGGGGCACAATCCCAACCCGTGGCTGATAACTCGACTGAAGATCATCAGCCAGCTACTGCTGACGCTCCGAGACCTGTTCAGCCTCCGACGACCGACAAGCCTAGGTCAAAGGAGACTCGCTTTGACAAATTCCTCCGAAAAGAGGTACCGCAGGGATTGGAGAGGCCCTACAACTTCGACATCTTGGCACAATTGGCTAACACATCGGCCAAACTGTTATTATACGAGCTCCTGAGACTCTCGAAGGATGTTCGCGGGGCTTTGAGCGATGTACTCCAGAATGTCGACGCCTATCTGGCTCAGGTCAACCTCACGGGAGAGAGCCCGCCTGCAGATCTCCAAGACAGCGCTTGCACGGGAGCGATGCCCAATATTGTATTCACTCTACAGGATATGCTCATCAAAACCAACCTGCACGATCGCCCGTTATATTATACTGGATACATCGGCGATGTAAAGATGGATCGGATGCACATTGATCCTGGTTCTTCCATAAGCATCATCCCGAAGGGTCTGTTACATCATCTCCGCATTCCTATGCATCGCCTGATGCTAACAAGTACCGCCATCAGCGGTTTTAATTCGGGCAGGAGCTACCCGATTGAAAAGATTCGCTTGAAGTGCCAAATTGGCGATCTTCACTCAGAAGTAACCTGTTACGTCATAGATGCGGACACTTCTTACAATATCCTCTTGGGGCGTCCCTGGATACACGATTACATGATCGTGCCTTCCACGCTGCACCAGTGTTTCAAGTATGTCGACAAACACGGCTTCGTAAGGACAGAATTTGCCGACATCGATCCCTTCAAAGGGGTCGAATCCTACTACTCAGACTCCTACCTATACAAAAAGTCGAAGAGGCACCTTGGTGAAGGAGATGTACAAGTTCGTACCGAGACAGCCACAGGATCAGAAGAACCTCTAACGATCCACCTCCAAGCTCGCAAACCTGGCAAGTCCGCACCCCTTACAGCAACTCTACGTAAGGACGCAATCAGCCTCTCAGCACAAGAAGAGCAAATGATAATCCGGCTGCCAAGGTCCGACCAAGCGCCAAGACCCATAACGGAGCCATTGACAATCAGGCTGCCTAGAGTCGGCCAACCACAAATAGAGAAGCTCAACACCTCCCTATCACGGACATCATGATCGACAACACATGCGGCTTCGAACGTATGTCATTCATGGATGGTTTCTTGAGGTACAACCAAATCAAGATGTCTCCTGACGACGAAAAGCATACATCATTCCAAACATCGATTGGCACATACTGCTACACAGTCATGTCTTTCGATTTAAAGAATGCTGGCACCACATATCAAAGAGCCATGAGTATCATCTTCAGAGACCACTTACGCAAGACTGTGGAGTGCTATGTTGATGACATCGCCGTCAAGAGTCGCTGTAGGGAAGACCATCTCCAGGATCTGAGGACGGTATTCGACCTGATATGAGCACACAACCTGAAGATGAATCCCACAAAATCTTTCTTGGGCGTATCCAGCAGAAAGTTCTTGGGTTTCATCATCACCGCCCAGGGTATCCATGTAGACCCTGAGAAGACGAAGGCAATCATGGAGATGGGTCCCCCGAGAAATCTCCGAGAACTTCGAGGCCTCCAAGGGAGGCTAGCTTACATCAGGAGGTTCATTTCTAACCTCTCCGGGCGATGTTGGCCATTCACCCATCTCATGAAGAAAGGCGTCTCATTCGTATGGGACGAAGAATGTCAGCATGCCTTCGACAACATCAAAGAATATTTGTCGAACCCTCCAGTCCTGGTGGCCACGGTTGCCGAGAAACCATTCCTGCTCTATGTACGAATAATGGAGCATTCCCTCGGTGCTCTGCTGGCACAAAACAACGATGCAGGCCATGAACAAGCCATATACTACCTCAGTCGAATGATGATCGAGCCAGAGCACCGATATACCGTCGTGGAAAAGGAATGCCTCGTCCTGGTGTTCGCCATTCAAAAGATGCGGCACTATGTCACAGGATAAACCATACATGTGATTTCACGAGTCAACCCTCTCAGGGTCCTCATGACTAGACCAGGGGCACTCAGCTCTCGCCTCGCTACATGGGCAATATTACTGTCCCCCTACCATATGATCTTCGTCCCACAAAAGGCTGTTAAAGGTCAAGCCCTGGCAGACTTTTTGGCAGCTCACCCAGGCTCGGAGTCGTCCAGAATATATAAAGGAATCGCAGATGAGGTCGTCGACTCGCATGCAACCTCTCACGATGATATATGGCGAATGTTCTTCGACGGTGCCTCAAGGATCGGACCTAAGGGCAACATCATCGTCGGAGTCGGGGTGGTGCTGGTTTCTCCTTTCGGATTGGTGATCAACCGCACTTACTCTCTCACAGAGCCCTGCTCTAACAATGTGTTCGAGTACAACGCTTTGGTCATCGGCCTCCAACTTGCAAGAGAGCTGGGGGTAGAATATCTTGAAGCATACGGCGATTCGCAGTTAATCGTCAATCAGATCCAGGGCTCATACAAAGTCCGCCATGAAGACATGATCCCCTATCACCAAATAGCGATCAACATCATCTCGTCGTTCGAGGGGTTCTTCATCGAACACGTTCCCAGACTCCGAAATATCGAAGCCGATGCCCTAGCTGGCCTTGCCGCTTCCCTAGCGGTTTCGAACTATGCTCGCCAATCAGTGGATGTGATAGGCCATGAACTGGTCTGTCCCAAGAATAATGTCCAATTCGTGGCAAGTTATTTTGCCCAGATGATTGACGAAGTCCCGGACTGGAGACAACCATTCATTGACTTCGTAGTCTACGACATCCTGCCCGAGAACCCGAAGAAAGCCACTTCCATCAGAAGGCGTTCTCTCAGATTCTTCTACAATACAGAGACGAAAATGCTGTATCGGCGATCCTACGATGGGCTACTACTTCGGTGTCTGTCGAATACAGAAGTCAAAGAAGCCGTACGCGAAGCTCATGACGGTGTTTGCGAGGCCCATCAGCCTGGCCCAAAATTGCAAGACCGTCTTCGCCGAATGGGCTACTATTGGCCCACGATGGTAGCAGATGCAGTAGACTATGCAAGAAAGTGCAAAGCCTGCCAATTCCATGCGGACTTCATCCACCAACCATCCGAATTTTTACATCCGACAGTAGCATCCTGGCCATTCGAAGCATGGGGAATGGATATCGTCGGTCCGATCACTTCGCCTTCTTCTCGAGGACACCGCTTTATACTTGCCATCACAGATTACTTCTCTAAATAGGCGGAAGCTATTCCGCTTGCAGAAGTCAAAACTTCAAACGTGATCAGCTTCCTCAAGTATCATGTCATCTATCGCTTTGGACTGCCCCGAAGGATCATCCACGATAATGGTCTGTAGTTCACAAGCCACGCCTTCTATCGGTTCTGCGACAAGCACCGCATCCAGAATATTGCTTCAACGCCATATAACCCTACAGCGAATGGGTTGGCAGAAGTATTCAACAAAACAATCATCAAACTTCTTAAGAAGTTCGTATCGTCCAACAAACGTGACTGGAACGAGAAGCTTGGTGAATGCTTATGGGCGTACCGTACTACAGTCCGAACAGCCACAGGGAACACACCATTCTTCCTGGTGTACGGGAGTGAGGCAGTTCTTCCATTGGAGACTCAAATACCCTCACTCCGCGTTGCCCTTACTTACCAATTGACGACGGATGATAACTACCGTCGCAGACTACAAGAATTGGAGGCCTTAGATGAAAAGCGCCTCCTGGCTCAGCAACGGATCGAGCTATACCAAGCACGCATCTCCGGAGCCTTCAACAAAAAGGTTAAAATCAGAATATTCCAAGTAGGCGATCTCGTTCTGGCAGTCCGGAGGCCGATGGTCATGACCCACAAAACTACCGACAAATTCTAGCCAAAATGGGAGGGTCCATTTATCATTGAGGCCGTATTCTCCAACGGTGCTTACCGCCTCGCAAAACAAAACAGAGACTTGCTCATGCTGCCTATCAATGGCAAGTTCCTGAAGAAATATTATGTCTAAACGACATATTCCAGATCATTGAGTCATGTACCCTCCCATACCGCTGAACTCACAATCTTCCAGATTATTGAGTTATGTACCCGCCGGTACCGCTGAACTCACATTCCAAAATTCTAGACTATTGAGTTATGTACCCACCGGTACCGCTGAACTCACATTCACAATCCCAGATTATTGAGTCATGTACCCGTTGATATCGCTGAACTCATATCCACAAAATTCCAGATCATTGAGTCATGTACCCTTCCGTACCGCTGAACTCACAATCTCCCAGATTATCGAGTTATGTACCCGCAGGTGCCTCTGAACTCACATCTCGGTCACTCTTTCAGATAGTAAGTCATGTATGACCATACCTCTGAACTTTCTTTCTGAAAGAGATCCTCCCTCATGATCTACTACCTGCACTCCCAGTGCACAAAAAGGATAACAGATCCACAAATTTCCAAAACGGCCATGTCCTCATTACCTCTGAGTCGTTTCACTTTTGCCAAAAACAAATCACCCCTTTACATAGAACTTCCATGTCCTCATTACCTCGGAGTCGTTCTATGTACCCTCCTTCATTGAGCCCACTCCTGCCATGTCCTCATTACCTCTGAGTGGGAAGGCTCCGTCGAAGAAACCTTCATGCTTGCCATGTCTTCATTACCTCTGAGTAAGTATGTTGATTCCCTTTCGACTTATTATCCGTACCCACAACCAGAGTACGCCAAGGATAATAGGTCCATAAATATTCTCCGTCGAGTCCACTCCTACCATGTCATCATTACCTCTGAGTAGGAAGACTCTACGATAAAATCCTCATGCTTGCCATGTCCTCATTACCTCTAAGTAAGTATGCTGATTCCCTTTTGACTTATTATCCGTACCCACAACCGGAGTACGCCAAGGATAATAGGTCCATAAATATTCTCCGTCGAGTCCACTCCTGCCATGTCCTCATTACCTCTGAGTAGGAAGACTCCACGACAAAACCCTCATACTTGCCATGACCTCATTACCTCTGAGTAAGTATGTTGGTTCCCTTTTCACCCTATTATCCATATCCTAAGCCAGGGTATGCCAAGGATAATAGGTCCACAAATATCCTCCGTTGAGTCCACTCCTGCCATGTCCTCATTACCTCTGAGTAGGAAGACTCCACGGTTAAACCCTCGTACTTGCCATGTCCTCATTACCTCTGAGTAAGTATGTTGGTTCCCTTTTTATCCTGTTATCCGTATCCTAAGATAGGGTACGCCAAGGATAATAGGCCCACAAATGTCCTTTGCTAAGTCTCTTAATACAGGCCCACCATTCCTCATCATGCCCCGGGAGCCCAGCTGCTCCATGGTATTCTCTCTCCCGATATCCGGAACGTCCATGGTCACCTTGCCGTGGAACTGTTCTAGGTATCCCCAATCAAACTTGTTATCCGTACCTAAAACCAAGGTATGCCAAGGGTAACAGGTCCACAAATAAGTCCCCCCATTCGGGGCAAACGCCACCATAACACCACAAGCACAACAAGCAGTACAAATAAAGGGTAAAATAAAACATACTCTTTTATTTGGAAGCCAAAAAGTATTACATGTTTTGGGACCACATCCCTCTCAAAAATAAAAGAAAAGGAGAACAGAAATAAAAGAAGAAAAGGCCGACTATGATTCGGCATTACACAACTCCAGGAGGCGGTTTCTCACTAAGGTGGTCCCCCGTTCAAGCCGTTGTCTAGCTCGGCGCTTAGCCTCCTGGGACGACCGCTCCCCATTATCCAAGTCCATGAGTGCCCGCCAGTCGTCTTCCAACTTCTTCAGGGCAATTTCTAGGTCAGTCGAAGCTTGATTAACTCTGTCAGCCTCCTGGATAATTAGCCCCCTGTCGATACGGGCAGCCTCGAGCTCAGACTCAAAGAAAGCTAACTTCCTCTAAAGCTCAAGGATCTGCTCCCGCGTGTCAGTGATCCCGCGGGAGGCAGTCGCTTCCCAAGCCGTAACATCTTCACTCTCGTGGCTCAATTGATCATATCGATCAGACAGATCGCGGAGGTCCTTCAGTATGGCCGGCCTGGTTTTATCCCGAGCGGCCCTTGCCTTCTCTACAGCAGCTGTGAGGGAACCATGCTCCTGATCTATAGCAGTAGGCAGATCAGCCTGCCGTAATGCCTGAAGCTGGGACACCAGCTGATCAGTCTCCAGTAATTTTGCCTCCAGAAGTGCAGCCACCCCTGCCCCACCGGGAAGGGCCTTAAGGATATCAATTTGACCCTGGGCGCATTGTCGGGCCAAGACGAAAGAGGTCCCTCTTTCCACAGCAGCCTCTATCCCCCTTTTCAAGTGACGATAAAAGCTGTCGACCACATCCTGTAACGCTTCGTCCAGGACCTCTGTAGAGGACGACGTCAGAGGAAGCGTGGCCGGCAACATCGAAGGAGTTGTGCTAGAACTTGCCACCAAGGGAACAAATTCCGAGCAGAATGATGTGCGGATAACGGCTAATTTTTCCTCTGCCACCCGAAGAGCCTGGACACTTGGAAGGGCGGAGAGGTCGACTCTCGGAGCCACCCAAGCAGAGGAAGACGCAAGGACCATTGTCCCCTGCCCCGGCTGTCCCATCACCTGACTTGCCGAACTCGAGCCCGCGGGAGGCCCATCAAGACGAGCCGGAAGGGGAGGGGGTACGCTACTCTCCACCAGTGCCCCTTCGGCAGAGTCTGTCTCAACAAGGGCCATCATCAGCACTGAAGAGGCAGGACCTGCATGTCCATAACAACAGTCAATCGACGTGACCTGAAGGATGTGATGATAGAGCAGATAGGCCTCCTCACAAGTTAAGATTTGACTTATCTTACCAAGGGAGGAGCATGGAGGTTACAGCTCGCTCGCAGCTAGCATGGTCTCCTCACCCGCGATCTCCAAGTTAAATTCGGCCGGCTCCTCTGTCCCAGTCACCTCGAAGGGAGAGGCAACTCGATCAGCATTATCTTGATGGAATTCAGCAATTTCAGGAGCAGGCTCACCGGAGCCCCCATTATCCTAAATTACGACCTCGACAACTTGAGATTCCTCTTCTTTTGACATCTACAGGAGTGAAGGAAGATGATTAAAATCAAAGCTAGAAGAAAGAAAGAACCGGTAGCGACTTGTTTACCTCTGATGCGGGGTCAACTTCCTCGTCTCTTTTCCTGATAGTTAACTTACGGTGTCTGGTCACAGCCAGTTTCCGGGAGCGAGGAATACCGCCAACATGAGAAATTTGCCTGCTACGCTTTCGTACAGGGCCTGGTGCAACGGGTGGCTGATCTGCCGCCATTTTATCTGGCAAAACAGGCGGCTGATCCGCCCCAACATCTTCCAACGGAAGGGAAGAATCATCTGCATCATGCTCGTCGCCCTCATCATCCGCAGTAGTGGAGTCCGAATCTGGCACTTCGACTCTATTCTTCCTCTTCCTCGTCTTGGCCCCCTGGGACCTCTCCTCCAGGCCGGTACCGATAATAAAACTGGCACCCGGGTTAAAACCGACAGATAGTTTGTTCGCCATGACATGGTACAGAGCTGCCATATACAAGATCTCTACCGGCACCTTAATATCAGGGACCGAGAAAATGGTACGGGTATGGAATACATCATAGTAGTGCCAGGCCCTGATGCCGTCAAGAAGGCTACCTTCAAAACCCAGACAAGAGCTGGGACTGTCTAGAAAAAGCTGGCTGTATCCAAATTGTCGGGCAAACCTGCTGGGCAGATAAGGCTCCAGAAAGACAGTATTGCGGTTGCAATACACCAAATGAGCAGGGTGGATGTTAAGCAGCCACAGGAGCATCTGGCCATCCAGAAGCTGAGGGGGCCCAATACCATCGAGATGTACAGCCACTATTTTTTCAGCAGTAAAACGAGGGACAGATACGAAAACATTGTACATATCTGCCCTCGCCAGCGCCATTCGGCAAGCGCGCATGGTCTCGTACTCCCAAGACTCATTACGATAACGAAAGATAAAAGCATCGTCGTCAGTTACGCCATCTTCAGAGCCCGGTCTCATCAAAGACGGATAATGCATCAGCAGCCACCCCATCAGATAATGATAGGGCAGCTCAGTCCGTTCAAAATCTTTTGTCACATCGCGGGCGATGACCTTGGACGTGAAAGTGCGAAGGCCACGGTGTATGCTACACACCATGGCCGGAAGAAGAGCTAGCTTGACTCGCGAAACTAACTTCACAGCCAGAAGGATAAAATTACGACTGATCCTTTCAATAGAACCAGCTCCTCCCGAGACTACACAATTTTGCAGCCATACCATCAAAAATCCTGCCAGGAGCGCCTTCTCTGACAGTTCTTGGGTATCCTGATAAAAATAACCAAAGGAGTCAGTTTTACTCCTGAATCTGTCACTAGTGGTGGCTACCCTCTTGGCCGATGACACCAAAGTTTGAACCGCCTCCCGGGATTGAGGACGTCAGGAAGTAACTCGACCTGAGTCACCCGTCGTAAAGAGATAGCGCACCCAGTCCTTGGTGTGGGGAGCATTCCCTTCCGAGCTGCTGTCCTTTTTGGCTATCTGCTGACATGTGCTATAGTGGCACAATATCTCTTGATAAATAGCCACGAAGCCTGGATACCGTCCCTCCAACTCTTTGAACTCCTCATTCGTGGGAGTGTACGCCTCAAAAGCTTCGTCCCCCAAGGAAGCTTAGAGACCGCATGCATTTTGTGGAGCGCAAGCCCCATTTCCCCTACGGGTGTATAGAAGGTTCCCGTACGGCAGTTATACATCTCCAGCAGAGATATGAATAATCTCTTGTTTATGGGCAAGCCATGGCTGGTGCCCCGAATAGCATGATAAAGACCAATCTCACACATGAAGGCCTTATACTTTCGCAAGATCCACGTAGATAGATTGGTCCATGAGGGAATGGGGTGTATCCAACTCGGGAGCGCCAACCAGCCAATGGGATAGGAGCCCTTCCGAGCAAGTTGGTTCATAAAAGTGTCGGCTGCAGAAAACGTAAAATTGGGACCCGGCACATTCAAGAAAGTACCTGGGGCCAATCCCATTACAGAACGGCTGGTGTGCACCTTACCCGCACACACTGACTTCATACTGTTGTTATAATGGATGTCTCCCACAAACAACCCACTTCGGGTAGGAGTTAAAGACTCCTCCATCTTCCGGTCCAATGGGAGCATATTGAACCAAGATAGTAGGAAGTGACGCTCCATTTGGGGGCTGTGGATCGCCATCCCATTAGAAACAAAACTCCAGTTCTCTGACACATCCAGAACTTGACTATTCTTCACAGTCAAGGCGTCTCCGAAGAAGAACGCAGGCTTCAATTATTCTCCTTCTAATTTCCTCGAGTTCATCATAGCATTGAAAAAATAGAAAGGCTGGTTCTTGAGGGCATTCAATCTCGCCGGAGGCTCGTCACTAGGAAACTGGTCCGCCACATGCCTAACTATATGGTCGTACCTATAGCCCAGAACAGCTTGGGCACGACCTACCAGGAGTTCTTCAGCAGCATTAACCGGCAAATTCACTGAAAAGAAGACAGAAGAAAATAAGTTAAAAAGACGAATAAAAAGAACTGACGGGTGTTTTTCGAGCTTATGCGGCTCCAACTTAACGAAGCCTCATGCGACTCAAGCTCAGAAGAACACTTATGTGGCTCCAACTCGATGAAGCCTCATGCGGCTCAAGCTCAGAAGAACACTTATGCGGCTCCGTTCAGTGAAGGTTCATGCGGCAGTGCTCTCATAGGGCCCTCAGAGTTCGGATAAGTTCGTGCGGACCACGTGACAGATAAATTGGTACGAATCTATGCGGCTCAGCGTAGCTTATACAGCTTCGTTGGAGAAGCGCGTATGCGGTCACAGTGGCAATTCTTATGCGGCTCGCGGTTCGGCCATAGGATGAACATACGGCTCACGTGAAGATAAAGGCTCGCGCATAAAGCATACGACGTAGCCATAGCAGTTAGGGTTAACTCACATAACGTCCTTACCAGCAATAGGGGAATGGACGTCAGGGTGAACAACGGGTACGTCGGTTGGTGGAGAAGCGGCCACAGTCGAAGTAGAAGCAGCCTTCTTGCCCTTCGCCGTCGTAGTCGACGAGGATGCCGCCTTCTTACCCTTCGCCGCGACGGTCTTCTTGGGAGCCATTGATGATTGAAGAAGAAGAGAATAACAATCGGGATAGGGAAAGTTCGAAGCAAAGGAGAAAGTAAAGAAGTTTTCTCTCTTAGAATCCTCTTATTTATATGAGGACAAAAGAGGGGGACACGTAGACTAATAACCGCCTCGAGGAAAGACGAAACCGACTCCTCGGATTTCGCCCCTCTCTCATAAAGGAGATTCACCCAGGGCATAAAATCCAAAGATTTAATGAGCCGACCCTTGGGATTACCTCTAAAGACGGCACTAAAACAAATTAAAGGCAATTAAAGACAAGCACACGTGGCAAGGAGCTATGCGGCCAGAAAGTCCCTGCAGCTAACTGACCAATACGGCTGAGGAGGCTATGCGGCTGGGACATCCATGTGGCAAGGACATCATATGCGGCCAGAAGAGTTTATACATAGCCATGCTTCTTATTCAAAGTATTTCAATTTTGTAAATTAAAAACTTTGAAGGGGGTCTTGTAGAAGCATAGAAAAGAATAAAGAAAGATCCATGCGGCCAAGGATCCCCATGCGGCTCAGAGAGCTCATGCGGCTCAGGGACCCATGCGGCGCAAGCGTCTATGCGGCTCAGAGAGGAGCCACGTGGTCCTCAACAGCTCTTCCCTTTGTCTTCTACCGCATTTAATGCCTTGACGGATGACAGCTCTGACCAATGACAGAAAGATGCAATAATGACTCTGTCATAATGGCAGACTCCTAGGGAAATGAAGGAGATCTCTGACACAATCCCCCAAAACCCAGAAACCTTCATGCGTCCTTGACACGTGTACAGTCGCATGCGGCTCAGACAGAGGCCACCCATGCGGCTCAGGCAGAAGCTATCCCATGCGGTTCACGAGAACTACCCCATGTGGCTCAAGCAGAGGACTATCTCCATGCGGCTCACGAGGACTATCTCCATGCGGCTCACGAAGAAGGCACCCATCATGCAGTCACCTACGCTCATGCGGCTCAGATCACCACCATGCGGTTCAAATGTTCAGGGGCCACTCCCAAGCAGCCTTGACACGTGGCCAGCCTTATGCAGCTCAATGGAGAGTAGTCCTCATACGGCTCAGATTTTCTAAGTGGCTCACAGTTAAGACACGTGGCATGATAATGGGACACGTGGCATCAAATCGACCGAAATCCATCAGCAAATCCCAATAAAATATTGGTGATCAAATCAGATCATTTGCAATCAAGCAAATCAATGACACGTGGCTGGAAATCTGAGATTGGCATAACAAATCATGGGGATTTATGTCAATCATCATTAATTACCCATAAAGATTTGATACAATCACATTAATTGCCCAGATCCATTATATTCAAGATGAGCGGCCCAGATTCATTGATCCTTAGCCACCGTCTTTTAAGAATGGGCAATCATTGCAAAACCCTAATGATGCCCGCACTCTTATAAATAGCAAGTGCCATTCCCTTGCAGGAGGAGAGACGGAGAGACAGACAGAGACGAGCAGAGAAAGAGAGAGCACACCCCCTCGGATCCAGAGAGAATAAAGAGAGCATTTCTTCATCAGCGCCAAGTACTTCTTCTACAGAGCTAAGGCTGCACCCGATTGTCCAAGGAGTAATGCAGAGCTGCCGTCACTTTCCCGAGCCTCTACCGTCACCCCCCAGAATCTAAAATAAACAATTGTAGTTAGATTGCTGTACGTAGGTTTTTGTCCCTAGGCTTTCTTTGTACAAGCGAGTTTGTATTGTGAAGTAAAAGTTCAGTCCTTCGATAATTGTTCTCTTCTTTTATATTTTATGGCAAACAGTTATGACCTAAAAAGCAATAAAGGCCTGAACTACGGCAAGGGTCGACGTCTTTCTCTCCGGCTTCCAACGCCTAAAGGAAAGCCGCAGGACTACGATCATCAAACTCGACTGGGGGTGGGCTATGTCACGCCGTCGTCAACTCCAGAGAATTCGGAGGCAGAAGAAGCAGAACATTCTCACTCGTCCGAAGCATCAACTTTGAATTCCGATACCAGTATCGGATCAGTCTTCAAGAAAGTGCTATCAGCCAACATGACATCTGCACAATCTCAAGAAGATAAAGGCGAAGACCAAATGCCAGAATTCTTCGAAGAAGAATCCTGGGTTCAACGCCTAGGAGAACAGTAGGAGTCTCGTTTTGAATTACGCGAACCCCCTACCGAAGACGAAGTCAAGTAGATCGACCTTGGGGATGGATCTTCTTCTAAACCCATCTTCATCAGCAAAAGCCTAATAGGAGAAGATCGACAATCTTTAATCCAGCTGGCTAAAGAATATATCGATGTCTTCGCTTGGAGCTACGAAGATATGCCGGGACTTGATCCCCAAATTGTGATGCATAGGCTTGACATCTTACCTGATGCCAAGCCTATAAAGTAACAACAGTGACATTTTTGTCCTGACATCATGAACGCTATCGATCAGAAAGTAGACAAACTCCTGACCAGCGGATTCATTCATGAAGAACAACACCCGAATTGGGTGGCCAACGTCGTCCCTATCACCAAGAAGAATGGGAAGATACGAGTCTGTATCGACTTCAGGAATCTTAACACTGCTTGCCCGAAGGACGAATTCCTACTACCAATCACCGACGTGATGATCGACAACACATGTAGCTTCGAACGCATGTCTTTCATGGACGGGTATTCGGGCTACAACCAGATCAAGATGTTCCCGATGACGTAAAATACACGTCATTCAGGACTCCGGAGGAGGACTTCTGCTACACAGTGATGCCCTTCGGCTTGAAGAACGCTAGTGCAACATACCAGCGAGCTATGAGCACCATCTTCTGTCAGCATCTTTGTAAGACAGTCGAATGCTATGTTGATGACATCGCAGTCAAGAGCCGTCTCAAAGGAGATCACCTACAAGACCTTAAGACAGTCTTTGATCTCATGCGAACGCATCAACTCAAGATGAACCCCGCTAAATCCTTCCTTGGGGTTTCTAGCAAAAAGTTCTTAGGCTTCATTATCACGGCGAAAGGCATTCATGTCGATCCCGAGAAGACCAAGGCCATCCTTGACATGGACCCTCCGAAGAACCTCTGAGAACTTCGAGGCCTGCATTGGCGCCTGGCATACATCTGGAGGTTTATGGCAAACCTTTTCGGAAAATGTCAACCCTTTATCCAGCTCATGAAGAAGGGAGTCTCTTACAGCTTTCGACGACATCAAAGCTTACTTGACGAGCCCGCCAGTCCTTGTGGCACCCGTCGTCGACAAACCATTTCTCCTCTACGTTCGTGCCATGAATCATTCCCTTGGCGCTCTGCTTGCTCAGAACAGCGATACAGGCTATGAGCAAGCTATCTACTATCTTAGTAGAACACTGATCGGGGCCGAATACCGGTACAACCCTGTTGAAAAAGAGTGTTTGGCTTTGGTATTTGCCATCCAGAAGACTCGCCATTATATCTCAGGCCAGACAATTCATGTCATCTCTCGAGTCAATCCACTCAGAGTTCTCATGACGAAACCAGGGTCATTAAATTCCCGGCTAGCTACATGGGCAATCCTGTTAATGCCATACAACATGGTGTTTGTTCCACAAAAAGCCGTCAAGGGTCAGGCTTTGGCCGACTTTTTAGCTGTACACCCCATCCCAGAGTCCTCCAGACTCTATGAAGACATCCCGGATGAGGTCCAAGAATCAAACGTCACCGAAGAAAGCTCCGTCTGGCAGATGTTTTTCGATGGCGCTTCAAGAACAGGCCCCAAAGGCCAAATCATCGCAGGAGTGGGGGTAGTCTTAGTCTCCCCCGATCAGCTAGTCATCCAGCGTGCCTACTCCCTTTCGAAGCCGTGCTCCAACAATGTTGCTGAGTACAACGCACTCATCATGGGACTCCAGCTGGCGCAACAGCTGGGGGTGGATCATCTGGAAGCCTACGGCGACTCAAAACTCGTCGTTACTCAGGTTAGAGGGCACATACGAAGTTTGCCATGAAGATCTGATTCCTTACCATGAGGTTGCATTGAACATCGTTTCAACCTTCACCAAGTTCTTCATCGAACATGTACCTCGTTTACAAAATCTGGAGGCTGACGCTCTGATTGGCCTCGCAGCCTCATTGGCAGCACCCCTCGGGACTCAACACTACGTAATGGTAGTTGGTCGAGACTTGGTCTGTCCTAAGAACAACCTATGCTCACAAATTGCCCATGCCGTGTCAACGAGTGCTGGTATTAATGTCCGAGACTGGAGATTCCCGTTCATCGACTTCGCTGTCTATGAAATTCTTCCGGAGGACCCGAAAGAAGCTGTCTCAGTCAGGAGGCGCTCCCTTCGATTCTATTACGATACGGCTACTAAAATGCTGTACCGACGCTCTCACGATGGACTTCTCCTTCGATGTTTATCCAATGAGGAAGAAGCCCAAGCCCTTCGAGAAGCTCACGATGGAACCTGTAGGGCCCATCAACCTGGACCTAAGTTGCAGGATCGACTGCGACGCATGGGCTACTATTGGCCAACCATGGCAGCCGATGCTGTCGACTATGCTAAAAAGTGCCATACGTGCCAGCTTCACGCTGACTTCATCCATACGCCGTCAGAACCACTACATCCTACGGTCACCTCCTGGCCCTTCGAAGCCTGGGGCATGGACATTATAGGACCGATCACCCCTCCTTCATCGAGGGGACACCGCTTCATCCTAGCCATCACCGACTACTTCTCCAAATGGGTAGAAGTAGTTCCACTGGCGGAAGTGAAGTGCTCTAGGGTGATCAGCTTCATCAAGCACCATGTCATCTACCGTTTCGGGATACCTCAGAGGATTATCCACGATAACGGACCTCAGTTCATCAGCCATGTTTTCAGCAGATTCTGTGACAAGAATCGTATTCAAAATGTGGTATCAACCGCCTACAATCCGGCAGCAAACGGATTGGTCGATGCGTTTAACAAGACTATCGTCAAGCTAGTCAAAAAGGCCGTGTCATCCAACAAACGTGACTGGGACGAAAAGCTCGACGAATGCCTTTGGGCCTACCGCACAACGGTACAGACTCCGACGGGCAACATACCATTCTCCCTGGTCTACGGGAGCGAAGCGGTACTGCCTCTCGAAATCCAGATACCCTCACTCCGTGTAGCAATCATAAATTAACTCACAGAAGAAGATAATCAACGCCGCCATTTGCCAGAATTGGAGGCACTTGACGAAAAGCGTCTCCTGGCTCAATAACGTATCGAACTCTATCAAGCCCGTATATCACAGGCTTTCAACAAAAAGGTCAAGCAGAGGACTTTCCAAGTAGGCGACCTGGTTCTGGTATTCAGAAGGCCGATGGTGTTGACTCACAAGACACTAGGAAAGTTCGAGCCCAAGTGGGAAGGACCTTTCATCATAGAGACGGTATACTCAAACGGTGCCTACCGTCTCGCCAAATCCAATGGGGACTTGTTCATGATGTCTATCAACGACAAGTTCCTAAAGAAGTACTACTTTTGACATCCTTTAGACTTGTACTTCTATCTCCACCCAACAAGGGAGTCTCTGGACCCAATCATCAGGGCTCACGTACACCTCCCGTAAAATCTTACGCTTCTGGAACCCAGCTGTTCCATAGCGTTCTATCATCTAGTAGAGGGACAACCACGTCTACATTACCTCTGAGTTGTTCCCCTACACCCTACAAAGCGGAATCTTATGCTCCGTAGGACGACGCTACCCATCATGTTTACCACTTCCACATTACCTCTGAGTAAACATCCCGTACTGACAACCCCTGCGTTGTCGTATATTGATCGCAGAACTTCCACGTCCATATTACCTCTGAGTAGTTCTGCGTATTCACCTAGAGTCATTCCTACCACGTCCATAACACCTCTGAGTAGGAATATTCTATCATTTGAATCCTATATTTGCCACGTCCACATCACCTCTGAGCAAACATGTCGGTTCTCTCAAACTTATTATCTGTACCTAAAAACCAAGGTGTGCAAAAGATAATAGGTCCACACAAATCATCAAGTTCATGACAAACAAAAATGAATACACCACAAAAAACCCTGTATTTTTTATTCAAAAATAAAAGATTACACCCCCAGCAAGAGTTGCAAATTACAAAAAAAAGAAGAGATTACAATCCCTAAACATCCCCGGGGTTGGCCGAAAGCTCTTCAATCCGATGCTTCAAGCCTGCTGCCCGAGTCTCTACAGTCGCCAGGACCCGGCGTTCGGCTTCTTGACGCATCGTTTCTATGGCCTCATGAGAAGTGTCATCCTCATGCTTCTCGTCCAACTGCTGCCGCTGCTGAGCCAGAGTAAGAGCCCGGCGCGTGAAAGTTGCTTCCTCCTCCTTAGATGCTACATGTTCAGCCTGGACTCGTTCAGCATCTAATAAGAGTTGGGCCCGCTGGTCTTCAAGGAGGCGAATCTTGGCATCAACCTCCGCTATATTAGCATCCAACGCGGCCCGCAACTCCACCTTCTTCTACGTGGACTGAGATAGCCTCTCCACCGCAGCCTCAGTTTCAGCCACCTCGCATTCCCAGACACCCACGGTGGCCTGATAAGAGGACTCAATCTCAGCAATCAACTTCTCCATTTTTGCGTCTATCAGGGCGGAGAGATCATTTTGCTGGATACGCTGAAACTCGAAAAGTAGCTGGTCCAGCTCAGTCACCGAGGTCTCCAGAATCTCGGCCATATGATCATGGCCCTGGTGGAGACGTATCAGACCGATGTGTGGAAGCGCCATAGATTTTGCCATCACGAAACTCCCATTGGCGTTCATCACTGTCGATACACCCTTCTGCAGCATCTTGTACACTGCCTCAACGATGAATTTCACCTACTCATCCGCATCCGCCAGCACTTGTGGTGTCATGGCAGGAGTTGGAGGAGCTGCTCTAGATGGCGGACCTGAAGAGGACCCGCCAACCTCAATCTATGAGGCTTGAATGTCGACCTCAGCAGACCCTCCCGTACCAGGAACTTGAATTCCACTACTAGCTCGAGATGCCAAGAGAGCGGAAGGAGTTGGGTGGGGTGTCGATATCGTCCCCCAAGTCGAAGAAGCAACAGAGGGCTCCTGCACCAGCAAGCCCTTGCCCTTTTCCGTCTCAAAGGGACTATCAACATCCGGGGTTGCCTCCTCCACCACCGAGGCGCAACCTGTAACCAGCGCGGAGCCTTCCTCTGGCAAGCTAACTGGATCAGCTCCCGTTTCCTGGCGGGGCACGTCTTCTGGGGTCGGGCTCGGCAGACGAGTCTCTCCCTCATAATCGAATCCCTCCACGGGGACCAAAATTGTCGCTACCTCCCGGTCGGCAGCCACCTCAGCCTCCATTGCTGAGCCTGGGGTAGGGCTCGACAACGCTACAACCGACCTTCCCTCATCATGACAAGGCGGGGAATCAACCCTCTCATCTGTTTCAATCACGTCTGTTGCCCTCGTAACTGATTCACGCATCTCTAGAGGAACGTCATCTGAAGACGACGAACTCCACTCCACTACTTCATCCGGAAGCCCCGTGTCTACTGGACCCTCAACGTCCAAGGCCCCCACGGCGGCTTGTACCACTCCAAGAACTGCTTTAACCTCAGCTTTCCTTCCTACAGAATCTAGAGATACTGGAGTCTCCACAACAATGACATCGTCTGGGTTCTCCTCCTCGGGAGACATCACAATCGGCGAAACACGCTCTTCCGATGAGCCCGCCACCTCTTTTGGCCTGCTGCCACCAGATTTTGGAGTACGGGGTCTCCTTTTTAGCAGATCCTACAAAAAGAAAGCATAGGTCACAAGAAATGTTGAACCTAACCAGACTATATGGGACATCCTTACCTCCGCAGGTGCTGAATCCGATGACACTGTCGGTGACAATGCCTTCTTCTGCCTCTTTGGCGTGGAAGAGCCAGTCTCTGTGTCAGCACGTCTTTTCGGTTGATCGACCGAAGGTTCTCCCTGACCCCCTGTGGATACGGCAGGGGTACCTCGATAACCCACCTCTGGCGGACGGTATGATCGAGCCTTCGCCAATATGTTTCCGGTCACCGCTAACTGAGTGTCGGCAATGAGACTGGTCTCCCTATCATATTCGGGGGGCACGACATTCATAACACAATAAAATTTGGCGGCCGAAAAAAGAATCGGCGGCCGCAGATTCTGGATGGGCAGCATAAAGCGAGCTCCGGTACATCCGGCATTGTAGTAATGCCAAGCTCGTGCACCATCCAACAAACTTTCAGTATACCCCAGGTTAATACTGGGGTTGTCCAATATCAACTGAGCATAGCCGAATTGTCGTACAAAATGGCTCGGCAAATTCGGTTCCAGGTAACACTGGTTCCTATTCCAGTACACCAGATAGGACGGCCGGATACTCTGCAACCAACAAAATCCCTATTTCGGCAGAGTGATCGCATCCTCACCAGAGTCTTCCAAATCTTGGTCAGCCTCAAAATTTTTAAAGATGTGACTGACCTTGACGATCTTCCACCCCTGAAGGTAAGACAAGACTCTCCTGCAGACGGGGACGGCGATGTACAACCACTTCCACTTGTAGAAGCGGCGGATAAAGGCATCACCTTCAACGTAATCCTCTTCAGGACCTGGACTCATCATGTTCGGGTGATGCAGAATCAACCATCCCATCAGATAATGGAATGGTAGCTCGGCCCGGGGAAAGTTGTCGTTCCTACCTCTCCCATGGATCACATCATCAGCAAAAGTCCTCAAGTCCCGTAACAAGTTGCACACCATCGCAGGAAGGAGAGCCAAAGGGCGACCAAAAACTAATTTCACTGCCGGCAAAATGAGGTTCCGGTTTGCCCTCTCCACAGAGCCAGATCTGCTTGAGAACACATAATCCCGGAGCCATATCATCAAGTATGCAGACAATACTGCCTTAGATGACATCCGGTGCACACAGTGCCAGAAACAGCTGTACGCATCTTCGCCACTCTCATTTGAACGGAGGGCCCTCTCGTCCAGTCGACTCATTTCGGAAGTTACTTCCGCGGGTTTCAGCCCCTGCGGAGTCGTAAATCGGATCTTTGAGGGGTCCGCCAAATCCTGCTTGAAGACGTAATCCCTCCAAGCAGTTACATGAGGCTGAGACTTGCCCTTGTCCTTCCGTTGCATCAGATAATGATGGCTCGCCACCTCTTTGAAAACAGCCATCATCTCCGGGTCCTTCCTTTCCAGAACGACGATCTCTTCGTTTGAGGGAAAGTATTCCTCGTACGGTTCCGAGCTCCAGGGAAGCTTGGACACCTCGTACATCTCATGGAGAGCCAGTCCCAACTCCCCTACTGGAGTAAAGAAAGTGCCAGTCTGGGTATTGAACATCTCCAAGAGCGCAAGAAACATATGCTTGTTGAGATCCACGCCGGCCTGTGTGGCACGGATAGCGGCCGTCAGACCAATCTCTTTAAGCTCAGTCTTGAACTTCGATAACACCCAAAGGGTCAACTCGTCCCACTTCAGCACGTGGTGACACCAACCTTCAACCCTAAAGCTACCTTTCGGATACATAACCAGCGATGTTAGCATCCGATTTGCAAAGGTCGAAGCACTAAAGGCAAATGTGTCATTAGGGACCTCACTATAAAGGCTCCCAGGACACAAAGTTCGGCAACTGAATGAGGGACCGGCTCGCGAGGCGGCCAAGGTATCCCTTTGATTCGAAGTAACGTCAATCGAAAGAGTACCCCCCACTGCCCCTCCTTGAGAAGGAGTAAGTTCCCATGACATCCTTCTCTTGGAAGCTAAACGGTAGAAGGTCGTCAGCGGCAATTGGCGTTCGAGTTGTCGCATGTACAGAACCATGCCCTTCGCAGAGAAGAACCAGTCTTCCTTGATCTTCAGTATCTTCTCCTCGGTGGAGATCAGTCGGTCACCGAACAGAAAGACAGGTTTCAAGAAGGTCACATCCTCAGACTCAGCAGATTCCAGCTTGCCGCTCTCCATCATACTCTGAAGGAAAACAGGAGACTGATTCTGAATTTGCAGCATTCTCTCGGGTGGCTGATTCAGTAGGATACCAGCTTTCGCAGGATTAATAACTTTCTCGTCAAAATCAACTCCCATCTGACAAAGAGAAGCATCCAGAAGGACTTCGTTCAGCAAAGGGATAGTCATCGACACTGACACAGCAAAAACAAAAGTCAGGCAAAAAGCTTTAAGAAGACAGAGTGTATTAAGCAGCCTGGCACATCATCAAGGTTTAAACCCATGCACGTCAGCTTTTGAGCTGCATCACATCATCAGGGTTTAAACCCATGCGCGTCAGCATTCGAGCTTCGACGCATCATCAGGGTGTAAACCCATGCGCATTAGCAGTAAAACCTCGGTACATAATCAGGGCCTAAACCTATGCGCATCAGCGAAATAGCCTCGGCGCATCATCAGGACAGAAGTCCATGCACGTCGGCAGCAAAGAGTTAGGGCACAACACTCAGCCATGTGCTCCAAACTCGTCTAAAAAGGTTGAAAGATGACACCCACCCATCACCGCAGGCCGAACGTCGGCCGGAGTCACAATGGTGACAGGAACGTCCTCCTCGACGAACTCCGCAAGCTCCTTCCCCTTGCCAGCACCGCGACGAGGAGTTTTGGGAGCCATTTCTTGAAAGAAGAAAGTTAGGGTTTTTCAAAAGAAGAACTCTAAAAAGAAAGAAAGCAAAGAGAGGAAGAATTCTCTCCCTCGCCATCTCACACCTATTTATAGGCCCAGTCGCACGCGTGAATCGATGAAGTGTGACCTCAGCCGCCGCTTCGGGTTCTGTGAGGAGATAACTGCAAATAAATCTAAAAAGATCATCATTAATCTTCTTGGTTATCTAAGCGTCATCATTCGTATTTACTGAGAGGAGCATGCGCCCCATCACTGATACGCGGAGTAATCATGCGCCCGAACAGTCATGCGCCCCGTAGAAGATGCCATCATGCTTCTTATTCAAAGTATTCCAAAACTTGACAAAAAAGTTTTGAAAACTTTGAAGGGGGTCTTGTAGAAGTATGGAATTTCAGGACCAGAAATCCTATGCGCCTAACATCATATGCGCCAGGGAGCTCAGATAAAGTACTTGGCACAACAAAGCATAGACATTAAAAGAAGACTTTTACTTTCGTATAAAAGTTTGTTACATGTCTTAAAAACAGCTATACAAAGGAAAATTTCTACAAAGAAAAGACCCTGAGTCTACAGCTAGGCGCAACAACCACCATGCGCCCTCAAACAGGCGCATCCCGCCATGCGCTCCCCAGCCAGGTGCATCTCTTCAGCAGCTCAGTTATGTGCATCTCTTCAGCAGCTCAGTTATGTGCATCCCTTCAGCAACTCAGTTATGTGCCGTCCTTCAGCGCCCCACAGGCGCATCGTGAAGTCTCAGCATATGCGCCATCAAATGCTTGACTAATGAAGCATTTATTGAGCAGAACGAGGGTGGACAATCAACCCTCTAGCTGGAGGAAGAGCTCTCCGCAATTGATCCGCGACAAAAGAAGGCTTTCAACACAACAAGAGTGGACAACACCCACTCTGACAGAAGAAAGAGCCTCCAAAGCCGTAGCACCGTAATTCCGATCTGCGGCTCTCCCAGCATAACGGAGACGATGCTCGAGCATCCCAATCTTTGGATGCAACAGGCACCTTTTGCCTGCCTCAGAAGCCATCGACTCCGACTTTTGGATGTAACAGTCACCTTCAAGTGCATCAATGAAGACCATGCTTCGCATCTTTACCCTCGGGAGCATCTCATCAACATAATGTGCTCGAGTAAACAAGTTCATTCTGGGAGGACGTGAGAGAACGAGAAGCAAACCCTCTCCATGCCACTATTTATAGGCCGGGCAAATCAAACCCTTGTGCCAAGTGGCTGGCTCTCCGAATCCCGTGCAATGAATTTACATTAATGGTGATGAACCTGACGCTTCGAATTCAGCCGAGTCAAGAACGGCTATTTAAAGCACTCGAAGAACGTAACAGTCGAGCCCATAAAGATGTGTCATACAAAGTGGATACGCCGGCCAGACCGCGTATCATACTGACGCGCCCAGTGCCCATCAGCCTCATAAGGATGCGCCCCCATGCGTCCCCATGCGCCTAGTAGAATGCCGATCGATGCGCCCACTCAACAACCCATCACCTGTCAAAGAACATTAAATGCTGAAGTCTGACAGAGTTGGCAGCACGTCCCCCGAGGACTGAACAGTTGACAGCTTTTTCAGAAAACGAAGCGTCGCCAACGTCAGCACCATTATTACTCTCCTCCGGCGGTTACAAGCCACGTGGCTGCCCAACCATCTCGCATGCGCCTCCGCAGCCATGCGCCTAAATCTCTGCATGCGCCTCAGACTTTTTCTCTGATCCCTAAAGATAGAAGTAAAGTCACTACTGAAGCCCCGCATGCACCTCAAAAGCCATGCGCCCCGACTGGTTCGTGACTCCTAAAGGTTACGAGCCAAAGCCTCCTCATGCGTCCAATCCCAGGCGCATCCTATCAGATCACTCCCCACCAAATCCGAGATCTTCGAGCCATGGACCTACGACACGCGTCCTTTGACTTGATTCAGCCTATGAAGGGGTACTAATCACCCAAGATCTCAGCAACTGAAAGATCTTCTCCGTTGCTACGTGTCAGCTCTACCGCAGCCCACGACAACAACGAAAAAAGTTCAACTCCTCAATCAGGGCGCATCACCCATGCGCCTCCATCAGCAACTACCACGTGGCGTCTCTACGTACAGGCGCATCCTACATGCGCATATGAGCAGCCAGCCTGCAAAGCTATAAATAGAGGGATCATCTCCTTCCAACACACACACAGACAGAAACACGTCGTACAACCATCAGCAACATATAGAGAGAGGCAGATACAGACACTCAACGTCTTCTTCCTCTCCGCAAGCTCCTGCACCTAGAGCAACCCAGATCTTCAGAGAACCGAGAACCGTCGTCAGATCGTCAATAGAGTCATCGCACTACCACTCGCTCCATCGGCACAAGGGACCCAGATAAACAAAAGTGTACTCCTAGGACTACATCTAAGTCCTATATTGTAACACTGTTCTGTTTGTATTGAAATTACATCAAAAGATTTTAATGGCAAACATGAACTTGTCAAAATATTTTCACAAATTAGGATGGTACGGAGCAATATGTTGGAAACAAAAAAAAAGAAAAAAAAATGATATTTTATAGAACAAATAAGGGGTATTTATGACTTTTAGAACAAAACCCCCCAATCCTCCTCGTTAACCCTCCGATTTGGGGTTTAAAGAAATGGACAAAAGAGGGTGAAATAAACCCTCACTTAATCCTCTGTAACCCTCTCTCCTAAACCCTCACCCTCAAACCAAGCATGATTTTATTTTTTTCTCACTTAACTTTTCCTTACTTAACTCTCTTAACCCTCAATCCAAGCAGACAGACCCTAAGTGAGGGTTTATTTAACACTCTTTTGTCTATTTAGATTAACGAGAGCAATTAGAGGGTTTTATTTAAAATGTCATCAATATTCTTATTTGTCCTATAAAATATCATGATTATTTATTTATTTTTTGTTTTCAATAACGATAAACAAACATCCAAATTAAGATTTTCATATTTTCTTTTAAATTTCATGAAATATCTTTTATAGTAAAATAATTCAATAAATTTAATTTGTTTTTCACATAGTTTTCATAGTCATGGTTCCGCAAAACAAACCTGGCATAATGACTACAAAAGTGGCATGAAGAGAAGGGGAAACCCTTAGGGTTTAAGCCTGAGGTGGAGGAGGGAGGGTGGTATGAAATGGGCTCTTGGATGGGGCCATCCTTGGCCGACCTTCCCGACCTTGTGGTCGACGACATCCTCGTCCGCCTCCTCCTCCGAGAAGTCGCCCGCACCAGCATCCTCTCCCTCGCTTGGAGACACCGCCTGCACTCCATTTCCGAACTCGTATTCGAAGACCGGGAGCTCCCCGCCGCCGCCATCGACAACGTCCTCCTCCTTCACTCTGCCCCCGTCCGCCGCTTCTCCCTCGTAACCTACCATTCCACCCACGTCCACCGCTGGATCTGTCACAACCCGCACCCATATGAGGGGCACGAGCACGTGGGTACGTCCAGCCTACGTTGTAGTATCGGCGGTAGAACGCTGTATATAACGTTTGTAAATACTACGACTAACAATATAAAGGTACTTGTACAGTATATACTCTTCGAATGGAGGTGACATAGCAATACAGTCTCAATCACATGATAAAACTAAGGTAGATAGCACAGAAGGATAATATATGATAGATGAAAAAGGAATAAGTCCAGAGTCTAACACAAGCCCAGATATATACAATATCACATGGTCTCAAAATATAACATAGAAGCTACAGTCTGATAATGCTAGCTGGAACGCAGTCCAGTCAAACCTAGCTAATCTATACTACTCTGGGAATACAAAGTCTAGTGGCTCTACTATAAGGCCACGGTCCTGGACTACTCCATCTAACTCGAGCCCGTAATAGGTCGAGTAGTCCGCCTCAGAATCATCTGTAATATATCATAACGGTATCATGTCAGAAAAATGAGCAAGTATAAGCACTAACAGCAGTTCCATGTGAATTGACAAATTCTATAAGAGACAGTATAATAAACTACAAGACAAAGATATATGAAGACTTGGGAACCGTTCGGAAGCTGAGTTACAACCCTTAAACCAAATAAGGACCGGGACTGTAACTCTTCTCCCAAGCAAAACTTAGTCTCCAATCAAGGTACAATATAAAGGTATATAGAGCAAGTGAGTAACTGTATATCATGGCATGGTGAAGAAATACTGAATGTAGAACAGAGCAGGATATACGATAAGATAAAGTAAATATAAAATATAACTTGAATTATTAGAGCGATATATGATCGGCTTGGGATAAGTGACATGACAGGCTATCCACTTGGCCTGGCAATCTGCGGTGACCTCAACGGAGAGTCATGTCGGCCAACCTGGATAACGAGCACAAAGAAAATGGGAATCTCGCTACACCCTACGTGAGGAAGAGTGGCACAAGCACAAGGATAGTGACAGGGTGGCTTGGATCACATAGTCCCTAATAATTCCTCATCACCGAATAGTACAATGGATCTGGACATGACACGTCATGGCACATGATTTCATAAGAGGGTAGCAAATTCCCTTAGAAATCGGTGTCTATACAAGTACAGGAAACAAGACAGGAAGTGTACCAATATACCCAAAAATCTAGGAACAATATCTCATGTCATGATCCAACGTGTACTAGTCCGTGATCTATCGTGACTGAGAATCAAGTAAGACACTACGACTGAATCGAATATAGCAGATATCAAGACAATGAAAACTATCAGTGAATATACTCGCTTGCTGTCCTGAGCTGTAGGGTATATCATTGCTCAGAGTGGTAATCAGAAACCTAAAGATGAGATATTTTATGTTAATTTAGGTTTAATAAGTTATGAATGATTTACAATGAATGATATAAAATCTAGGTCAAACTAGGTCTCACCGAGTCACACTAAGTCCTGTCAAGTCAATCTAGGTCAAATCAAGTTATATTAAGTAATTTAAGTCAGACTAAGTCAACTCTAGGTCACACCAGTCATCGCAAGTCAAAACAAGTCGAAGCAAGTCAAACGGGGTCAAAAGTTGGCCTACAGTTGACTTTTGGTCAACTGGTCAACCCTGATCAACTCTGGTCAACTCTAGGTCAACACTGATCAACTCTGGTCAACTCTAGGTCAACCCTAGGTCAAACTAGTCAAATGTTGACCAACAGTTGACTTTTGGTGAACTGGTCAACTCTAGTTTGATTTTGGTCAAATTTAGATAAAGTATTGACTCATCGTTGACTTTTGGGTAAAAAGTCAACTCTGGGTCAACCGAACCAAAATCGGTCCAAATATGACATTTGTAGGGTGTACCTAACAAGTCACCAAAATTTCAAGTCAATCTGAATACCCGAACCCCGTATTTTGAATTTACCCGATTACCCATTTAATACACTTACCCTTAAACTATTCTAACTTGACACCAAGTGGCCTTCCCTTAGGAATTTCACTCCGGGCCTTCTAGGGTAGTAGGGTACTAGCCTATACAACCATTACCTACGAAGTTCCCTATGGTAAGTGGACATCCAGTTCATCTTACGGTCCGTATCGCCCGTTTACACATTATCTTGAATATCTCAAGTTACACAATGCTACGGTGCGATACCATTCTCCTAATCCCACATGCAACCCCGATTTCCACCTAGGATCCTACCCACAAATTCTATTTCACATTAGCTAGGTCCCCTCCAAGTTTCAACGCGTTCCGAATCACGGAACTCAAAATCACCCCTTCACTAAAACTAACTCAACTATTCACTCACTCATTCAATCTCATTTTCAACCTATACTTAGGACTAGTTTTAGGGGTTTATTTAGAGGGCTAAATAGGTATATATATAGCTAATATATAGGGTATATATATGTATATATATAGGTATACATATGGGTGTATAAACGGGGGTTACGGGGGTCAAATGGGGGCCTAAAGGGTGTGGTTTGGGATGCTACTGCTGCTGCTAAGCTGCTGTTACTGCTGCTGTAGTTTCTGCTGCTGCTGCTGATTTGGGGGGGGGGGGGCAGCAGCCCCTTGGCCGCCCCCCTAGCTGCTGCTGCTATGCCTCCTATTCCCCCATCCATCTCACACTCTTTCTCCCTCTATTTCCCTCTCTAATCCTCTCTAAACTCCCTCTCAATCTCTCTAATAATCCTCTCTATCACTCTCATATATATATAATTCACACACACATACAAATTCTCATTCTCCCCTCTCTATACATACAAATACACAAACACACACACACACACATATATATATATATATATATATATATATATATATATATATATATATATATATATATATATATATATATATATATGATCACACACACATATATATATCTATATATATAACACACACATAAATCTATATCTATATATATTAACACACACATATATATATATATCTATATATATATGGACACACACACTCCCACATATGGACACACACACTCCCACACATGGACACACACACACACACACACACACACACACACACACACACATAAATGAAGTTTAAGAGTGCCTAACCACTTAGATGCAAATTCTAATTATTCTAAAAGTGTCCAAATTTGGGGAAAACTCAAGGACACAACCACAAATCCTAACTTCTCCTAGGACACTCCAAACGAACTCAAACTCGACACGAATAGGGACACAACTATGGAAATCAATCTTACATGGTCCAATCTAATTATTATGATGAAAAGAATAAGTTAGAGAATAGGTTATACCTATCGGAGGATGGATTCCCGATTCGAAAGTCCTCCGACACGGCTCCGACACGATGAATTGTTTAGGACACACCCACTTCACTTCTTGCTCCCAAAAGCTTGGAGAAGCTTCACTTGGGGAAGAGGAAGAGTGGGATGGAAGAAAAATGGGAAGAAGAGAATTATTTAGTGATGATTCCTAAGGAATTTCTATTCTTTACTTGGAAAGAAGCTTGGAGAAGAAGAAGTTGTGGAAATTTAAAGTGGGAAGAAGGAAGAGGGAAGGGGGAAGTGGCCGGCCCTATGGGGATGGGTTGGGGCACTTGTAATTTACAAGTTTGCCCCTCCTATAACTTACATGCTAAGTTATCATCCTAGTTTGGTTTTGGGATTAGCTACAACTAAATAAAATTCATAATTAAGCTTAAATACTCATGGGGGAACTAGTCCAAACTCTTAAACCTAAAAGTTAAGTTTGGTGGGCCATGGCTAATTAACATGTTAAATACAACTCAAGTCAAAATTCTCTGGAGTCCCGAATTAACTCGGAATGCGATAAAATTCGAACCCGACTCCTATAATCATTAAATATTAATATTCATGAAATAAAATTTCCAAAAATATTCTAAAATAGAAAATTACCATTTTACCCCTAACTTGGAAAAGTGAGGGTGACAAGTCTATCCACCTTAAAAAAAATTTCGTCCTCGAAATTGAAGACAACAAGCACAGAAAAATCACAAACAGAAATAAAGGAAATAGATTTATACCTCAGGGCGCGAAAAGATAAGGAAAATGCTCCCGCATGTCGTCCTCCCTCTCCCAGGTAGACTCACCTGGAGAGTGATGTCTCCATGCAACCCGAACCAAGGGTATGACCTGGTTCTGGAGCACCTTCTCCCTGCGATCCAGAATCTCCATCGGCTGCTCTGCATAGCTGAGAGTAGGCCCCAACTGTATCGCTGAATGGTCCAATACATGGCTAGGATCTGCCACGTACCACCTCAGCAGAGATATATGAAACACGTTGTGCACTCCCTCGAGCCTAGTCGGCAAGTCCAGTCGGTAAGCTACTGCACCGATCCTCTCTATGATGGTGAAAGGTCCGATATAGCACGGACTGAGCTTCCTACCGCCGCCAAAGCGAATAGTACCATGTGTCGAGATATCCTCAAAAACACCATGTCACCAACCTAGACATAAGACAAAACTCAGTACATAGCTAACAAACAATCACAAACAACACGACAGAAAACTGAAACTAACCTCGAACTCTAACGGTCTCCGGTGACTATCGGCCCAATGCCGCTGCCTATCCTGAGCCACCCGAAGTCTGTCTCTAATCAATCTGACCTTCTCGGCCGCATCCACAACCATGTCCGACCCAAGAAGCGCCCTCTCGTCGATATCGTCCCAAGACAAAGGAGTATTGCATCTCCGTCCATATAGAGCCTCAAATGGTGACATCTCTATACTGGCCTGGTAGCTGTTGTTGTAAGCAAACTTTACCAGCTGAAGATGGTCCTCCCAAGAACCCCCGAGATCTAGCACACATGTGCGAAGCATATCCTCCAAAGTCTGGATGGTCCTCTCCGACTGCCCGTCTGTCTGAGGATGATAAGCGGTACTAAACTTGAGCAAGGTGCCCAAGCTAGCCTGCAAACTCCTCCAGAAGTGGGAAGTGAATCGGCTATCCTGGTCTGAAACTATGCTCACCGAAACTCCGTGCAATCTCACGCTCTGATGAACATACAGCTCAGCCAGCCTCTCCGTAGACAAACCCACTTTAAAAGGCAAAAAGTGGGCCGATTTGGTCAATCTATCAACGATGACCCAAACCGCGTCTTTCCCTCATGGCGATCGTGGAAGTCCAGATACAAAGTCCATGGTGATGTGCTCCCACTTCCACTCGGGAATGGGTAGCGGCTGTAGCAATCCACCTGGTCTCTGTCTTTCGGCTTTCACCTGCTAGCACACAAGGCAACGAGATACAAACTGAGATACCTCGCGCTTCATGCCATACCACCACACGTGCTCTCTCAAGTCCCTATACATCTTGTTGGCTCCAGGATGCATGGAATACTGAGAGCGATGTGCCTCCTGAAGAACCTCCCCCCGAAGCTCTCCACACGAAACGCACAGCCTAGTACCGTGCCGCAATGACCCGTCTTCGGCTACAGAGAAATCATCGAGCAAGCCCGTCCGCACCTGCTCCCTGATGCTCCTCAGGGCAACATCATCATACTGCACTGACCTGACTCTATCTATCAACTCAGACTGAATTTGCAAACCCCATATCTGGATCTCCACGCCCAAAATGATGACCTCGATACCCAAACTATCCAAGTCGGCTAATAAATGATGATCTGATGTCAAGAACATAGCTACGGGATACCTGTTCAAGGCATCTGCAACTACGTTGGTCTTTCCCGGATAGTACTGCAGTGATATATCGAAGTCCTTCATCAGCTCTAACCACCGCCTCTGCCGCATGTTCAGCTCCTTCTGAGTGAACACGTACTTCAAGCTCTTGTGATCTGTGAAGATCTCAACTCGCTCTCCGTACAGGTAATGCTTCCATAACTTCAAAGCAAAAATAACCGCGGCCAACTCCAGATCATGAGTAGGATAGTTCTTCTCATAAGGACGTAACTGCCTGGATACATAGGCAATCACCTTCTCGTGCTGCTGAAGAACACAACCCAAGCCCTTCCCTGAAGTATCGCTGTAGATCGAGAAACCACCTGACCCAGATGGCAAAGTCAAAATCGGAGCTGAAGTTAACCTCCTCTTCAGCTCATCGAATGCAGCCTGACACTCAACAGTCCAGACGAACTCCACGTCCTTTCTGGTGAGTCTAGTTATCGGCTCTGCAATCCGCGAGAAGTCCTGGACGAACTTTCGGTAATAGCCAGCCAAATCCAGAAAGCTCCGAACCTCGGTAACTGAACTGGGCGTAGACCAAGACTCCACTACTGAAATCTTCCTTTGGTCCATTGAGATCCCGTGCTCGGTCACAACATGACCTAAGAACTCCACCTGGTCCAAGAAGAACTCACACTTCGAAAGCTTCCCGTAGAGTTGCTCCCTCCTTAGAGTCTCTAACACAACTCTCAAGTGCTCCTCATGCTCCTCCTGCGTCTTCGAATAAATCAAGATATCGTCTATGAAGTCCACCATGAACTTGTCAAGGTACTGATGGAATATCTTGTTCATCAAGTTTATGAACACCGCGGGAGCATTGGTCAACCCAAATGGCATCACTGTAAACTCGTACTGGCCGTACCGAGTCCAAAATGCTGTCTTGGGAATGTCATCCCGCCTCACCTTCTGCTGGTGATACCCGAACCTCAAGTCTATCTTCAAAAATATCTTCGCCCCACTCAGCTGATCGAACAAGTCGTCGATCCTTGACAAAGGGTACCTATTCTTGATAGTGAGGTTGTTGAGCATCCGGTAATCAATGCACATACGGGACGTACCGTCCTTCTTCGACACAAACAGGACTGGCGCTCCCCAGGACGAAGACTGGATCTGATGAACCCCTTGTCCTGTAGCTCATCGACTTGCTTTTTCAGCTCTATCAACTCACTGTTGTTGACCCTATAGACATGCTGTGAAATGGGCTCGGCGCCCGGCACCAAGTCTATAGAAAACTCAATGTCCCTGTCTGGCGGCATCCCCGACAACTCCTCGGGAAAGACATCCGAGAACTCAGCTATCAACGGATGTGGCAAATCCTGCCCTACCAACAAAGCTCCATAGAATACAGCCTCCGGTTCTGCTGCTCCTCGAACAAACTCGATCTCTGGCTCTCCCGGCGGCTTAAAAAGAACTCTACCTCCTCTACAATCAATACTAGCATGGTGCATGCTCAACCAATCCATACCGAGTACCATATTGTACCTCAGCAGGGGCATTACGAGTAGACACGCACTCAAGTCCCGGCCTCTCAGGGTGACTCTCTGCCCCTTGTAAATATTATTAACCAGGATAATGCCTCCTCCGGTCATAATCTTGCAAGTCCTACCCATATATTTAGCAATAATATTGTGTCTCAGAGCAAAGGAAACAGACATAAAACTATGAGTGGCCCCAGAATCAAACAAGGCGAAAGCAGGAAAAGAATCAAGGAGAACATGACTTGCTACAACATCTCCCACGGGCTCTACCTCCTCCTCTGCTGCCAAAGCGAACACCCTGCCCACGGGTGCTCCCTTCTGGTGCTGAACAAAGCGCTGCTGCTGGGTCTGAAGTGGAGGACCTTTCTGCTGAACTGCTGGTCCTCTAGCCGGCTGCACTCTGTCCTGACCTTCTCGGACTCTACGAAAGCGGCAATCCCTCAGCTGGTGATCGGGCACTCCACAGTAGAGACAGATGCCCAACCTCTTCCTGTAAGCCTCCCTGGTGTGCCTCGACTTCCCGCAGAAGCCGTACGGAGTAGCCGGTCTCTGGCCCTGTCCGTGGTGCTGCTGGGCAGGCGCTGGTGCCTGCTGAATCTACAACGGAGGCTGCTGCTAAAATAGCCTTTATTGATGCTGAAAGTGGGGGCGCTTGGCCGGTCCCGCACTGGAACTCGCCCCCATGGCATCTCCGCTCCTCTTCGGCTTGAGGCCGAAGTCCTCCTCTACAATCTGCGCGTCCATCAATATCTGATCGAACGTCGCGTCACGGCGACCCGAGGTGCGGGTGCGTACTGCATGAATAAGTCTCCTACGGAACTTACGAGCCTTCTGCCCCTCATCCTGGATCATATCGGGAGCGAACCTGCTAAGGCGGAGGAACTCTGCTGCATACTCGTCCACCGACGAGTTCTTTTGCACTAGACTCACAAATTGGCCCTCCAATGCTGTAAGAGCCACGTCCGGGAAGAACTTCTCCTTGAAGAGCCTCCGGAAGTCCTCCTATGCCAGTCCTCTCACCGATGCACGAGGATCTGTACAGTACCATGTCAGCGCGATATCGAAGAATCGGCTGGCTGTTGCTGAAACCCAAAGTGCTCTAGGAAGCTCTGCCAGCTCCATGCTCTGCTGCACATCCTCTAGCCAATCGTCCGCATAAAGGATGCCCTCCATGCCTGTGAAGTCCCTGGAGCTCATCTTCCTAAAGTCTAATACTGTCCTTGGCCTAGACTGCTGCTGGTACGGCTGCTGGCCAGTAGGGCCCTGCACCGTACCCGGTGCCACTCTCTCCACGGCTGCCAGTACAAGCTGATGCGAGTTCTCTATGCTCTGCCTCAGCATCTCAATCTGACGGTATGACGCCTCCGTCTGGCGCTGCGACGCCTCTGCCTGGGCTCGTTTTGTCTCCATCATCTGCTGAAGGAGAAGGAACATATAATGTGTATCCGTCGGTATCGAAGGTGGGGGCGGCAGTATCTCCGGAACGACGATCGAAACTCTCTGGAGTGGAGGTAGTAGACCTTCCTGTGCAACTGCCAGGGCCTCTGGGATAGTGGAATCACTGGGGGCCGTCTCGTGAACCTCCTCCTCAGCCTGGTCAGATCTCTCGGGCAAGCTACTCGATCTAGTGGCCTGCGGGTACGTCTTTGTCATCCTGGAGACGAATTGAAGCAAAGAGATCAATATGGCACATGAGAAGATATTATCAAAGAACGACAGTTAATTTAATATAATGGAAGTAATCATGATAATCAAAAGATCGAAAATTTTTCCTAGGTGTGATTGAGAAACTCCTATCATGTCCTAGGTCCTACGTCCTAATTGCAGGCTCGTAATTAGTACTCTAAGTCGAGCACCATTACGAGATTGCACTAATTGCGACACATGCCTGCATGGGCCACCACAAAAGCGTGTCACGACCCGCACCCTTATGAGGGGCACGAGCACGTGGGTACGTCCAGCCTATGCCGCAGTATCGATGGTAGAACGCTGTGTACAATGTCTGTAAATACTACGACTCACAATATAAAGGTACCTGTACAGTATATACTCTCCGAATGGAGGTGACATAGCAATACAGTCTCAATCACATGATAAAACTAAGGTAGATAGCACAGAAGGATAATATATGATAGATAAAAAAGGAATAAGTCCAGAGTCTAACACAAGCCCAGATATATATAACATCACAGAGTCTCAAAATATAACATAGAAGCTACAGTCTGATAATGCTAGCTGGAATGCAGTCCAGTCAAACCTAGCTAATCTACACTACTCTGGGAGTACAAAGTCTAGTGGCTCTACTATAAGGCCACGGTCCTGGACTACTCCATCTAACTCGAGCCCATAATAGGTCGAGCAGTCCGCCTCAGAATCATCTGTAATATATCATAACGGTATCCTATTAGGAAAATGAGCAAGTACAAGCACTAACAGCAGTTCCATGTGAATTGACAAATTTTATAAGAGACAGTATAGTGAACTAGAAGACAAAGATATATGAAGACTTGGGAACCGTTCGGAAACTGAGTTACAACCCTTAAACCAAACAAGGACCGGGGCTGTAACTCTTCTCCCGAGCAGAACTTAAGTCTCCAATCAAGGTACAATGTAAAAATATGTAGAGCATGTGAGTAACTGTATATCATGGCATGGTGAGGAAATACAGAATGTAGAACAGAGCAGGATATACGATAAGATAAAGTAAATATAAAATATGACTTGAATTATTAGAGCGATATGTGATCGGCTTGGGATAAGTGACAAGACAGGCTATCCACTTGGCCCGACAATCCGCGGTGACCTCAACGGAGAGTCATGCCGGCCAACCTAGATAACGAGCACAAGAAAAATAGGAATCTCGCTACACCCTACGTGAGAAAGAGTGGCACGAGCACAAGGATAGTGACAAGGTGGCTTGGATCACATAGCCTCTAATAATTCCCCATCTCCGAATAGTACAATGGATCTGGACATGTAACACCCTGTTTTCTGAAATTAGGAATTTTTGAAAAATTATTATTTTTATTAATTATTAAGTGTGTTTAGGGCATGATATGGTTTATAGTGATTATTAGTGTGATTAAACCATTTTCTAAGTCATGCTAAGTCATGACTTACGACTTTGTGATTTTGGTTAGTATAACTTAGTATAAATCCTAGTTTTCTCTAACCTAGAAGTTGTCATGACCATGAGAGCTTAGCCATAGGCTTAGAACATCAAATTAGTGGTTTTTGACCAAAAGGATATTTTGGTAATTTTTTAGACTTTAATTGTGATTAAGTGATTTTATTATTATTTAATCATGGTTGAGTCTCATGACTAGTCCCTAACCTATCCCACCCTAATCTAGGGGTTAGCCACTAACCTAGAAGCTTTAGGAAGGATTTTTGGTTAAGGGTTAAAGTGAGTTAAATATCTAGTTTACCTTTATTTGATATTTTGCTTAAACCATGCAAAATATCAAGACCTTTACACAAAGTCCAAGCCTTAGCCATGAAGGAAGGGCTAGGACACCCCCTCCATGCCATGGCCGGCCATAGGGCACCCCCCTAGCAGCCACACTTTCCTATATAGCCCATTGTATCATTCATGAACAAATTTACATGAATTTAATCCTAGAAAAATTCCCATTCCTTCAACCCTTCATAACTTGAGCTATTTTGATCCAAATTCACTCTAGTCTCTTGCATTGGGACCCTACAACATCTAGGGTACTAAGGGGAACTAGCAATCAAGGATTTGGAGGCATTGGACATCATCAAGTTGAAGATCACATACCCCCCATTTTCCTTGATTTTCATTGTATTGCACAAATAGGTATTTTCTCACAAACTTAGTTAAATTCCTGTTTTTCCTTCATAAATGCATTCATGTAGGACTAACACTATTGTGGGTAAAGTTTGGTGGAATTTAGAAGTGTTTTGGTGTCCGTATCGGACAGGTATCCTAAGCTAGAAACCCTTGTTTGGTGAAATGCCACAATGGACTTGTTTTTATGATTTACCAAAACAAATTATACAAACTTGTAGCCCTAGACATGTAGGACACGAAACAACTTGACTGAGCACATTTCTGTGCTGTGTCCGTGTCCAAAATGGACACGAACTCGCAGCATGAGGCCACGCGTGCATGCCCTGCTACTCGACACTTAGCACGGACACTGTGGGACACGTGGACAAGTGAAAATTTACACAGAGGAGGGGGCAACCTCTGACATGCCCCCCTCGAGTTTAAGACACGTTGGTGTCGTGTCGAGAGAGCACGGACACGTGCACTGGTCGTGCACTGTCAGCACACACGCGCGCGGGCACGAGTTTGAGCGTGTCGTGTCGCGTGGACACGACACTAGAGTGTCTCATAGTGACACGGGCATGAAGCCCTATTTGTGGCGTACACGTGGACACGAGCACGTGGTGCTTCGTGTCCTGTGTCGCGAGCACGATGCGTGCAACCGCGTGTACGACGCGGTCTGAACTCGCGCGTATCAGTCGTGTTTTCACGACTGATACGGGGTTCGTTTTGTGTCCACGAGTGTCGTGGACACATGTCAGGGTGTGGAACGTGTAGCCCTATGTGTGGACTACACGTGTGCTCGACCACGAGACGTGTCGTGTCTCGTAGTGTGTCCTAGAGTGGACTGCACGCGTGCACGACACTGTGTTTGTGTGCGCGTGTCAGGATTTACCCGTGGGGAGTTTTCTTGTGTTTGGACACGTGAAACTGTGTCGTGGTGTCGTGTCAGGTACCTAGGACACTAGTGTATGTGTGGGGCTTTAGTTACCAACCCATGGTTGCGAGCCTTAGCTCGTTTTAGTATGTGTAAATCGAGTTACCCTATTTCAAGTGCACAGTGCACTGTTTACTGTCTTGGGTTTATTTTCCAGATTTTGAAAATGAGATTCAAACCCAATTTTGTTATAATTAATCCATTGGACTAGTGTATTTTAGTATGTATATACATAGTACGTATGTATATGTGAGTGTGGGTCAATTTTGGGAGTATTTGGTTGGGTATATATGTAGTTGTATATATATACATATGTATGTATATATGTATTCTGTGTGTGTGTGTGTGTGTTTGGGGCTCCTTTGGTCCCAGAAATTTCTGGAACCATTCTCCCCCCTGTCTAGACTTGTCTCACCCTCACTCTCTCACTGTCTCACTCTCTCACAGTTTCTCTCTCTCAATCTATGTCTCTCTCTATGTCTCTCTCTCTATATATAGTATATATATGAGTTTATATATATGGGTATATATATATATATATATATATATATATATATATATATATATATATATATTGATATATATATATTTGTATTAGTTATATTAGGTCACTATATATTAATGTGTGAGTGTGGGTTTGTATTATACTTAGTATTCATATATGGGTATATGGGTAGTAGATAGATATATATATCTATATATAGATATATACAAATATATATGATTTCTAGTATAGGTTTATATGAAAACCTATGACTATGGCCTATGGCCTAGGATCATTAGCCTATGGCCAAGATCATTAGCCTATGGCTAGGGGCTAGCCCTAATGACCCAAAACCCACTTGTTGACCCTTGTTGACTAAGGGTTGACCAAAGTCAACCTTAGGTCAAAAGTGACCTAGTTAACCTAGAAATGACTAGGAATGACCTAAAACAACTAGTTTGACTAGTTTGACTAAAACCCTAACTAGTTGACTAGTGTTGACCTAACTTTGACTAGTTTGACTTTAGAGTTGACCAAGAGTTGACTTTTGACCAGATTGACCTAGAATTATGTAGTATGCATAGTAGACTTCATTTTTACTATTTAGAACACATTGTGACTTGTATTGCTCTGATCAGGAGCCAGACACCTCTCCTCAGACTGCATATTCTCTACAGACATTCATACAGCAGGCGAGTACATTCTCTGACCGTTTCATACTTGTTCAGGCTTTACTTCTTGCTCTAGATTACTTTACTTGTTGCTGTCACATTGGTAACACGGATTGGTACTATATGGATCTTTACATGAGATGTTATCCCTCTCGGGAGCATCGGGTACTTCATGTTATGTGTGTTTCACTATCATCATGTACTCCTATGCTTCCATCATTCATGTGCACTCATGTGATCATGTACTCTCATGTTTACTGAGCCCTCATGTATACTATCATGTGCACCCTTTTATGGGCCCCATGTGATATCATGTATAATAACGTAACTTATATAGATCCTTGTGTATTGATTGGGGAAACGGGGGAGTAGAAGTGGACATGTGAATAATTCCAAAGTAGTGTAATCATGTGCAAACTTAGTAGTGTAATCATGTATAAATTCTAGCCATTCACATGCCTATCTTATGCTCTACATCACTAGTCACTACAGTTCTCTATATACAGTAGATATTTCATTACAGCTATCTCTTTTACAGCGTATATTTCCTTTCAGCAGTTCATGTATCTTACTCTATTGTCTGTATCGTATTTTCTAACCTGATATGAACTGTGTGAGATGTATTGTGCTCGTTCCTGTCCTGATTGGATCTGTTGAAAATATTACAGAGGATAAGGACGAAGCATGGGTGACTACTTATTATGGAGCAGGACTAGATGACACTTGTATTGAGGACCCTCAGCAGGATCCACCTGCAGCTGAGGATGTTGTTCCAGTAGTCTAGACCAGTTTAGTCTAGGCAGTCTTTTCTATATTTACATTTTGTCTCACATTCTGAGTTGTATTTTGAGATGTGGAGATGTATAGACTCTTAGACTTATTGTATTACGAGTTGACATTCTGGATGTTATGTATCCTAGACACTTAGACTTATTTCATCTATGCTATGGTTCTCTTTGAGTTACTATCTATCTTCTGTCTTTCATTTTTCTACCTTAGATGTGATTGAGACTATATGTTGTGATGTTACCTCCACTCGGAGAGTATAAACTGTACAGGTACCTTATATTGTTAGATGATTGACCTAGGACAGCGTTCTACCGCCGACACTGCGGCGTAGGCTGGACGTACCCACTTCTCGTACCCTTACTCTAGGGTGCGGGTCGTGACACATTTTTAGTGGTGGCCCATGCAGGTCCAGTTATGTGGTGATATTCGAACTAGAGTATCGCCACAGCCTGCAGTAGGAACTAGGATGTAGATGAGGTACTCAATCACATTAGGAAAAACTCTTATCTAAATCCCTGCTATCTAAATTCTTGCTGATATTGTCTTTCTTTTGAAATAAACTGTCTCCTTTGACTATATCGTTTCTTTTCCGTATTGATTTTCTTGTTGATCTGTCTTCAAGATGGTGGAGACACGATCGCAGCGTCTCGGTCCAGGTGACACCACTGAGAGGTCTGCCACCTCTTGTCCAGCTCACCAGGACCAGGAGACTGAAGCTCCCCTTACTCCAGCTCATGTGGGAGCTTCTGCCACATTTGGGGGTGCACCTCTACTTATTCGGGGGACTATCCCGGCTACCCCAGACATGCCTTCCCCGCAGTTTCGTCAGCCTCAGTTCCAGCAGCACCAGCAGTACCAGCAGGAGTACCAGCTGCAGATGCCATCTGGATTTGTAGATGCTGCACAGATGTTTATATATTTCCAGCATTTTCTAGAGTCGCAGCAGACCCAGCAGCAGCGTCAGACGACGGCATTTACCAGAGGCATTGATGAGGTCCATCAGCTGGCTAGAGTGACGATGGAGAGGTTGGTAGTCCAGCCGCAGGGAGGATCAGGACCGTCGCGACAGCAGAGGATTCCGGGCATACAGGACTTCAAGAAGATGAACCCCAGGGACTTCTTGGGGACAGAGGGGATACTTTATGCTGATGACTGGATTGAGCACATTGAGGAGATCTTTCGACTGGCGGAGATACCAGTCGGACTCCAGATCGAGGCAACAGCCAGCCAGATGCGGGATCTTGCCCGTACCTGGTATCAGACGGACCCGAGAGTAGGCACTCCAGGGCAGACATGGAGAGCTTTCAAGGAGCTCTTCAAGGGGAAGTTTTTCCCAAATCAGGCAGTCGGTGCTTTGGAGACCCAGTTCGAGAACCTGGTTCAGGGGAACCAAACTGTAGAGGAGTATTCCGGTGAGTTTTGCCGGTTGAGCAGATTCGTGGAGGGCCTTAGCGAGACAGCGAAGGCGAGGAGGTTCAGGAAGGGCTTGGTCAAGGAGGTCAAGTCCTTGACCAAGAGTGACAGGAATGCCACTTTTGAGGAGATCCTATCAGGAGCGATGGCGGCTGAGGATGATCTTGAGCTGAAGCTCAAGAGGGGCCGCGACACCCAGGGAGCTGGCAGCAGTGGAGGACAGGCCAAGAGGCCTCATTATCAGCACCAGCAGCAGAGGCCTTTCCAGCAGCAGAGGCCATTCCAGCAGGTGCAGCAGCCGAGGCACCAGCAGCAGGCACCCAGGCAGCAGGTCGTCAGTTGCTCTTTCTACAAGAAGCAGGGTCATGGATGGAATGACTGCAGAAAGAGGCTTGGCAGGTGTCTACTATGTGGTTCTGGAGACCACCAGCTGAGGGAGTGTCCCATGTCTTCGGGACGACCAGTTCAGGGAGGCGGAGCCAAGGCTCCGACAGGACAGCAGAAGGGACCTTTGCCAACTCAGCAGCAGAGGTTCACCCAGCATCAGGCCAGGGGTGGACAGCAGGGACGAGCCTATGCCATGGCAGCAGAGGATGCCGAGGTTACTGGAGAGCTGATAGCAGGTTCTATTCTTCTCGACTCTATTCCAGCTTATGTATTGTTTGATTCTGGTGCTTCCCATAGCTTTGTATCAGTATCTTTTGCGATTCGACATCATGTTATATCTGAATCGTTGCCTAGGACTTGCAAGATTACGACCGGGGGTGGCATTATCCTCGTTCGTGATATTTGTAAGGGACGAAGAGTAGTTTTGGGAGGCCGAGAGTTGGATGTGTGTTTGCTCGTAATGCCACTACCGAACTACGATATTGTACTCGGTATGGATTGGTTGAGCATGTACCATGCCAGCATAGATTGCCGCGGGGGTAGAGTTCTGTTCAGAGCGCCAGGAGAGCCAGAGTTTGTATATTCCCGACGGCAGGCAGAGCAGACTTGCGGAGTTTTCTGTGGAGCTTCAGTCGAGGAGCAGCCAGCTCCACATCCATTGATTGCTGAGTTCATGGACGTGTTTCCAGAGGAATTGCCTGGGCTTCCACCAGACAGAGACGTTGAGTTCTCGATAGACTTGGTTCCAGGTGCGGAACCCATTTCTCAGCATGTCTATCGGGTAAACAACAGCGAGCTGGTGGAATTGAAGAAACATGTGGATGAGTTGCAGGACAAAGGCTTCATCCGCTCTAGTTCTTCATCTTGGGGTGCACCGGTACTCTTTGTACCGAAGAAGGATGGGTCGGTACGTATGTGTATCGACTACAGGGCACTCAACAGTCTGACGATCAAGAACAGATATCCACTATCGTGGATCGACGATCTCTTCGATCAGTTGAACGGAGCTCAGATATTCTCGAAGATTGATCTGAGGTCAGGCTACCATCAGGTAAAGGTGAAGAGGGAGGACATCTCGAAGATGGCGTTCAGGACGCGGTACGGCCAGTTCGAGTTTAGGGTGATGCCGTTTGGGTTGACGAATGCTCCGGCGGTGTTCATGAACTTGATGAACAAGGTGTTCCACCAGTACTTAGATAAGTTCGTGGTGGTGTTCATCGACGACATCCTGGTGTACTCGAAGATCGAGGAGGAGCACGAGGAGCACTTGAGAGTGCTCCTGGAGACTCTCAGACAGGAGCAGCTTTACGGCAAGCTCTCGAAGTGCGAGTTCTTCCTTGACAGAGTTGACTTCCTGGGTCATGTAGTGACTGGAGATGGGATCTCAGTCGACCCGAGAAAGATATCAGCAGTTGAGGCTTGGGCAGCGCCGACGTCAGTGGCAGAGATCAGGAGCTTCCTAGGATTGGCAGGCTACTACAGGAGGTTCGTCCAGGATTTCTCCCGGGTTGTAGAGCCGTTGTCTAGGCTGACCCGGAAGGACGCAGAGTTTCTCTGGTCAGAGGAGTGTCAGACCGCTTTCGATGAGTTAAAGAAACGGTTGACGACAGCCCCGATTCTGACATTGCCATCAGGATCAGGCGGGTTCACTATCTACAGTGACGCCTCGGGGAAGGGTTTGGGTTGTGTCTTGCAGCAGCATGGGAAGGTGATTGCCTATGCTTCCAGGCAGTTACGGCCCCATGAGAAGAACTACCCTACCCATGATTTAGAGTTGGTGGTAGTTATCTTTGATCTGAAGCTGTAGAAACACTATTTGTATGGAGCGCGTGTGGAGATATTTACAGACCACAAGAGCTTGAAATACGTGTTTACGCAGAAGGAGCTGAACATGAGGCAGCGTAGATGGCTGGAGCTGATGAAGGACTTTGATATTCTTCTGCAGTATCACCCAGAGAAGGCCAACGTAGTTGTCGATACGTTGAGTAGATACCCGACAGCTATGTGTTTGACGATGGATCGTCACTTGTTGGCGGACTTGGAGAGCCTTGGGATCGAGGTGATTGTGCCGGGAGTGCAGATGCAGATGTGGGGTCTCCAGATTCAGTCAGACTTGATTGATAGGATCAAGTCGGCTCAGTTCGATGATGTTTCTCTACGATGCATCAGGGAGCAGGTCAGCCAGGGATTTGCGGACGATGAGTTCACTCTTGCAGCGGATGGCGCATTGAGGCACGGTTCTAGACTGTGTGTTCCCAGTGGAGACTTCCGGGAGCAGGTTATGCAGGAGGCCCACCGTTCTCAGTACTCGATACATCCGGGAGCCAACAAGATGTATAGGGATCTGAGAGAGCATGTATGGTGGAGTGGGATGAAGCGCGAGGTAGCACACTTCATAGCCAGGTGTTTGATCTGCCAGCAGGTCAAGGCCGAGAGGCAGAGGCCAGGAGGACTGTTACAGCCATTGCCCATTCTGGAGTGGAAGTGGGAGCACATCACGATGGACTTTATTTCAGGATTACCGCGTACTCCAGGAGGGAAGGATGCGATTTGGGTCATCGTCGACAGGTTGACCAAATCGGCCCACTTCTTGCCATTCAAAGTGGGTTTGTCTACAGAGGAGCTATCAGAGATGTATATGAGGCAGATAGTCAGACTTCATGGGATTCCAGTGAGCATTGTATCGGACCGGGACAGCCGTTTTACTTCACATTTTTGGAGGAGCTTGCATATTAGCTTGGGCACTCAGCTCAAGTTTAGTACTGCATACCACCCGCAGACAGACGGACAGTCAGAGCGGACCATTCAGACACTGGAGGACATGTTGAGGACTTGTGTACTGGACTTTGAAGGATCTTGGGAGAGTCACCTGCACTTAGTAGAGTTTGCATATAACAACAGCTTTCAGGCCAGCATCGAGATGTCCCCTTTTGAGGCACTGTACGGGCGTAGATGTCGTACGCCCTTGTCTTAGGATGATGTTGGGGAGCGAGTATTATTGGGGCCTGAAATGGTTGTAGATACAGCAGAGAAGGTGAAGCTTATCAGAGATCGGCTTCGCGTGGCGCAGGACAGACATCGGCACTGGGCCGATAGCCACCGCAGACCTTTGGAGTTTGAGGTACAGTTTAGAGATAGGATTAGAATTAGGTTGTCTTGTTGTGTTTTGTTAATCATGTTTGTTTATCATAATTAAATTGAGACCTTGTTTGTGATTAGGTCGGAGACCAGGTATTCTTGAGGATATCTCTGACACGTGGCACGATACGTTTTGGTGGAGGTGGGAAGCTTAGCCCGCGTTTCATCAACCCTTTCGTTATCAGCGGGAGAGTCGGTGACGTGTCTTATAGGCTAGACTTACCACCAGCATTGGTTGGAGTCCACAACGTATTTCACGTGTCGCAGTTGAGACGGTACGTGGCAGATCTTAGCCATGTACTTGATCATTCCGAGATCGAGGTGGGTCCTACTCTACGTTATCCAGAGCAGCCTGTTGAGATTCTGGATCGACGGGAGAAGGCATTGAGGAACCAGACGATACCATTGGTTCGTGTCGCATGGAGGCATCATTCTCCAGGAGAGTCCACCTGGGAACGGGAGGATGAGATGCGCGAGCGATACCCTTATCTATTTGTACCTTGAGGTATGATTTCTATCCTTCTCATTTGTTTCAGTTTTGTCTTTAAATTTCGAGGACGAAATTATTGTTAGGAGGGTAGACTTGTAACACCCTGTTTTCTAAAATTAGGGATTTTTGAAAAATTATTATTTTTATTAATTATTAAGTGTGTTTAGGGCATGATATGGTTTATAGTGATTATTAGTGTGATTAAACCATTTTCTAAGTCATGCTAAGTCATGACTTACGACTTTGTGATTTTGGTTAGTATAACTTAGTATAAATCCTAGTTTTCTCTAACCTAGAAGTTGCCATGACCATGAGAGCTTGGCCATAGGCTTAGAACATCAAATTAGTGGTTTTTGACCAAAAGGGTATTTTGGTAATTTTCTAGACTTTAATTGTGATTAAGTGATTTTATTATTATTTAATCATGGTTGAGTCTCATGACTAGTCCCTAACCTATCCCACCCTAATCTAGGGGCTAGCCACTAACCTAGAAGCTTTAGAAAGGATTTTTGGTTAAGGGTTAAAGTGAGTTAAATATCTAGTTTACCTTTATTTGATATTTTGCTTAAACCATGCAAAATATCAAGACCTTTACACAAAGTCCAAGCCTTAGCCATGAAGGAAGGGCTAGGACACCCCCCCCATGCCATGGCCGGCCATAGGACACCCCCGTAGCAGCCACACTTTCCTATATAGCCTATTGTATCATTCATGAACAAATTTACATGAATTTAATCCTAGAAAAATTCCCATTCCTTCAACCCTTCATAACTTGAGCTATTTTGATCCAAATTCACTCTAGTCTCTTGCATTGGGACCCTACAACATCTAGGGTACTAAGGGGAACTAGCAATCAAGGATTTGGAGGCATTGGACATCATCAAGTTGAAGATCACACACCCCCCATTTTCCTTGATTTTCATTGGATTGCACAAATAGGTATTTTCTCACAAACTTAGTTAAATTCCTGTTTTTCCTTCATAAATGTATTCATGTAGGACTAACACTACTGTGGGTAAAGTTTGGTGGAATTTAGAAGTGTTTTGGTGTCCGTATCGGACACGTATCCTAAGCTAGAAACCCTTGTTTGGTGAAATGCCACAATAGACTTATTTTTATGATTTACTAAAACAAATTATACAAACTTGTAGCCCTAGACATGTAGGACACGAAACAACTTGACTGAGCATATTTCTGTGCTGTGTTCGTGTCCAAAATGGACACGAACTCGCAGCACGAGGCCACGCGTGCATGCCGTGCTACTCCACACTTAGCACGGACACTGTGGGACACGTGGACACGTAAAAATTTACACAGAAGAGGGGGCAACCTCTGACATGCCCCCCCTCAAGTTTGAGACACGTTGGTGTCGTGTCGAGAGAGCACGGATACGTGCACTGGTCGTGCACTGTCAGCACACACGCGCGCGGGCACGACTTTGAGCGTGTCGTGTCGCGTGGACACGACACTAGAGTGTCTCGTAGTGACACGGGCATGAAGCCCTATTCGTGGCGTACACGTGGACACGAGCACGTGGTGCTTCGTGTCCTGTGTCGCGAGCACGACGCGTGCAACCGTGTGCACGACGCGGTCTGAACTCGCACGTATCAGTAGTGTTTTCACGACTGATACGGGGTTCGTTTTGTGTCCACGAGTGTCGTGGACACGTGTCAGGGTATGGAACGTGTAGCCCTATGTGTGGACTACACGTGTGCTCGACCACGAGACGTGTCGTGTCTCGTGGTGTGTCCTAGAGTGGACTGCACGCGTGCACGACACTGTGTTTGTGTGCGCGTGTCAGGATTTACCCGTAGGGAGTTTTCTTGTGTTTGGACATGTGAAACTGTGTCGTGGTGTCGTGTCAGGTACCTAGGACACTAGTGTAGCCTTAGCTCGTTTTAGTATGTGTAAATCGAGTTACCCTATTTCAAGTGCACAGTGCACTGTTTACTGTCTTGGGTTTATTTTCCAGATTTTGAAAATAAGATTCAAACCCAATTTTGTTATAATTAATCCATTGGACTAGTGTATTTTAGTATGTATATACGTAGTACGTATGTATATGTGAGTGTGGGTCAATTTTGGGAGTATTTGGTTGGGTATATATGTAGTTGTATATATATACATATGTATGTATATATGTATTCTGTGTGTGTGTGTGTTTGGGGCTCCTTTGGTCCCAGAAATTTTTGGAACCATTCTCCCCCCTGTCCAGACTTGTCTCACCCTCACTCTCTCACTGTCTCACTCTCTCACAGTCTCTCTCTCTCAATCTATGTCTCTCTCTATGTCTCTCTCTATATATATAGTATATATATGAGTTTATATATATAGGTATATATATATATATATATATATATATATATATATATATATATTGATATATATATATTTGTATTAAAAAAAAATATATATATTTGTATTAGTTACATTAGGTCACTATATATTAATGTGTGAGTGTGGGTTTGTATTATACTTAGTATTCATATATGGGTATATGGGTAGTAGATAGATATATATATCTATATATAGATATATACATATATATATGATTTCTAGTATAGGTTTATATGAAAACCTATGACTATGGCCTATGGCCTAGGATCATTAGCCTATGGCCAAGATCATTAGCCTATGGCTAGGGGCTAGCCCTAATGACCCAAAACCCACATGTTGACCCTTGTTGACTAAGGGTTGACCAAAGTCAACCTTAGGTCAAAAGTGACCTAGTTAACCTAGAAATGACTAGGAATG